>CAJJDO010000068.1:0-403675 GCA_905183005.1 Paramecium pentaurelia
CCCAAACCCAACCCCAAACCCAAACCCAAACCCAAACCCAAACCCTGTGGAGACAAAAGTGAACCCTCCAAAAAGTAAATCTTCACTTTTTTTATTCTCAATTATTTTTTTACCACCAGAATTTTCCTCCAAAACATAGTAACCTCCTGTTAGAAGGGTCATACTAGATTTTAGAAATTATTATGAAATATCCATAAAAAATATTACTTATATAAAAAAATGAGTAAATATAAATATGGACATATCATACACCAATCAATAGAGGGTACAATTCTAAACATATAGGTTAACACCTTAAGTTTATATCATCAATAGTTACAAAAATGTGGATTCAATTTTTTACAAAAAGTACATCTTCACTTTTTTAAATTAATATAAATATCTAAAAAATATCTAAAAAATATCTAAAAATTAATAAAATTAATAAAATATAACTAAATCAAATTTTGAAAAAAACGAAAAAGCTTAAAACATAACTAAATAATCAGAATTCAAAATTACACAAAGGAAATTAATAAAAATTACAAAAAATCATTAAAATCCTTAAAATCATCAATTTTAACATTTTTAAAAACCATATAAAAATAATCAAAAACCTCATTTTTGATGACTTTTTACACTTTTTTCCAAAAATTTTGCTCAGACCCCCTTTTTTACAATTTTTGAATTCTCAAAAATTTGCTCAAACCATCATTTTTACGATTTTTTGACCATTCAACTTTAAGACACACTTGCCTCAGCCCCAACCTAAAGTAGGACTATATTATTATTTATTATAAATCTAATCTAGTACTCCCTTACCAACCCCAAACCCTTCCCTATTTAACTGCTACAGTTTATTCTAATTTTATCTGTCTATTTCTGATTAGTTTTGTGATTTGATAGCTTCCTTAATCTTTTTATTTTTTAGAAAATCATATTGTTATGGTAGACTAATGTTGATTTATGGTCTCATAGTCTATAGATGAGTTTGTAAAATGACTTGATTCTAGGATATCTCTTTTGTTTCACAAATGTCATTCCCAATTGGAATGTTTCTATTCATTTAATAATATTTATATAATTCTAAAAAGGTTCTAGTAAATAAATAATTATTTCTCATAGATATAAGAATACGAAATTAATGAGCAATAGAATGTGCTAAAATAATGGTAAAAAAATATAGTTTCTGTAATTCTTGAGAATTCTAGAATACATACTTATCAAATTAGCTTGATGGTAAAAGAAGTATATGAAAACGATTATTATAATTATAATAAAATTTTCTACGATTTTAAGATTGATAAGAAATGAGCAACATGTCTAAAAAATAAAGCGACAACATTAAGCATGTAACATTAATTTCTTTCGAATTTTTTTAAGCCATTCAATCAGGATTTAAACTTAACTTAAGTCAAATTTATTTTGAAAATAAAGCTCATTTAATTATTTATTTCAATTTGAATTGGTATCATATTCATTATAATCAAAACCATATCACTAATCATTTGTCCTCAAGAATTGGATTTGGATGAAAAAACCTAAATAAATATTGTGATACAATACATAAATTCTTTGAAAAAAGATTTCAGTACCTTAAATTAAAAAAGTCTGAAGAAAAATATCAATATTTCGTAAACAAAATTTGTTTATTAATGAAACTTCTTAAAAACACTAACCTAAATAGGTAATAAGTTGTTAATTAAAAGAGCAAACATGATGAAAAATAAGTGTAAAAAGGATAGGTATAGTAGATTTGTTATAGAATGGAATAGAAAAAAGGAGTATTATTAGGATAGTAAATGAAAGATAGTAAATAATAGTTGTAAAAAATAATAAAAAAAGTATATATTAATAAAATAAATGAAAAAAGTTGAATAAAAAGTTTGATGATGTTGAAATTGATTATAAAATGAAAATAATTGAATAAAATTGTGTTATAAATCATTTCTCAAAGTTCTATTAGGTAATGATTTTGTCAGTTTCAAGATCCTTTTTAATCCATTTTCCAACTTTCTTACCATAATTATATTCACCCTGATGGATCCATTTGTAATTTTCATCAGCTAATTCAATCCACTTCCCAATCTTTATTTCACTACCATCTTCAGTGTATAATCCACCTCCTCTATGATATTAAAAAATTAGATACTTACATTTTATCATTCCCTTACTTCATATCCCATTTTCCAATTTTTTTTCCATTTAAATATACTCCACAATATGTTATTCCTTTTTCAATAGAAGAAGCAAATGGCTCACGTACATCAATCCATTTTCCTATCTTAATACCTAGGTCATATTCTCCACCCCCACTAATATCATTATATATGTTTTTACATCCACTTTATATCGTCCAATTTAAAATTAGAATCAACTCCCGCATACCCTATTTTCCATTTTCCATGTCTTTTCTCTCCTGCATAATAACAACCAGCAAAGTGAATTCGTGAATATAAACAAAAACTATCACTAATATCAACCCACATCCCAGTCTTAGATCCTTGATCATAATGACCACCACCACTAGATTAAAAGAATATTATCTTACACTAGCAAAATCTCTTAATTAATTTTAAAATTAATTTGCCATTTTCCAACTTTTCTACCATTATTAAAATCTCCCTTATAAGAAATATCGAAATTTCTTAATGATATCACAAATAATTTAATACTAATGCTATTATATAGGCTTATTTTCAGGCTAATCTTCAGGCAAACATGAATAAAATGAGGCTGAAATCTTAAAAGCAACTTAATTAAACTTTTCATCATAACCGCCTTTTTTAAAAGTATCCTCACCAAAATCTCTATGTTAACTGTAATATATATAACTTAATCCTTACCCAAACACATAATTGGACCCCACCTTCCTAAATGCCCTCCATTTGCCAACTTTTTTATCCTTATGGTAGTTACCCTAGCTTATATCATTTTCATAATTCTCTAGTTCAGTCCAATGTCCAAGTTTCATTCCTTAATCGTCATACATTCCACCACCCCTACTACAATATTATGAATATACATCTATAACATTTATTTTCCCCTTATTCTAACATTAACAGTCCATCTACCTACTCTCTTATTATTTTGATATTCCCCCATTTAATTTACATAATCACCAAGAAAGTAATCTTAAATTTCTATCCATTTTCCAATCTTATTTCCGTTGCCATCATATTATTCTTCACCACTAAGTAATTTATCTTTGTTAATATTTATTTACATTTCATTTTCATCCTAAGTTGTCCATTTCCCATATTTTTTCCCATTTTTATACCACCCAAGCTGACGTAGTTTAGAAAACTGCGAAAATTTACTCGATTATTCACTCCATAATCCATTTTTAACACCTTATTCATATTTTCCTCCTCCTCTGAAATATTTATAATTGTTCAATAAAATTACATATAATTATCGATTGTAAACTTTTTTTCTGTCGTATTAAAATAAATAATCCAAGAGCCTATTTTTTTACCATTTTCATAATCTCCAACATAAATTATTTATAATTATTGTGAAACAGAATCATCTAAATCAATCCATTTACCAACTTTGACATCACCTTCGTTATTATACAATCCACCGGCACTAATTTATTGTAAACTTTTTACATCTTATTCTCAACTTTTTCGTATAACCATATAACATCCCATTTCCCAACTTTTTTTCCATTTTGATATTCGCCTCTAGAAGTTAATTAAAAATAATATTTATAATCTGGATGGACTTCAACCCATTTTCCTATTTTAGATTCATTGCCTTTTTTGTCATACTTTCCTCCACCACTATAACTAAATTTTATTTATACATTTTTTGTTATCTCCACCAAATCTCATGTTTCCCAACTTTCTTACCATTTTTTACTTTACCAACATAAGTGAGTTCTTTAGCTTAAGTCTCATTTGCATTACCCATTTTTAAATAAATAAATTAATCAAATTTGTTTTTGAATAATAACATAAATATTGTTGATATCAACCATATAATACAAATTAAAAGTATTTTAGTAGTTTTATTATAGCAAAGTTAATTTCCATACAAAGTTATTAAAAGGATGATTAATTAAACGAAACTTCTAGTAAAGAAAACAAAAGAAATAGTACTCTTTTTGCTGCATTTTATAGTTAAGCAGACAATCATGATATATCTCATGATTCAAGTTAAATTGGATAATATGAAGAAATATGAAAATACAAAATCTTATTTGAAAAATCTTTACAATAAGCATAGAAAAGTAGGTGAATAACTTAAATTAAAAGATGAATATCACTTATTACCAACCAATTCCTAGAATTATCAAGATTTAGTCTTTTCAATCTCATAACAGAAAATTAATATTATAAATCTAGTCGAAAGATTGATTTTCTCATAAAAATTTATGTTTTTTTCTCTTTCTCAGAATGCTTTTTTCAGTTATGTTCTTTACTAATTGGAATTGTAGCATAAGTCCACTTATATTCAAGAGGCAAAATTATATACTAAATCTTTGCTCTAGCTCTTGTATATCATGGGTGAAGTCTTGAATCCCTGAAAAAGTTTATGATAAAAGTAATTACAAAGTTATTGAAAGATAAATTTTTAGAACAGTTGAAGCTTGGGTGTTGTATTTAATTAATGTAAAAGTAGGTTTCTTCAATAAATTCCTTTAATCAATTTTACCATTATTTGGCAATGTGTAATTGCAAAAAAAACCTGAAAGATCCTCTTGAATTCAACCTTTTCTAAAATCTATAGGAATGCCCAAAAAACACTTTTTCTTTTCGTTAAATATATCACAACTAATTCAAAATCCATCACCTTAGAAACTAGAACAAATACAATAAAGATATTATTATTATTTTCATTCATATCTAGACATGCAAAATCAAAATCATTTTTCATATTTTCTTTCTTTACTTATGATTTCCGACTAAAATAGACATACAATTAATCTTCTTTTATTTATAAATGCTCATTTAGTAAATGTTTATAGTTTGCTCTTTTTTCATGAATAGAGCACCGTTTATCTCCGTTGCGAAGGAGTAATCTTAATTAAATTGATTTATTTTTAGCTCACAATGGAAGTATCCCATGATTAAAAAGTCTTTTTAAAATTATTTAAACAAACAGTAAATCATCCTTTGTAAATCCAAGAAACTTGCCTGAATAAAAATATTTTTAGTATTTTTTTCTATTTAATGTGTAAAACACATTTGTAAACCATTTATTTTTTGGCAATTTTTCAAGCATACTCTAATACATTAAAACATTTTCTTCCTTGCTTTTTTTAAACAGTTATGAATTAGTTCTTTTAAACCAACCTGCTTCTTTAAATGATTTTGCCTAATGTAATTATATTAATGACAACTTCAAAAAATAATTTGATTTATTTTAATTTTTTTAATTTTTTTTTTTTAATGTTGAATAAATGAATTGATTTTCATCATCTTCATATTTTATTGTTTTTAGTTTATTCCTGAATAGTTGAATAGAAAAATTTAGAATAAATTTAAATGATACACCTTTTAAATATATTTTATTGTAAAATAGATTACTGAATAGAAGACAAATTATTTGCATAACTGCATCTTAATATGATCATAATTTAATGAATTTATTTAAAATATTACATAGAAAGTATTGTTTCTGAGATCAAAAATAAAATTTGAGATTTAATTATTAATTATTCATTTCTTATGATTGATGCTAATATTAATAATAATATGATAAAAAAATATACATTATCATTTAATTCATCTGAACTTGATGGGTTATTGATCAAAAACAAAAAATGCATGAAATTACTTTTTCTATATTGTCAATATATTTGATACTTAACCTTATAAACTATAATTAGAACACTATATTTTTGATAACTACATCAGTGACTCTTTAAAATGAATTGACCATGCTTTTCTTTTTCCAAAGATATCCTATGCAAAGAGGGTATATAAAGAGCTTAAATTTTGATTGTCATTAGCATTCTAATAGACATTTATTTATGGTTGAATAATTACTAATATTGTTGGTAATGAAAAAAGTGGTGATTTCAAATCACAAAAATCTATTTTAATACACTAGAAGCAACAATTTTATTATTATTAATAGAAGATTTGTATGATTTCTTTACTCAATAATTAAAATGGAGAGATTAAAAACTTGTTAATAATAGTAAAATGTGCATAAAGTATATTAAAAAGATTAAATTGATTTTTTAAAATCCATCAAATAATAAGCTAACACAGAGCAGTTTTAACATATCAATAATTAAATTAGTAATAGTTAAACTTACTTGAAATATTTAATATTTTTTATGCGATAAATTATAAATTACTTTATTTATTTTAATAAATTATAGTTAAGATATCATCATATATCAATTCCTCACTAACTATATATACTCAACTCAAGTTTGAATATTTTTAATATCACTAAAATAATTTATAGCAAATTAAAATATAACATCAACTAATTCAACTTTTAGATTTAATAAATTAATTAAAGGATTCAAAAACAAATAATTATTATATGATTTAGAATTAAAGACAAATAGATCTAAAATGATTTCAGTCATTCTAAGCATCTCAGAATTTATTAGGTTAATGCTTACAATTAATTCAAATGATGAGAACAACTTTACTCTTATAATAGGCATAGGAGTAAGAAATAGAAGAGGAGGATAAAAAAAGAAATTAGCTAATCTTAAGGCTTGAAGAAAAGCGAATGTAATAGTAATAATACCTAAATGTGTTTTTTAACTATGATCATAATTAAATTTAGGATAATCTTAATCAGAAAAAAGATTATATTAGACCATGGTAGGTAAACCTGGAGAGAGTATAGCAACTAAGGTATTAAAATCCCTCCTATGACAAATATTATTTAAAAATTAATGGAAAAATGGGAAAATGATAATAAAAGAAAAATGAGATCTATGATCCTTTCTTAAATTCAAAATAAAATTCTTGAGATAGAAAATGATTATTCTAGGAAAAATAATAATGCAAAACGATTTTTACATAAGAAGTTACCAAATACAAACTTTAAACTATCTCTGACAAGAAATCCCCTTGGTGGGTAGAAGTCCCTGAGGCCTTTAAGGAAAATGAATTTTTAACTCTATTTTTATTACTTAATGTGGTGTAGTATACCATGTTATGACTCCTTTGCATATCTAATTTATCTTAGATGCAAGTTAAAAGATCGTATTGATCTGGAACAATTATCCTGTGGCTCACTTCACAAGATTTTCAAAAAATCTGAAGTGTAAGTATGAATTCTAATCAATTGACTCTAATTGTAAGCTTTAATTTACAAATATAATCTATGATAAGATACCTTTTTAAGATTATGTAGGGTCTGTATGTTTGTGACTAACAAACCTTCAGTAGAGCTAGATTACAAGCATCTCCTATAAAATTGCTCAACCTTTTCCAATTACATGAGTAGAGATCAACACCTAATTAAATGAAGATTCCTTAAAAAAAATTTCTAGTATATTATTCAATTATTATTCTTATTATTAATTATTATTTAAATATTATTTAAATATTTTGGTGCCCATAACAAAAATAAAGGCGATATCACGAACCATAGATATCAAGTTAAAACTATTCTGTATTTTATTGCGGGATAATTAAGATCATTAATTAATTAGCTTCTCTTAACTTTGGAGCACTTACTTTAGACTCCACTTCCAATATATCCTACATTTACTGTATACTTAAATTAAGAAGTCTTTGCCTTTTAGGATAGGCTGCAAAGATATTCCATGAAGATGACTTTGCGTATAACTAAAACCTTACATAATTCTTAGATTGGAAGAATTTTGGACTATTTGATTTTAAGACTCTCTTTGCAAATGCATTGAAATAATAGTAAAAATTGATAAGAAATGGGATGATTATATAATTTTTAAACTAACTTTATGAGGAATTTTTAGTAAGAAAAATATCATGAGTAGAAGTTGAACTAATAATACTCTTCTTATTAACATTTACTTGAACGAAGAATTTAGGTAAGAACGAGCTAAGAAAGGAGCAATAAATATAATTAAGGAATTCATTCAATAAATTCCTTAATATTATAAGGTCTATTAATGGAATAAAATTCTAATTAATAATCTTTATAGTCAAAATACTTATACCAAAGAAAGCATAATTAAGTTGAATAATTTTTTTTATGAAATTGATTGAAAATCTGAAGATGAGAAAGAATCTAGGGATATAAGGGAAAAGAGAAAAGAGAAATCGAAGAACTAATGATTTGCAACAGCATTTAAAATAATCAGCTTTAAAAGAATCAACAAAAACTAAATCCATAATCCTTCCTAGAAAGATTTAATTAATAATCATGATTTGATAGAACTTTTATTGATGTAAGTTTTTTTTTCGAATATCATAATATTGTTTTGCCTACAAAAAACAATACTATTAAAAGTTACTTAAATAAAACTTTCTTCTGATCAAATATAGATTTATTTTATTTTTTTATTATTTTAATTCCTAAAGATTTCAAGCAGGTTATAGTCCTTATTGTTTTATCGAATGATCCTAATAACTCTAAAATTTGCCAACCAGAGTGGCCATAAAATATTCTTATCATTTATTTTTCCAATGATCCATGTTAAAAAAATACTTAATCATATAGTTTTTATCATTAATGAATCAGGAAAGGCAAAAGGCTATGTTCAAAGAATGATGTTGTTGCTAAACCTATGAATCGATTTCTATTGGGTACCTATTTATTAATCAGGGGTTTAGCTTAAATTTTTTGATTAGTTTAATTTTCAATAAACTAAAATTTCCTTTTTTAAAAAACTGCAAGTTATTTACAATCATTATATTAGAATGTTATGTAAAATATATAATTACAGAATGTGAATCAGATAATTTTAGAAAGCAATCATTTTAATTTATTTTATTAAAGTATATAAGAGTTAACAATTAACTTAATGTGATTTAAATTTTTATAAGTTTTTATTATATATAAAAGATTTGTTCATTTAATTAATCGATATATATTTTCAAATTTGCTCTCTATATCTAGGAAACTAATTGACAATAACTTAATTTATACTTTATAACTATTTATGCAAGATTATGAAGTAGTAAATTCTTAGATTGCTGCTCCAAAATACTTTGGGTCTTTAAATTTTACAATTGTATTTGGACAAATTTCAATAGATTAAATTTCAAATGGAATCTTTCTTGATAATTTTAATTATTCTCCTTTTGTTATTTAAAACAAAGTCCCTTAATAATTACATTAACTGTAAAATTTAACATTTAAGCAATTATTAGTATTTAAAAAGAGGATTTTTATGAAGGATGATATCGGTTTAAATTTGGCTGATAAAACATTTGTTGATTCCATGCATTTCTAGTTTTCAGTTATAGTTGTTTTCTCACCTGAATAATTTTCCATTTTAAAAAGAAATATATTTTTCAAATTTGGGACAGTGACAGATCTGATAAGCTTAGACCATCCTTAAACTAATAAATTAGGTATTTAATCACAAACTATAAAAGAATCACCTTAGAAATTGCATTCAGAGTAGAGCTCTGCACAGTTTTGATCAAAAATTTTATAATTCGAATCATATAAATAAATGCCTGTTTAGTAATGAACTCCATAAATCATGCTATCCGCCCCTAGAAGTAATTTGAATTTTGTACATGTAGCAAGTGTAAATTGTAATTTAGTATTCAATAATACGTCCGCAAAAACCAATCTGAAATTATAACTTCTTTCTACGTCATATCCTCTGAAAGTTACAAGAGGAATTAGCTGATAGTTATCAAAACCACTTGGAAAGTCAATTTTCATATAGAGACTATAAGATGAATGGGGTCTAGAGACAAATGGATGGTTTGGAGCATTAATTAAAGCAAACTGAGAAGATGCCCATAATGATTGATCAGTGCCAAGCAGAACATTGAATCTTACATATTCCAATTTTGATAGCGAATATGATCCTACAGATATTGTAACAAATTGCGAAGTAATTTATCCAATCTAAATACTAAAATTAAATAGATGTTACTTTGAGTTCAACAATAGGATTATAAGCTGAATGTTTAATGCCCGTTAATGATATTATACCATTAGTTACATCTTTTAAGTTATGCTCTAATTTGAAAGGAACTTCCCTTTAACCTGTACCAGTTGTTAATTCTAAGAGATCCCATGTATCGAATATTATTACAGAAACTCTATTATCATTAATTGCAAGCCAATAAAAATATAATGTATAAATAGGGGATGGAGTTACAGCTATTCCGCTAATCTTAAATCCTTTTATAATTTTTAGGTTGCATAATTACCCTTAGTAGTAATAAAACTAACTCTTTCAATAAATCCATTAGGTGTTCCAATAGACCAATCAAGTAAAGATGGTTGAATAAAAATTTAAGGAGCTATTTCAAAAACTTTTGAGAATTGTATATCATGCACTATTTATCTTGGAACTGCTGATTGGCTCTCCAAAATGTGGCCAGTATAAGATGACACAATAACCTTAAATCCAGTATCATATTGTGGATGCCTAAAATTCAAAACTAGCGTAAATAGTGAGATAAGAAATATTGCCTTCATAAAAATTATTTCTTTTTACTCTTAATATTAAATCGAAAAAACTTTTATATTATTTAATTATTTTCATTTAGATCAAGATTGATTATTAGCAGATTAAGGAGAATAAAAAACTATTTAAAATTTAGCTATCTTGAAAAGTTAAATACAGAACATCGGATTTTATTTTAGGGTATATATTAAAACATGAAAAATAAAGCAATGTTGTTAGTCTGATTTACTTTATTTATGGTAGTTGCTTATTAAAATAATAAAAGCGTTAAAAAATTTCCTGTTTTTTAAAGCTTATTTAATCTTTGATTCAGGGAATTTTTGAATTATTAGTTGATTTCTTTATTATTTATTAAGATTTCTAAAGGTTGATTTAATAAAATAGGTAGAAGATTTTATAGATGGGCATCATACTATTTAAATAATTTTTGTTAAACAAATTTAGGCTCATGAAACTAAAATCTATACAGTTTTGATAAAGCCTATTAATAATCCAAAAGAACTAAAGTTCGAAATGTATAGGATCTAAAATAATGTTGTATAATATTCTTTACTGTGACTATCCGCCTTCTCTTATTCACATAACAAAACAACAATTATATCTTTGGTCTTGAACCACTACATCATTCAGAAATAACATATTATCTTTCTTCTGATAAATCAGATTTTCAAAATTAGCAATAAAGAGAGACACCATATTTCAAAAATTAGCATCTAAGGGCAACAATGAATTCTTAATATTAACTAAAATTAATTTAAGAAATATGTTAAAAGTTCTATTAAAGCCTAAAGAAAGAAAGTGATGGTACAATTATCCAATCTCCAATATTTATTAGTATAGTTTTTTTTTGTTTAAATCTCTCACTCCTTTTGAAAAAAAATATTTTCAAGAAATTATTATATATTATTATCAACTGTGATAGCTCGTTATAAATTTTATTAAATCAACATAGCATAATGAATATTAGATAATATAAATTGGTTAAACGCATTGGAGGAGGCAGATTTGGAGAAATATTTTGCTGTATTGAAACAGAAACAAATTTGAAATATGCAATTAAATTAGAACCAAGAAAAGCAAAACATTAGCAATTATTATTAGAAGCTAAAATTTATGAAGAATTATAATGTGAAGAACAATTTATTCAATCAGGTATTCCAAAAATGATATCATATGGTGAAGAAGGTAATTAATTTTTAAATATTAGGCGATTTCAACTTTATAATTTTTGATTTACTAGGCTATTCACTTGATAACTTATTTAATTAATGCAATAAAAAGTTTTCATTGAAAACCGTTCTAGTTATAGCTGATTAAATGCTGTTGATATTAGAATTCATTCATTCTAGAGGTTTTTTACATTTAAATTTAAAACCTTCTGATATTATGATAGGATGTTTGGAAAAGTAATATCTCATTATAATTTATTAAAGTGCTCATAAAATATATTTAATAGACTTTGGATTGGCTTTAAAATATATTGAAGTTTAATAATAAAATAAATTCAATGAATAACAACCATCCTTTGAAAAGCTTAGAAGAACATCTATATTTTCATCGGTTGATTCCCATATTGGAAAAGTTTAAGTAAGTTAATTTAATGTATTCAGGGTAGAAGGGATGATCTTGAATCTTTAGGATATATAATGATATACTTTTTAAGAGGTTCATTGCCATGGTAAAGTACTTATAATGATAAATTAAACCATGAATACGATAAGATGGTCTATCTAAAATCATCAATGACGATTGTAACATTATGTAATGATCTACCAGAGGAGTTTTAAAAATATTTTACTTAAATAAAAAAAATAAATTTTAATGAAAAACTTGGTTATAGATTATTAAGGTAATTACTACAAGGCCTTTTTCAAAAAATGGATTTCAAATAAGATAATATATATGATTGGAATAATATATAAAATCTACAGAATTGATTATCGGATAAGTTTTTCGATATCATAATATTAATAAACTATAAAATAATTTTAATNTCTCTCACTCCTTTTGAAAAAAAATATTTTCAAGAAATTATTATATATTATTATCAACTGTGATAGCTCGTTATAAATTTTATTAAATCAACATAGCATAATGAATATTAGATAATATAAATTGGTTAAACGCATTGGAGGAGGCAGATTTGGAGAAATATTTTGCTGTATTGAAACAGAAACAAATTTGAAATATGCAATTAAATTAGAACCAAGAAAAGCAAAACATTAGCAATTATTATTAGAAGCTAAAATTTATGAAGAATTATAATGTGAAGAACAATTTATTCAATCAGGTATTCCAAAAATGATATCATATGGTGAAGAAGGTAATTAATTTTTAAATATTAGGCGATTTCAACTTTATAATTTTTGATTTACTAGGCTATTCACTTGATAACTTATTTAATTAATGCAATAAAAAGTTTTCATTGAAAACCGTTCTAGTTATAGCTGATTAAATGCTGTTGATATTAGAATTCATTCATTCTAGAGGTTTTTTACATTTAAATTTAAAACCTTCTGATATTATGATAGGATGTTTGGAAAAGTAATATCTCATTATAATTTATTAAAGTGCTCATAAAATATATTTAATAGACTTTGGATTGGCTTTAAAATATATTGAAGTTTAATAATAAAATAAATTCAATGAATAACAACCATCCTTTGAAAAGCTTAGAAGAACATCTATATTTTCATCGGTTGATTCCCATATTGGAAAAGTTTAAGTAAGTTAATTTAATGTATTCAGGGTAGAAGGGATGATCTTGAATCTTTAGGATATATAATGATATACTTTTTAAGAGGTTCATTGCCATGGTAAAGTACTTATAATGATAAATTAAACCATGAATACGATAAGATGGTCTATCTAAAATCATCAATGACGATTGTAACATTATGTAATGATCTACCAGAGGAGTTTTAAAAATATTTTACTTAAATAAAAAAAATAAATTTTAATGAAAAACTTGGTTATAGATTATTAAGGTAATTACTACAAGGCCTTTTTCAAAAAATGGATTTCAAATAAGATAATATATATGATTGGAATAATATATAAAATCTACAGAATTGATTATCGGATAAGTTTTTCGATATCATAATATTAATAAACTATAAAATAATTTTAATTTCTAAATGATAATTCTAATTCTCATATTCAAAAAATCATCTTTAATTTATTGATTTAACTATTATTTTAAAACTATTAATATCAAATTTTATTAAATTGAAAATTAAAACTCAAATTCTAAGTCACTTTAATATTTTTTGGAAAACATGTTAGCAATATATTACAAATATTAGGCAAATTAAACCATTTTTATAAAATTTTGTTATAAAATAATAATAAATCATTTAATTGCAAACAATTTAGACTTATCCCAATTAAATTTTTAAATTACATTGTTATTGAAATGATCGTTCTATTAGTTTTTATTAATTTAATAAGAGAATAAGCATTATTAAAAGAATTCTTTTCTCAGAATATTTTAATGATGATAAATTTTTGATTATAAGATTTATTCACATCAGAAATTGGAAGCTCTTTTTATCTTAAAGTAAAAATATTGTAAATTTGATTGTAAAATTTGTTAAATGTTGTCGTGATGCAATAACTCTGATTATTTTTATTTATTTTTTGTATAATATAAATAATTATACTTAAAATCAAAATTATATATATATTATTATTATTATGGAATAATAAGTTAATTAACTATCTTGGAAGGTTCAACAAAATCCTAAAGAATTGGATTTATCGTACTGTGTGTTTTTATAAGACATTGAATTCATAACTTATTTAAAATCACCATAAGCTAAATAAATGCAATCATTAAATTTATCACATACTCTATTATCAGATGCTTCTCTTTTACAATTAAGTTTTTTAGACTCAAAATCTTTGAAGTTTTTGAACTTAAGTTATTGTGTAAATTTTACAGAAGGGGCAATTGTCAATTTATTAAACTCTGAAACTATTGTTAATGTAGAAGTTCTTGATTTATCAGGTAATTAATTATCTGATGTGTGTTTAAAGTTTGTATTATAACCAAATAAAATGAAATACTTGGCATCAATTATTTTAAACGATATAGTATTAATTTATATTGATATATCACTTAGAAAAAAGGACAACAAGGTTTTTCGTATAAGCTTTTTGAAATACTCTCCTAAACTAATCTCAATAAGAGTTTATTAAATCTTAGTGTAGGCAATTCCTTTGTATAACCTGATCAATTATAAATGACTAAAGCACAAACAATAATGAATACCTTTTTTAATCGAATTATGAAAGAAGATCATACGTAATTGTGAAATTGTATATTTTAGTTATTTTTATCAATTAAGCTTGAAGGGCACCTCTATTTAAACTTTAACACTTTTTAAATGCGAATTACTTACTAATAAATTCATTAAAATGCTTTGTAGAAACATTATATTTCTAAGTTCTATCAAAGTATTAAATATTGGTCATTGCAAATTATTGACAGACAAAATTTGTTATTACTTATCTGAAGCAGGTGCATCTGTGTAAAAATTAGTAGATTTAGAATTATTGGGATTAAACATTACATCTGATGGTTTAGACAAAATAATAAAAAGTAAATCCCTTAAACTCAATCATCTTGGATTAGCCATGTGCGAAGATATATAATCGGATGCTATAAAAACATTAATGGATTCTAAATTTGGTAAAACATTGACTTCTTTAGAAGTATCAGGATCTTACTCATAAAAAAGTTAAATTGTTGGATTGTTTTCATAGGAATAAATCATTTGGAAAGATTTTAATCTTAAAACTATATATATTGAACTCTTTTTAGATTAAGGGTGTTATTATCAACATGTTGGAAAATAATAACTTTAATTTCAAAAATAACAATAACTAAATTAAAATTTAAGTCAATTAGATCCATATTATAAGACATTTTTCGAAACACATATGTATACAATTATTGATTAAATAATTTTCATTAAAAAAATAAAAGTTGTTATAAAAGTTCAGTATACTGATGAAGATTTAATTGCATAATATTTAACTAATTTTATTGAATAAAATAATCTTTTAGATAATTTATTAACGAATGATAATTAATTATTTGTCAACAATCTTTGCATATTATCATATGTTTTATAATCAATAACAAAAGCTTCAGCTAAAATTTATGATGTGGAAGAAAGATATTAATAAAATAATTAAATATCTATAATTCAGATAAATTACCTTGATCCCATAGAAAAAGAAAAAATAAATGTCTCTCAAATAAGAAATTTGGTTTTAATGAAGTAAGATTTGTTAAGAGATGAAGATTTAGCTTTAGTAGGAAGATATTCAGAGACAATTTTTTCATAATTATCATATATTTAAATCAAAGGTAACATTTAATTCTCATAAAGGTTGTAAACAAATAACTATTAAAGGATTACAATAATTAGGAGAAAGATTACTTCATCAATTATAATTTCTAGATGTTAGAAAAACATAAATTAAATTAAGTGAATACTCTCAAATACTAAACGATTTTATCAATCTCACTTCATTTAATAATAATAAAATTCAACTTGATTTTAATTAAGTAAATTTGTTTTATATAATAGAAAAATACGAAAGATGATCTTGTTTAATGGTTAAATTTACTTTTCAGATTGCTATCCTTAAAGAAATTAAGTATAAAGAATACAAATAAATAATCAATTTTTAATATGTTTTTAATGAGGTTTGTGGCTTAAATGGTAAAAAACAATCATTTATCAATGAAAAAATTATATTTATAATGTTTTTTAAACATTGCTGATTTGTAATAATTAATTTTAAATTAGTCAATTATACTCAGAAGAAAGCCTAACTGAATTATGTGAAAGCATTTAATTAAGTTTCAATATAAAAACATTTTATTTGGAGATTTCTGGATTAATTAAGCATTAATTTATAATTGATGTTTTTAACACTTTAATTAATACATAAATTACTAATTTAAATTTATAACTTGAAAAGTATATTATTTCTGTATTATAGATAAAAGTTGTAATATTATTGATGAAATCTTCATTAATAAATAAACTAGTATCCATTATTTCAAAGCACTAGAATTCAGCACTTCCAATTTAACTTAACTTGATATTATTCTATACAATACTTAATAATTGGAAGATTTAACAGCTGTATTGTCTCTTAATGAAAATAAAATAGATAGTTTAATTTATCTTTTTTAAAATAACTAATTAATTAACCTAAAAATTGAATTACAACAAGCAAAAATAGAATAATTTTTAGATATTTTAATAGCAATCAACCCTGAAAAAATAAAAACAGCAGAATTTATTATAAATAAGTAACAATAATATACATATTAGTATTTTAATCAATGAAATTTTTTTACAAAAACTCTAAGAATTTCTACTTAAATGTAAAAGATTGATTGAATTTACAATATCGATGATTGGGTAATTATATTATATATTTTAAGATGTGGATGTACTAAATAAATGATGGATAAATATTTTAAAAGCAACTTATAAATTTTTAAAATTCCATAACTGAAATTTTATTATTGAGTATAATATTAGAGCAATAAAAATGATAATCATTTTATTACTTCTTAAAAGTTAACATAATTTCTCAATTTTTTAAATATTTATCAATAATTAACAATTAGTTAAATATATTAACGTAAATTTAAATAAATGCAAGAAAAATAGGAATAAAGAAAATCAACAGATCTCATCTGTTTCTGGTGTTTTAGTTTATTCTAAGCATTTTTCTTCTGTATTTCCATTTATGCATTATTAAATGGAAATCCAAATAAACTAGGGGTACCTTATGATCCTGATCGTAAACTATTTTATTCAAATTTTTATATAGATTCTTCTTGTGGCTTTGACTTAGAATAATACAAATATATATACTTTACTACTCCTTCTAATAATTTCCTATATAGGACAGTTTGTTTGAGTGAATGTCCAAATACTTAATAAATAAGTAGCAATATTATACAAAATTAAGCTAAACTATAATGTTCTCCAAATTCTATAGTCAAATCGTGTCAAATAAATCCTAGTGTTACAAATATTAGTGAATCTATACTAGCTTATCCTTCAGAAGCATGTAATTATTTTTATCATTTAGACAATAGTTAAATATGTTTACCAAAAAATCCAGATTACTTAAATGAAATAAAAGAATTTATAGTTCCTAGTGTCAATCAAAAAATAGGTTCAGGTTTAAGAGATTTGAAATGGATAATATTAGCAATTTCTTTGATTTCAGTTATTATTAGGTAATTATTTTTGTTGATTATTATAGTGTAATAGTATTATTATTCATTGAAAAATATAGCACACACATTTTCTGGGGTTATTTCGTTATTATTATATTGAGTTTGTTCTCATTATGTCTTTTTGGTGCTTAACAATACTATTCATCATAAGAATAATTAAAATTAAATCAATAGCTTGAGACATATCAAATAATAACATTTGCTAATTCTCTCTAAATATCTTAGAAATTATACTAAATTGTTATGATAATTTCTATAATTGCTGTCATGTTAAGTATTATTTATGCAATATATTTAAAATCATAAACAACTTTATTGAATTTATTCATCAAAGTTGGTGGAGATTTTATTAAATCAAATATAGCATGTATAATTGCTCCTGTTGTAGGATCAATTATGATAATGATATATTCATTTATTTGGATTGAATAACAATTATATTTATTGTCTAATTTGAAAATTTAAGATAACAAATATCCATATTTTTAGATTGATTTGACTTAAGACATTTAAGTATTGATGATTATGAATTTTCTTATTTTCATCTGGACCCTTGCATTTATAATAGGATTAATAGAATATGTAACAAGTGGAATGGTTTGTGAATGGTATTATTAATAAGGAAACAGAATGAATTTTGAGAAGAAAAATATTTTATCAGATCTAATTCAATACCATATAGGATCAATTGCTCTTGGATCTATGTTAATTACAATCTTTAAATTTATTAAATAGATATTAAATTCTACAAAAATATGTTAAGGATTTTATAATCGAATAATTTTGGCTATATCTAAGCACAATTATGTGATTATGCATATATAACCAAATCATTTTTTAGATTGTGGCATAATAGTTAGAGAATTAATTATAAAGGAAATTGATACATATAATAAGATAGGAGAACTAGGCTAAACATTCTTGGGAATATCTCGTTTGAGTATGGCATTATGTTGTCAATCAATATGTATGTTAGTCATCTAAGATCACCCATATTCAATTATACTATCACTATATTGCTTTGTAATTGCGTATAGTATTACAAGCTTGTTCATCTCTTTATATGGGTAATCATCCGAAGCTATTTACATGCTTTATTTATATAGTCAAAATCATTTGAGTCAGGAAGACAATCCCTAATGTACAATTGTAAATATCATTATTATATAATTATAGACTTTATAATTAGTGTTTAATTAGTTAAATGACAATATTAATCAAATGTAATGACGTATAATTTTCTATATTACATATATTATATTGCTTAATATAAATATAAAAATTGTTCCGATTATCGTAAAGTCTATATATATATTCATATCATCTAAGTATGATATTACGGTTGTTCCCAATAAAATCAGTAAAAATATAATATCATTGATTTTATAATCTTGGCATTTACAGTAATACCATAAGATTGATCCAAAGTATAATAAAGAGCAAAATAAAGTTGATTTAAAATGATTTTCTCTGAATGTTATTTGAATTAATATAAAAATGGTTTTTGTTAAATGTTGATTAAAATAATAAATTAATAGAGGTTTTCTTATTGCACTAAATCTGTAAAGTTTTATGGATAGAAATATTTGAAATATGCATCCAATAATGACACAAATTATATTTGCCACTTCATAAACTGATATTTAAATTAATTTATTTATGCAATAAAGATATAATAGTATCGAAAATGCTTAATCAAATTATTAAATATTTAAAACTCTGTAAAGGATTTAATTAATTTTTATTTCAATTTTCTTTATTAATTTCAATTTTTCTTCTGATTTTGCTTAGATATTTTCAAAAGGTTATTTTTGGTTTCTAAAAGTAAAAACATTATTCTTTACAGATGTTGGTCTAATTTATGATCTTAAAATAATTTGATAGCGAGTTCTGATTTTTTATACTATTAATTTCAATATATAGAGAAATGTGATAAATACGAAAGATATCCATATGTTTGAAATGAAATATTAATCTTAATTCCTATTTTCTAATTTAAGACTCTAACCATTACCTACATCATATATGGAAAAGGGATAATTGATATAAATTAATGGCCAAATTTAAATAGAAAGGAGTTATTACAAATAAATACTATAATCTGCATTGAAATAATAGAGGTATGATATTGCAATAATAAAATCCAAACATAAATGATGAAATTCATTAAAGACAATAGATATTGGTATCATACCCAAAATAAAATACAAAGTAATACAGTATATTTATTACACAATATTTGCATTCTCATATTATTTGGATGAATAATAATATTATTTTTATGGTTAAACTAGTAATTCTACAAGATCAGAATCAGATAATATTCTTGTTTTCTTCTTTACTTAAACATGAATTAAATTAAATGGTTTGATATCTTTTTTAAATAAAAAGTCAATTAAGCATTTCATGTTTGAATCTAAAGTAGATTCAATTTATGAAATATTATATTAATAATTTTCATCTGAAATTTATTCTATCCATAAGGAAACCAAAGAACAATTTGAATTTATATTCTGAAATGATAATATAATTTGATTGTTTGATTATAAATTTGCTTCCTTTTTGATTTCTGGTAAAGGAATACAAGATGAACCTGCACATTAGTAATCAGGTTCAATTTTGCATTAAGAATTGCAACCGTCTTAGTTTTTATTATTGCTATCATCACACTCTTCTTCTCCTACCACAATTCCATCTCCACAGATTGATTTACAAGTATAATTAATTAGATAATAACCAAATTAGCATTTTTAACATATTCCATTAACTGGATTTTGAGACTTGTCTGAACATTCAAGACAATTTGATGATAATAGATTGCAAGTCTTACATTATGATTAACATTGTAAACAATTACCATTATTGTTGTAATATCCATCATTGCATAATTCACAATTAGAGTTAGATGAACAAAATATACAATTTGTATGACATCTTGAACATAATGAATACTAAGATTAAATTCTAGGAGTGCAATACCAATTTTATTCAATATAATGATTAAAGCATCCATCTCTAGGTAAATCATTACCATCATCACATTCAAAATTATTTTAATTATTATTTTCGCCATTATTTTAATTATTATTTCCATTATTTCCATTATTTTAATTATTATTTCCATTATTTTAATTATTATTTCCACCATTATTTTAATTATCATTTCCACCATTATTTTAATTATTATTTTCACCATTATTTTAATTATCATTTCCATTATCAGTTCCCCCATTTTGATTATTATTTCCATCATTTCCATTATTTTAATTATCATCTCCACCATTTTGATTATCATTTCCATTATCAAGGACACAAATTTAATCTATCTCTTTAAATCCTTATTTACAAATGCATTATTTATTTTCATTCATATATCTATTATATTTACAATCAATGCATAAATTCTAATCGTAGGAATCATAACATAAATTACAAGTATAATGACAATCAGGTATTTTTTCACAAATTTAGTTGCCTTCATCTCTATATCCATCTATACATACACAATTAGATTCATCTTTTAATTCTCTATAAGTAACATTTTTTGGTTAACATTAAATACAACTATTTGATGATAATGGTTATGAACAAGTTAAACAAGAATAATGACATATCATTTCACAAAGTTTTGTTGATGAATTTTCTTAGTAATCTTATTAACAACTGCATTATTTATTTAATAGTATTCTATTTAAATCTGGTAGACATTATAAACATTGATCTAATTCATCACAAGCATAACAATATAATTGACTCAAACATGACTTTAAACAACCTTAATCTTTATCCTCAAAATATCCATTTTTACATAAACATTGTTTATCAACAAGATACCTATTTATTTAAGAGTCACAAGTTAAACAATTAGACTCAAAATTTCCATCACATGTTAAACAAGTTGAATGACATATTGGCATACATTACTTATTGATATCTTAATAACCTTATCTACAGTTACATTTTCCTAATTCTAATTCTCTATCATCCACACAAGATAAGCATTTATCTTTTTCACAATTAACACAAGGAAAAGGACATTCTAATTTAAATAAATAATATTACTTTTGCATTATGGTTCATTATCTAATTCATAATATCCATCTTTACATAAACATAAATTATTATTAAATACTCTTCTCAATGCAGGATCACATGATAAACAATAATTTATATCATCTGAACACGTAAAACAACGATAATTGCATTTTTTGAATTTTTATGATTAATACTCTATACAACCTATTCCTGTAGTAGTACAAGATGCACAAGTTTAAGATGTTTACTAATAGTATTCATTTTATTAGGGACATAAATAATTAACATTTCTATCATAAAGAATAAAGATTTAATTCATTCCACATGATTTTTCTCTTGAATCATTATAATTTTCACTCAGACAGGTAAATTTTATGGTTAATTATTCTTCATAATGTACATGTCTAATAAAAACATCCAAACTATAATCTACATCTTATTTTCCAGTCAATGATTAAGGTTCTAAATCTTTTATTGTATATTTGTATTCTGTATCTTCAATTGCAATAATAAAATAATCTTCTAAAGACCAACCATCAATAAAATATAATGTACAATAAATTCTAATTTAATAATGATAAGGTAAATCAATAAATTATTTTACATAACTACCATAACCCCAAGTAGCAAATCCTCCAATTATTTTTTTAGTTGGTAAATTCGAGAATAGTAATTTTGTGAAACTATTATCACTCTTAGGTTAAATATTAAAAGTATTTTAAATAGTTTTAGAATCAAAATCTAAAGTATAAAATTCTTTTATTAAATATACTCCACTAGAATTTTAGCTTATTCCTGTAGTATATTGTAATGTTTCAATATTAATATAATCTGTACAATTTCTAACAGTTTCTAAGACTCTACTATGAATTGGACATTTAGCCACACATTTGCCTAAATGTGTATAATATGGAATTTTGCATCTGATACATGCAAATTGAGAAAATGTTGTACATCCTGAATCTAATTTTGATGCTGAATAGATATAAATTTTATTTTGGAAGGCATACATAGCATCAGTTCCTTATACATTTTATTCAATACTAAATGTTAAAAATTATGGATTAGATTGTATGATATTTTCTGTATTAAGTATTACTTTTTAAACTGGAATAGTTGTTCCATTAAGTAAAGTCAATTAAGTTTAATAAACATCAAAAAAATTGGATGGATTGGCAATAAATTTGTTATTTGTTTTATTGATAGTAACAAGTTCATATTCAAAATAGGTTTTATTATATATAGTAGATTAGCAACTAGATGTAGTACAAGTAATGGTATTTGTTGATTCATTAAAATAAGAATACATATAAAAATTAGTTTAAGAAGTGGAAAATTATTGGCTTTCTTCTTGGAGAACAACAGTTTTGATTGTTTTTGCATCTCTAGTAGAATTAAATTTTATTCTTATATACGAATCATCTTTCCATTCTCCAATCAAATACAAAATACCTTATAATTGCAACTTTGCATTTGTTTAAGCATGTGTGAAAGTAGAAATAATGATTTACTTTATTTTTTCATCAGGGTTTTGCTTAAAATCATCACTTAACCATACTCCATCAGCTATCTAGTATGTAATGAGATTAGATGAATCTGGATATGTTTTTGAAAAGACATCTAAATATATGATAATTTATACTTGTTGTGATTCCTGGTTAAAGACAATTTGTCAATAAGGGTGATTATAATTGTTATTTAGAAGAATCACATGTATTTGTACAAGTTGATGTTAAACTTGTTATTGGTGTATTTGATGGACAATTCATTTGTATACCATCTGTATAAAGATTAATATTTCTAATTCCATAATAAGAATTTTCTTATTCATTTAATGAATTAAACTTTATTGAAATAGAGTTTTAATCTTTAACCTAAAAGTCAAATATTAATTCAATAGTAATAAAGTAATGATTGCCAACTGGAGCCACACATAGATTACTATATAATTCTATTTAAGATTTATAAAACTTATTATGATATATTATCTTATCATCTATTGTAATAATAACTTCACTATCATCAAATAAATTAAAATAAAGATCAGCTTCTAATTTTATTTGAGTGACATCTTAATAATTACTAGAAAAAGTTCTATAAATTTCTTATCCAGAAATGGAAGCAATAAATTATCTTTCGCATTGATAATAAAATATAGCTTATACATCTTATCCTTTAATATACCATGGAGGAGATTCAGAGGTTGAATCAATATTCTTTAAATCTTGAAATACTAAAACCCATGCAGAGATATTGAGTACTAATAAAATAAACACAATCATAAATTAATGCATATTTTTAATTGAAGATATTTTTGTTCATATAATAGAAGATAATTGAGAGAAGACTTAAAAGATTTAATGTTCTATATTATGATACATTATTATATTACACTATTGTATATACATTATAAATATATTCAAAAAAATGAATTTAAAGCATTTTCATAACATATGAAGTATTTCCTTTATATCTTTTGTCTTAGTTCATTAGATACTAAAATGTATTTATTAATTACTTTACTAATTCTCTCTATTGTTGGATCCTTAAACAATACATATCATTGTGAATAATGCATCCAAAAACAGAAATGATGCCATCACTAAACAATAATTGAGAGCAAGACTATCTGAATCTTCATCTAAAAAAAATTAAGAGCATAACTTGCGAATCTATGAATAACTGATTATTGTAATGATTGTCAGAACACTACGACATAAAAAAAGAAATGATGAAAAAATCAAATAAAAAGTGACTATTTTTTGAGATTTCAATTCAGCTCCAAATATTCCATTACAACAATTTATTATTCTCAAGAAATGAACAATGTCTAACAAAACCAAGTAATAGAGAATCCCAAAATTATCTGGGTCCTATTATAATTCTTCAAAATATATAAATGAATGATAAGCTTCTATATTGACCAATGATATCATATTGTATATGGATAATACCTTTAAATATCTAATAATAATACAATTAGAATTGTGTTAGCTAGACTAAATAATGTTTTTTTGGCTTTCAACTTTCGATCCTCTTTTACAATAATTCTAACCAAATCTTTGTGTATTTATTTTTCATCTCTATCATGCAATTCAGAGGCAAAAGATACTCCTTAAATCTATCTCATGATTATCTAATGTTCATCCTCAATTTTATTCATATATAAATAATTATAAATATTGATTGTAAGGTAATATTCTAATTTTAAAAATTATTCAATATATGCAAAAGTAAGTTTATCATCATTATTAAGAGAGGAAATAGATCAAGCATTAAAATATTTCTGTTTCAAGTATACCTATTACAACATATTTGCTTTGATATTTTCATTATTTCAATATAATTTGCTACCATTTGCTCTACCAATTGGATTACTTATTATTCAAGAAGTTATTTGTTGGATTTGCTTTTCTAAAAGAAATCTCATATTATCACTATAACATATGCTTCAAGTTTTGGCAGCCATTTTTATAATAATTCTCTATTATATTGATATGTATTACTACATATTTGTTAACTTATTTGTTGTATTTACAACATTCCTTGGAATTAAATGGAGTTGTCAATAAGATAATTAGCATGAATATTCAACTATCTTTAGATATGTGAAAATATAAATTATATTTATAGCTTCAAGGATTCTATAGTATATCAGTATTGATTGCTTCATTATGTGTAACAATTAAACTGAATCAATTGGTCAATTGGACTTGGCCTTAAACTTTTTGGTGGTATTGGATGTATTTAAGTGCTCTTATAGGTAGTGCCTTTACAATATTAATGATCCTAATTTCTAAATTAATTAATTAATTCTACTACCATAGTATATCTCTCCATTCTAATGAATGTATAACATCAGTCCTTATTTAGATAAAACCTTGGTTTGGTCTTTTTATCTTTTTTCAATGGCCAGTATCATATCTGGTGTATGGATAATAAATACATTCAATCTACTAGGTATGAATCTAAAAATGGATATTGGAATAATTGTATTTGGTGTACTAATAGCATTTAATTTGTTTATGTTTGCAGGAACTCATTTTATATTTAAAGACATTTCTATAGTTTTTACTTAACTCATGAATGCTGATTTTCAACAAAGAGAATTACCATGTAGTCCTAGAATGGATGAAATTAGAATCAAATAAAATACAAAATCTCCAATATTATTGAAAAAATTGTCATCTTCATATTTTCGTTTAGTAACTTGCTAGGAATTCTTAATGTATGCTAATACTAATAAAGAAGTACTATTTACAGAAAGGGCCAATAATTTATCATAAAATATTATTAGAGATGTTAATTAAGAAATTAAAAGAATCAAAAAGTCAAAGTAAAAAACAGACATAGTTCTTGAAACTCAAAAAACATAAGCTGCCAATACTTAATGCATTATTTGTTGTGAAAAATAAGCAAATTCAGTATTAATGAAATGTGGACATGGAGGTATATGTTATGAATGTGCATTTGAAAGTGCATAAAAAAGTCGAGAGTGCTTTCTCTGTAGATAAAGAGTCACAGAAATATATGAAATTGATTAAAATGAATAAGGCAATTATCTTAAAGTTTATAGTAAAACTAGAATTATTTGATTACCTTATTTATATATATATATTTAGATTGATATTATTAAATCAATTATAATTATTATGATATAATAAATCTTTTTTTATTTTTAAAATATATATCTCTCATAAGGATTATTGGCCCTTATTAGTAGCCATAATTCAACCACTTAGTAGCAACGAGCCAAACTTCTTAAAACATTAAATAATTACATCAATCAGTATTTTAATTTTATAAATTTACTAAAAATCTTCATCTTTTTAAATTTATATTATTACATTAGAAAATAACAGCTTATTGACTCTATCCATTAAAATGAAAGATAATTTCTATTATTAATTTTTCCCCTTTTATTTAGTAGCAATAAGTTATTTTTATCATAGTTAAATTTGCTAAAACCACATTATTTTTCATTTACTTAATCTATAATCTACTGTTTTTTAAATTACTTAAAGCAAGACTTTTTTACTTACAGGCTGTTTAGTAAGTTAATCCTATTTCTCTATTTATGTGATAACCTAATATTACTTTTTTTTCATAGCTGAATATCATAAGGCTATTTAAGAAATAATAATCAGATTTGAAGTTTGTGAAATAATAGCAGCAAGTAGGATGACTCAATATTTAAGAATAATCAAATTGGTCTTAGATTTTATCGTTCCATTTTTGTTTAAAAACTATGTAGATACTTTTAATAAGTAAAAAATCTTAATGATTATAAGGTTTGTTGAACTCTCCTAAGATAGAGAATATGACCATGCCATTTTTGAAAGGAGAAAATTATTTGTATAAAATCAAAAAATAAATTAGCAAAGAATAATTAAAATGCTTTACTTGTTTAAAGATGGCAAAAATGATTGATCTGGATTAACTATATGCGCATAAAATTTATTTTTCTATATTTTTGAATTAGAGGAAGATAAAATATTCTCCAGCCAAAAAATTTCTAAAACTAAAATGGAAACAATAAATCAACTTGGAGAGGAACTACCATTTTATTCATGCTGCTGAGACTTTTGATCAAATGAATCACCCCATCTATATTAGCCGGTAAACAGAGAAATCCATGAATAAAACCTAGTGTTGAGGATGAATTGTGATTAAATTTTTAAATTATTTTTGTGCAATCATATTTTTATATAAAATAATTTAATTAATTAGCTTCCAAATTTATATGAAACAAAATTTAACTTTTGAAGAAGATAATTACAATTACTTAGATAAAAACTCCTATCAATAACATGTATAAGAAATTAATCGTTTAACTTAAATGATTAATTCAAATATGTTTTTAGATAAAGCTGAACTTTATTATAAGAAAGGAATGAATTTATTTGTTATAAAAAATCATGAGGAAGCAGTATAATCTTTTAATAAAGCAACTAATATTGATAAGAATCATGCTGAGGCTTATTTTCAAAAAGGATAAATCTTTCGTACCTTCTTAAAAGATCCTAAAGCAGCTGTAAATGAGCTAGACGAGGCTATTAGAATAAATCCTAAATATGTAGAAGCATATAATTGTAGAGGCTATGCACTTATGGATTTGCATAAGTATGAAGATGCAGCAGAGTCTTTTGATAAAATTATAAGAATTAATTAGGAAAATAATCGAATATGCCCATATTCAATCCTAGAACAACTCTATTTTTGTGATGGTTATCAAGGAAAAGCATCAGCATTATAAGAATTAGGAAGATGGGAAGAAGTTTTGGAAATTTATAACCACTTAATAAAGCAAAAACCAAATTATGAACATCATCATCATGACAAAGCAAAAGCTTTACTTTTTCTTAACAGAATAGAAGAAGCATTAGATTCTATAAATAAAGCTCTAATAATTTAACCAGATAATCCTTTATTTTTATTCACAAAAGGTTAAGCTGTTGCATTATCTAGAAATAGAAAAGCAACAGAAGAGTTTTTTAATTAGAGTTTATAATAAAAATCTAAATTTTTTGATAGTGCTTCCACTTACTTGGAGTATGGATTGGCTATGGATATTTTAGGGGATAAAGTAGAAGCAATTAGAAACTTTGATCTTGCAATACAAGATTCACCTGATTATTATCAAGCTTATTATAGAAAAGGATTAATACTTATTTCTTTAGGGGAGAAGATGAAAGCATTGGATTGTTTTAATAAAGCTATAAAAATAAACCCTGATTATATAGAAGCCTATAATGCCAAAGGTTTGATGTTATCCGAATTAGGACAAAATTGGGAAGCCATAAAATGCTATAATAAAGTGATTAAAATGAATCCTAATGATGCACATGCTTATAATAATAAGGGATGGTTCTTATCTTAAGAAGGAGATTATGAATCTGGTCTTGAGTGTATAAATCATTCTTTAGAGATAAATCCGAAAATTGCACATACTCATCATAGCAAAGGATTTGCATTGTCAGCTTTAGGTAGATAAAAAGAAGCTATAGAATGTTATAATAAAGCAATAGAACTTGATAATTAACTAATATGTGCTCACAGCGATAAAGGAATGTCTTATCTTTTGCTAAAAGAATACTCTCTTGCAATAGAATGTTTTGATAAAGCTCTTAGTTTTGATGCTAATTACACTTAAGCCTAAAAGGGAAAAATTCAAGCAGAAAAATTATTATTTTGAACACCAAAGGTACCGTTTAGCATTCGTCGAAATGCAAAATGAATTAAATAGAATTTAATACAGATTATTAAATCAATTTTTTTCTTTTACTACTATTTCTGTTTAGAGCAAAAAAAGGGTCTTACGATAGTTAAATTATCTCTAAAATACCTATGGAATGGTCAAAGCTTTTCCTGCTGATACAATCATATATTCAGACTTTTTATAAAAATGGTTGGTAACATTAAGAAATGGAATATATAAAAGTAAGGACCAAGATTCTGGATGCTCCATTTAAATTATTATTTTAAATCAACCCTTTTTTTATTTTATATGTATAATTATATTGTTTCATAATTAAGTTACTTGACAAAAATACACTAAAATATACACAGAATCACATTCAAAATAATAAATAAGCCAATCCTTCCTCAAAATATTCATGGAGTAAGGAGTAATTACAATTGCATTTTGTGGTTGGATATTGATTTGTTCTTTATAATTTGAATTGAGAAATTATTTACTTTTTTTTTTTTCCTGATATAATTACTCTTGAATTTTATAAATATTAATAAAACAATAATTTCATTTACTTAATTTAGAAGAATTATTAATTATTTGTTACACTGATAAGGTAACAATATACTCAAATTATTAAAGATATTTTGAATACTAAAATTAAGAGAGTTTAGAATAGAATTAGTATATCATTTGACTATTTTTGAATATTGATAGAACAATGATTATATAAATATTTATGAATGATATTAATTAACACATTAATCAATTTAAATCTTTTTGTTTTGATTCTTAGTTAATACACTAAAGTCGTATATCTCTAAATTATGTCAGCAATTTCTATATATCCAAAAACTCTTCTGTTTCCATTTTCTTATCTTATTATAAAGACTAAATTTAAGTATTTGAAACATTCTTTAGTCTTTGTCTAAGCATATTAAAAGCTGGTCCTTAAGGTAATAGCATCATTAATCCAAACAAACACTTCATTAAGAAAGGATGAGAATCATATTCTAACAATTATAATCTTAAAACTTTAATATTTATTTATATTACAAATGAATACTGGTGTTTCTAGAACATTAATTAATTAGGCTATTTCTAATAATATATATTAATTGACTTCCACTTCTGAAAAACTAATAATTATATTATAAGCCAACTCATATTCTTCAGATAATAAACATAATGTAATTACACTCATAGAATTGTAACAAAATGTTCTATAGAGTGTTTCAAAGATTTCTTAATTATGTTATCTTTATTTTTCATCTTTTTCATGCTTTAAATTTCTCAATATATTTCTTAGATTTTATAATTCTTTTTCTGAAATTAATAAAGTAGTTAATGTTTAAACAGTATTACTAATAAATAGTACATCATTATCTGAATATATTTCTAATAATTTAGCTGTTATTGTAAAATAAACCTTTTATGGATTAAGAAGAGAACATAATTTTTTAAATATCTAATCTCCCTTCTTTTCAGATTATTCTTAATTTTTATGTAGCATAGTCAATATTTTGTCAATAACAATTTCAAAATATTGACTATGCATAGATATATTTGCCAACACATCCATAATATTTTAGACTATAGCAGATTCTGAATCTGCCAATTTATCAATTAGCTATTTAAATAATTAGAAATACTTTTGTTAATATATCTTCTATAGTTGGAAAGAGGGATTCAGAATATGTTTCTAATAAGTGTTTCATCCATATTAATGCAGATTCAGCTGTATTACTTTTTTTATCAGTTAACATCTCCTTTATTGTTGGTACAATATTCATAAATTCTACAGATTAATTTTTGACTCTTTCCATAACTTTTAATAACAATTCATTTGTTTTTTAAGCAGCTTTTCTTATTTCTTCTTCTTCATGAGATAGTAAAATTAGAATTGGACCCAATATTTAACTTAAACTATTTAATATAGTTTTTCTTAAAGGTGATTCAAATCCACCTAAAAATTATTACATTTAATTCTTAGAAATTGGAGATGTATTACTTCTTAGATATTCTTCTTATTTAATATGAGAAGTTGAATGCTAAAATCCCAATTTCCCTTTTTATTCTTCTTCTAATTCTTATTAAAATACTCTTAAATATTCAAAAATCCATAATAAAGAATTTAATTTAGCATAATTATTTTGATTTCCTTTCATTTAACAAATTTTCAATAAAATTTCTATAATTTATTCATTAACTCTTTAATCAAGATTCACTTTAATTTCTACTTATTTTAAAAATTCATTTGCTTATAAATCTGCACCATTACGAACTTCCCTATTTATATTAATTCATTTTACTTGTTTGATTCTCCTAACATCATGAAAATACCTTCCAATATCATAGGAAAATAAATGTATAAATCATTATTATGACATTAATTTAAAACCTTAATCCATCCAAGTAAGAATTGTCGAACATATGTTACTCTTGATTTTAATTTACTCTATAACTAAATCATAAAAGAGTTTAAATTGAAATAACATGGTTTTCCTGGGTCTGAAAATCTTTCCTGAACTGCTATTTAAACTTGAGTCTTTAATTATGCATCCAATAAAAACATAGCTTAAACAATCTAATTATCTTATTCTGCTGATCTTCCTAATTGATAATCAAATATTTCATTAAAATTTAAAAGAATCATTGTTTTCATTATTTTAGTTAATTACAACAAACATTCAACAGCATATTATCTAGCCTTGTCTTCTTTATCATTTAAGCATTCCAAAATTGGTTAAGTCAAATCTTTAACACATCTTTCAGCTAATTATGGAAACTATATATGAAAATCACAATTACTTCTTTCACTAGAATTTCAGCCACTGTCTAAATAGCAAACATTCCTTATCTTTTTAGGTACAATTATGAAGAAGATGTAAATTTTATTTTTAAAGTTTCTATTATTTATTTGATTAATAATTCCTTTCCACTTTAAGCATAAGATTGAACTAATGATTTTAATTATTGACATCCTTATTGTTTCTTATCCTAACTTTTATCATATAATAGTTTGATGATTTATTAAGGTACAACATTGTCATCCATGAGAAAATATAAGTTTATTAATAAATTTCATATTAAAAAGGGTAAAAATGCATCATCATAATACAATGTCTTATAAATATAATTAAACCTCTTTTATTAATAAAATAATAAATGAGTTTAATAAATGAATGATGAATAGAAGTCAAATAATATTTTATCATATTATCTTGATAATATATAGAGATTATAAATAAATGAGACAATTTTTGTTATAAAATAATTTCAATAAAAAAATGAATTGGAAAATTTTAGGGGACTTTATTAGTTTAATCATCTAAACCAACTTATCACCTTCCCTAAATAATTAGTTTTTTACTAGTTTTCAAATTACATTTTATTACTTGTAATTAACATACTTTTTAGTGAGTGAAAATCATGAATACATTTATCGTTTGATAAATATGTTATCAAGAATTAGTTTGATCACTCCAATATTTATAGATTCATATTCCATAAATATGTTAATAGGAATAATCATAATTTTGATAAATATTGTACCATACATCATTATTACATACAGAAAGATTACTAATAAAAATAATAACATTTCTAAAAGTATTTTACAAGTAAGAATATAATATATATTAAAGATGTCAACAATGATTGTCAATTATTATTTTCTTTATTTTTCGTGGTTTTTATATTTACCTTAACTTTACTACGTAGGTTGGAATTACATCTATTCAAGTGCTTCACTTCTAATTCTAGCATCAATAGTATTAATACTTACAATTCTAAGTCTTATAATTTCAAATGTCTATTTTATTAATTTTGAATTCAACGAACAACATTTAAGAAAACATTTTTCTTATAGTGATTTATTGGCATAATTATTAATGATACCAATGGCTTTATTATACTTAAATAATGATACAACAACTCAACTTATTAGTAGGATATTACATGGTTTAATATTAATTATTCAGATATATGATGCCTATTTCTCATTGCCCTTAGGGTAACATATTTAATTAATAGATAGATTTTCAGCATCAGGTTTCATATTAAATCGAGCTTTAATGACACATTCAGTAATTTTTACATTTTCATCAATTAAAGCTTTAAGTACAGCTAGTCCTTATAGCTTAGCCACAATTATGTTGATAATGCAACCTGTAGTCTAATATTTGTTTTAAATTCTATTTGAGAGTAAGAGATCAAATGTCTATATATCTAGCAATATAACTAAAAATTAATATTATGATTTACTTTATATAGAAGATTTTTTTGAATTAAGTTAATTGGCATAAAAAAATAAACAAATAGAAATTGAATTTATTTAAAAATTAGTATTACATACAAATAGATGTAATTCAACAAAATGTTAATGTAGAAAAATTGAACCTTAAAAAATTCTATAATTTAATTAAATTGTTATAATGATATCATGTTTATTTAAGGGTAGTTTTGAAAAATATAAACATCATTAATTAAATTTAAGAGTATTTGAAATTTTTAGCCTTAAATTTTTAACATTTATAAATAAATATAAACATAATGCTCCAAAAAGTTATTAGGAATTAAAGATTTTATTTTAAAAAAAGAGAGATTATTCATTTTATTTTATTTAAATGTGTCTTGTATTATAATAAATCCTATAAGCATAATTAAGAAAGGATGAAGACTATAATATTAATAAAGATACAAGAGTTTCTAATGTTAAATTATAAGTAAGTAAAAGTGAACATAGTATTGTTTAAGATCTATATTAAATGGAATAAGTTAAAAATAATATCATACCATTATTATTATAAGTAGGATAATTTAAATAATAATTTTGGAAATCTTTTAAAGAAGGTAAATTTTCAGAATATTCTTAAATTGAGAAAGAAGTTAGAAAATTATAATAATTGCGAGATAATCTAATATTATAATTTAATGTATATTAACCAATATTTTATCATAATGGTAGAACTTTTAATGTTTAATTCTTAAAATTTAATGCATTGATTAATTTACTATTATTTAATAATTTAAGAAAGTATTTTGAATTGGAAAAAGGTAAATAATATTTTTATTAATATAATAGAAAGGAAAGAAATTTTACAATTTGAGAAAAGTATGAATTCATTTGAAATAACTAATATCAATTTCTTTAAAGGTGAAGCAATATCTGTAAAAGTTTGTATAGCATTTGGACCCAATATTGGAAAAGTGATGAATAAAGTAATCTCTCCTTTAATTCCAAAATTCTTTGGATTTGGTCATTTTTAACATCCACTTAATTCATTTATTGATTATACTAAAGGTAATATTAATCAATTAATGCCTGCTTGGCTTGAACCAGTTCATGATGAAATGATGCAAAATTATATAAGAAGAGGTGTTACAGCAAGAATTGGTAAATATTTTTAAACTTTTGCTAAATTATATGATAAAACATTAATAAAATGTTAAGTCTATTTGGCTCATAATTTTAGTTAAGAATTAGAAGATGATTTTACAATGATAGGATGTCTTAAATCACTTGAAGAAGAATAACCTAAATTTATAGGGGATGATGGAAAACGATTGAAAAATGTAGCATTTAAGGGTTATTAGTATGTATTATTTGATTTGAATGGAAATATTATGGGGATTACTAGGGGTATATATAAAATGATAGAAAAAATGTAAAGATTAGTAGTAAATAAAGGAACATATCATGAAATAGATTAATTTAAATCTAGTAATAATATATCAAAATCTGATAATTCTTCATAAGAATCTGAAAGGTAAAAGTAATTTATATGATAAGTTATAATGCATTTGATTAAAAATGGTCCAATATTGAATTATCAATTGATGATTTTTATGGGAAAGTTTTTATTTGGATGATATTACCATTTATTTCTAGAGAAATAGAATCAACAGGAATAGAATTTTTAATGAATGGATAAACACCTCCAAAAAATAGATATTAAAATTTAACTGATTTAGATATTAGTAATCTTTTAGTTTAAAATAAAGAAACATATTTATTTATTCCAGAAGATATTAATTTATTTGTATAATAATATGAAAAAATACTTTAAAAGATAGTTGATGATGTAAGAGTGTAATCAAATAATTTTTCATCAGGTAGTGCATATAAAGCTTAAAAAAGTGATTATTAAGAGATAGATTAATTCAATACAGTTACTATTTTCAATGAAAAGTTATGTGTATTTTTTTATGATGAACATTTAAAAAGACATTAGACACTAAATTTTGGTTAAACAAGGTAATCTGAAATGGTAAAAGTGTAAGGTAAACCATCATCACGATCATCCATATAAGAAAAATAATCATCAAATAGCGAAAGTCAAGAAGATAGTGAATAACTCAAAACAAGAGCAGAAAGAATATATTAAGATAGATATTCAAGATATATAGAAAAGTTTTCACCTTAAGATTTTCATCCTGTTCCAGTTATGTATTCAGTAAGTTATGAAGAATATAGATATAGAAAAAATGAAATTGATCACAAATAATAAATATTTGTTGTTGAATTAGTTGTTAATGAATAATAATTACTTAATACAGAAAAGGGATATAGAAGATAATTAAGAGATACAATTAAATAAATATATCAAAATTATCAATCTAAAAAATAATTATTAGAATAATAAACTGATGAAGAAGATTCTATTAGTGTTTAAGCTAATTTTAGTGAATAAAAAAGTGTGCATGATAAAGAAATAACAAATTATTAATTTCCTTCTCATCCTTCACATTATTTTGATGAGGCATTTTTATTTGATAATAAAGAAGTTTTGATTACTGATTAAATATTTAGTCCTAAATAAGATGATAAGGGTGACTTTTTTTTATTAAGTAATAGATCAAAATAAAGTAAACCATTATTAGAAGTAACTGAAAGAAATAGTAAAGACAGTAATAAAAAGAATAAAGCATCTATATAATCAGAACATAGTGTAGGTGATGCATAATTTAAAGGATCAAAACTTAATATCACTGAAAAAGAAATAGCATAAAGTGTTTTTATTAAATTTAGTTAGAGAAAGAAACAATAAGAATTTTATAATGAAAATGAATCTAAATTACCTTAAGAAAGTAAAGATTCTTAATAATAAATATTTGAAGAATATTAAGTAAAATATACTGAAAATTTAAAATTATTTGAAACCTAATATAATTTAGTTTAATCCTAATTAAATATTATTAGCAATCCATATTCATATAGAATATAAAAATATTTATTTTCAGCTACTTTTATTTTGATAGTTTGTTTTATTATACTCATTTCAACATCCACTTAAGGATAATATGATTTGACTAATTGCCTTAATTTAATTGAATTAATGATTACAACTTAAACTTCATTTTCATAAATTACACATAGTTTATATCGCAATGAAATTACAAATCAATTATAAATTAAAGATATGGAAATATTGAAATAATTTTATAATAATTAATTCTTTGGTTAACTTTAAGAATTAATTAATATATAAAATGATTATGCAATTAAAATTAATTAAGCTAATTTAAATGTTGAATAATTTTTTGATATCGAAAATAGAATTTTAAAAAATATAACTTTATAAGAAGTTATTTAATTAAGTCTCGGATAATTCTATAAACTTAAATAAACTAATAATAATCATTCATTTATAGTCGATTTTTCTATGACATTTGCATCAGTTGCTAATCTCAAAGAAATTGGAGAACTTCCTTAAAAGGCTCATCAATAATGCTATTAAGATAATCTTAATGATCATTAATACTCTCAAAATATACTTATTGTTTATATGGTAATTACTTTTTTCTTGGTAATGATGTTATAATTTACTTAAATTCCTCTTATTTCAAAATTAAGGAGAAATCACAGAACTCTTTATAAAGAAATCATTAAACTATAACCTTTAGAAGTTAATGAAGAAATTGAAATTTATGATGGTGTAGTCAATATATTCAAAAAATCCATTTATGAGTGGATGCTGATAGATTTTGTATAGGAAACATAAATGTTTGATATTAATAGACAACGAAAATCAATTGCTCATACTCCTGGATTATAAAAAATAAATAATCCTGATCTCGGACAATCTTCTAATTCAAATAAAAAAAATACAAATAAATTAATGGAAAAATTAAAAAAATCTAAAATGAATCAAAATAAATACATATCAATATTAATGGCTGGACTACTTGTAATTTTAGCATATTTCCTGGTTGTCTTTCTTATAATTTTTATGCTATCCAAAGATATTATTTCTAACATTGATGCTATATTCTAATCTAAATTAGCACAATCTTCAATCATTAATTTAATTAATAATGTAGATTTATTAGCTTATTCAACTTTATCAAATAATATTTATGATAACATTATGAATATCAGTTAATTTTAAACTTACTCTGAAGTTCTAAGTGATAATTCAACTGATATGTTTTTTGAAAAATATAAGAATTAATTACTTTCATCTTTTGTGGATGAATCATTATACAATAATTTTAATATTTTAAATGAAAAAAACATTTGCACATAAGAAGTAGGTATTGATTGCTCATTAACTGATGCTATATCTTTAAATCCTGGAATTATTGCTAATTATGAATAAGGAATGAAATCTCTTTTAACTTAAGTAAGTACAATTATAGCCTAATATCCATAATTTTATGAGACTGAAAATATTTAAAATTCTGAATAAATTTTAATTGAGTTTTACAATAATTAATATCATATCCTTTATATTGATTATGGTAGTGAAATATTGATTAAAGCATATAAATAACTCATTAGTATTGAAAAAGATTTATTTAATTAACTATTAGATGTATATAAAAAATTATTGCTCATATTTACATTGAGTGTTGGTCTATTTGGATTGATTATTATTTTATTTTTAGGAAAATATTTACTGAAAATGTAAAAAGATTCAATAGATACATGCCTAACAGCTTTATTACTTGTATCTCCTAAAAGATATCTAAGTAAATAATTAGGCTTGGTCATTTAAAAGAAATTATGATTAATGTTTATTAGATAACAGTTCAATTTAATACTGTTTATATATATTATATATAATTATATTCATTCTAATAAAATTAAAAAAGAAATTAATAAACAAATGAAACGTGCATCCTCTTTAACTAAATAATCTACACACACATCCAAAATTAGTACTCAAACTTCCTTTAAATAAAATTAAAAATATTCAAGTGTTAAATCAAAATATAAAGAACCAAAAAAAATTCCTGGAGCAACACCTTATGATCCAACAAATAGTTCTGGAAAATTATCTGCAATAACATAAAATTTATTCAGAATAGTAATTAAATTTAGCATTTCTAATTTTGCTGATTATATCAATTTAAAACAAGTATGTTCAAGGTTTTATTATGAATTGGAATCTAATATTCATAATTTTTAATACTTAAATCCTTTATAATATTAGAATATTAAACAAATTGTTGAATAGTTAAAAGTCATTTATTTTAACTAATATATCAATCGCTACACAACATTTCATGAAAAAATGAATTCTATGTTTTAATATGGAGCTACTAAATTAAATTTACCTGATAAATTAGTTGAATCTCTATAAATTTAGATTTAAAGTGCTAGAGTAAATAAAAAATAATTCACTCCTTAAATACTATTTAGGAAATTAAATTTTGCATCTCATTTATATTTCAAAATATTATTAGATGGAGTTCCAATAAATATGAAGAGTGATACTTATGATAGTATTTAGGTTTACTTTAAAATAGAATCTAAGTATTTAAATTTATCAAAAGAATTTACTAAAAACTATGAATGTTAAGAGATTCTAAAAAAATCAATAAATTAAAAAGCATTTACTTATATGACTGATGGTCATTATTTATTCACTTATTTTGAGAATGATAAATAAATGTTATATATTTTATGGGAAAATTCAACTGTAGATTTAATGTATTATTTTTGGAAATAATTAAAATAAAAGTATTTTTGGGTAAATAAAGTATAAATATAAAAATAATATAAATCAATAATGGAATCAAGATCTAAATAAAATACTTAAAATTAAAGAGCACTATCAGAATCAAAATAGAAATCATAAGTAGATGAAGATAGTGATGATGAATATATATCATTTTAATTGTAAAAATAAACAACTTTAACATTACCTTAAATAAAATCTCCTTAATAATAATAATAATAATAATAATAATAATAATAATAATAATAATAATAATAATAATAACTTCCTCCTAAACCAAAAAAAAAAGTTTCAACATTTTTAAAAACAAAAGTTATTTAAAATAAAATATAATATGCTTCAATGAAAGATTATATGTATGATTAATAAGATTTTGAATTGATGATCAATATTCATACAGGAATAAAAGGATAAAATTTATTTTATTTTGTTGATACAAAAGCTATGCCAAAATTGGATGAAGATTGTTTATATTTTACATATAAAATGAAAGAACATATAAATCTATCATATAAATTTTATTTAGATAATAAATTAGGAATGAAAGAAGTAGTTGAAAATTTATTTTTATGTGATATAACTTTTAAAGATAGAGATGATTTTAGAATTATATTTAGTGGATTTGTTTAAATGTTTAATGAAGATACTACATCAGTAGCTAAATAATATGATGTTTCTTATATGGATATAAAAGAGTGGAGATCTCTTAAATTGTGGGATGAAAATAGATTTGAACTAGTAATATTATTTGGTACCTAACCTTCAGTTATTAAACTTTTAGAACTAAAACTAATGGATATAAATTGATTAATTTTCTTATTAATATATGATAACTTGGAAAACTATCAATAAAATTATTATATATCATTTTTTCTATAATTTTGGTAGTTTAAAATAGGCTTAATATTGTTAAATTCTACTATCAATTTTAGATTAGATCTAATTTCTTCTATTTGTAATTTCAGTTTTCATTTTAAAACCTGGTAATCTTTTTTCAGTCGATTATGGTCTAGTTTTACATCATGATTTACTTATGGTCACTTTTTTTGTCAGATCTAGATAAATCATAGCTTTTAAGGTAATATTTATCTTCAATATCCTCATCCTCTTAAATTAAATCAGCAGGTTTGAATTCGTTAAGTAAAATTTATTTTGGATCTAATGAATCTAACTTTTCCCAATTCACAATTTAATGAGAGTTAGCATATAATCCATCTTTTTTTTATTTTCTTTCTTTATAGCTGCTTGTTTTGACATACAATGGTTCAAAAATAATTGATTTAGATCTAGATTAATTAGTTTGTATTATTAATTTATCTTTCATTTATTCCTTCTTACTTTTTTTCCACTCGTCAATTAATATTTTTTTTGATTTAAGTTAATCTGTTGAATGGTTTCCATATCTTTAATATGCTAGGCCTTCAGGTTTACGAAAACCAGGTTTATCCTTAGTATTGAAAGGAATATAAAGGGGTTTGAATTATTTTCGAAATTCCTAAGTATCAACTTTTATTAGTTTATAAAGTAAATGTTCAGCTATCTTGAGTTCTTTATTAAACATTTATTTTGAAAGCTCTTATAGTAATTGTATAAAGCTTAGATAAGTAACTTCATTTTAATTTTTGTTAACTCTTTTAAATAAGTTATTCTAATAAATTATTAAAATTAATTACTAATTCTTTAAAAGATAAATATTTAGCCTTGACATTTTCATTATTATCAATTATATTTTTAATTAGAATATTAGAATTTGGAGGCAATATATTATTTGATAATTTATTAGTTTCATCTATTTTAGATTATGTCTTTGTATGGTGAATCTTCGTATCTAATAATCCAAATTGTCGACAAAAAATAATAAATTTGCTCTCTGTCATTGTATTTGATTCATGATTAATTCTATTGAAATCATCAGAAGGACCTCGTACATAAGATATTTTAGAATAAAATTTATATATTTCTTTTAGATGAGCTTGTATTTTAGAATTAGAATAGAAAGACTCATCAGTTTGATTCTATTCCTCAATCAAACTAATTTCTCCAAATTTACTATTATTATCTGTAATTGGATCTAAAGTATGAAATTTGAGTTTATCTAATTATGTTTCAATAGATGACATAATATGTTTGACAACTCCCTTATCTTTTTGATGTGTAATTTAAGTTTCAATTATTTTGTACCTTTCTAATTATTATTCTAAGTATTATGATATGTTAATATATTCTTTATTTTCTTTTTATAATTCTTCTTATTTTAATTCATTTTATGCTTATTTATGTCCTAATCCAAATAATTAAAGTTTTGTCTCTTCCTATTTTTATATATCTGTATTTTATTGATTTCCTTCTTAATTTAATTAAACATCTCTTTATTAAAATGTATTTAATTTAGTTATTTCCAACTGCTTATCACTTAGATTAAAATTTTAGTTTAACATTAATAAATAGAAAGTAAATGAAATTTTATTTATTATTAAATCAATATAAGCTATGTCTAATAATTTTGTTTAATATTTTATTGAAATATGTTTATGTTATTATATATATATATAATTAAACTAATTAGTGTAATAAAATGTATGATAATATTTGAACAAAGTAATAAATAGATTGGAAACAGACATATTAATTGTCTAGAATAATAAGATCTAAATAATTAATAGGCTTTATTATCAATAGAATTGATAAATGAATAAAATATCAAATGAAAGGATTGCTTTCCTTAACTTTGTCAAATAATTCATGATATTTTTCTAATCCTTTCACGTCATCTTTAGTTGGTACTTAGACTAAGACTACACTTGTTGGCTTTTTAGTTTATGCAGCAGCTCCTAAAAATGAATAATTATAATTTATTATTACCTAATTCTAATCTGCTTCTCACATAAATGTAAGGAATTCCTAATTCTTCACATTAAAGTGGTAAATGAGATAATACATCTACGGGACTAATGTCAGCAGCAAAGACTACAATTCCAGGGGTCTTCTTTCTTAATGCTTTTCCAACTTCCTTTACTCCTCTTTTAATATGTTTAATAGTTATTTCTAAATCATCAATGAATCATTACATCTGGCTATAAATCTAAGAAGTCCTTTCTATAATTTGCTATTGGCTATTGGATTGGCAATAGGAGAGACATAAAATGTTTATTCTGCTTCTGTCATAAATTAAAAATATAAATAACCATAAATTAAAATAAAATGAACCTATTCAGACGAGTTTGCATCCCCTTATTAAGATAGGTACCTAAAATTGCTACTCCAAGAGTTGTGGCATTATCATTATTAACTTCTCACTTAATTTTGTTTCCTAAAAAAGTGAATGCAACTAGTATATCAAATCCAGAAGGAACAAACAATGGTTTCAATAAATATGAAAAATTCTCTGATTAAATTTATGAATAAATTCATTAAGTAAACAAATTCATAGTAATAATTAAGACTCATGATATTATAATTGTTGTAGATCCAGATAGATTTGTAGAACATTTTTTGGATGAATTACTTTAAGTTGTTGATTAAGTAGTAAAGGTTTAAAAAGTTAGATCAAAGAGACCTTTAAAAGTTTTGACTTTGAATGAACCTATTACAGAAAAATTGGTAAGGGATTTTGAGTAAAAGTACAAAATTACAATTGAATAGGATACTATTATGCTATTAAAGAATAAATATATTTAAAGGATATATAATTTCAATGCTAATGATTATTTTGAAAATAGAATTCTATTGATCAATTATTTTAAAAAGATTAATAAGTTAACATAAAAAAAGTTAAATGAATTTGAGTAAATATTATCATATCTACCATCTACAGAAACAGCAGTTTTAGTTTATGCTGATAAAACATCACCATAATATAAGAATGTTTAAACAAGATTTTGTATTATGTAATAAAATGATAATTATTAAAAAAATGAAAAATTACATTGGATTCTAATTGATAAAGCTGTTGCAGATAAATTAGGAATCTAAAATATATAAAATGGATAATTATTTTTCTTATAAAAAAGTAGTAAATTAAATAACTTTTAATCTTCTATAATTATTAACAATAAAAAGTTATTAATAACACCAGCTGGTACTTTAGGAGGTAAATCAGTAGATAATGTAATGGAAGATTTAACATAGGCATATAATGATGTAAATGTGTTTTCAAACAGAAGTTTTGGTAAATCTTCTACAAAATATTCTATTGTATTAGAATTAGATTTAAATAAAATACCAAAACATGAAGAAACCAGATTAGTAAAGGCTTTTGGAGAATTGAAAAAATATTTAAAAGAAACAAATCCTGAATTACTAGCTAAGACAGAATTTATATATTTAAATAAGACTCCTAAAGATAATCATTTAGGTTATTAAGTATATATAAGGGATGATTAAAAATATGGAGATCGTTTGAGATAACATTAAGAAACTAATATGGAAATTATGAAAAAATTAAGTGTATTCAATGAATTTGGATAAGCACATAGTTATGTTTATAGATTAGATGAATAAATATAGGTAAGTAAAGATTCTTTGATTTCATTTTTTATGGCTGTAAAGAATGGACATGCAAGTGAATATTTCTAATCTTAAGAATAGCCTAAATACAAAAAGTATTCTGTAAAATTAGTAAGTAAGATATTTGAAAAGGAAGTAATGGAAAGCAAGAAAGATTATGCAATATTTTAATATTCAAAGAATTGTCATGCATGTGGAGAATATGGTTAATATTATGAAAATTTAGCATTGGAATCATATAAATAAGAAAATTCTACTATGATTTATGGTAGAATGAACAATGATCATAATAAACCATCATGTATTCAAGATTTCCCATATACTCCAGTATTTATGGTTTGTAAAAAAGGAATTCAAAAATATCCATATGTTTATAGGTATTATTTAAATTAAAATAAAGAAACCAAAAATTCACTCCAGATTTATTGAAAAGCTTTTTTAGTGTAACAAATGCTATAAATTTAATTCCTGAAGAATAATATTAAAAATTGTAAGAAGAAAGAGCTTTATTCATGTAAAATCAATAATGAGTATTAATAATTTATGATTTATTCTTTATTTATAAGTTCCCAATTAAATATATTATGTTCTTTTTGTATATATTATTAATAAACTCAAATATACTCTCTCATAATTTGAGTACGGAGTCCAAATACAATTTAAGGGCATTTCCTGCAAATTTAGAATCAGGTATTTTTTATGTAGTACCATACAATGCACCCATATCACCTCCACTTTTATATTTGGATGGATTAGTTTTGATCTATTAAATTAATAATTAATTTACTTCTTTAATAGCCTCTTTAATTTCTTAAACAAAAACTTTTAAATTTTGAATATTTTATTGTGTAACACTAATATGTATTCCATTTGGATTTTGAGTTGTATTAAGATTCCATCCTTTTGAAGTAAGGATTTGATGGATTGAATAAACATTAATATTTCCTTTGCTTTTAAAACAAACACAATTTATCTTTGGTTCACCACAAACTTCTAATTCTGGTATTTCATTGATTTATTTAGCCAATTAAATTGTAGCATTTATAATTGATTTGCTTAATTCAATATATCTCTTTCTACCTATTGCTAACATAGTAAACCAAGCTCCTGCTGCTCCAACTCCTGTTTTTGAACCTTAAGTAGTTGGTACTGCATAAGCACCTCCTGACCAAGTGGCTGTAGAAAAGAATGCATATTGTCTCAATTAACGAGTTTTAAATAAAATTGTTGAAACACCTTTAGGGGCTAATCCATGTTTATGTTGATCACAAGATATACTTGTTACACCATCTAAAGTGAAATCATAATTTCCATAATTCATTCCCTTTTCTTTAGCAAATGCCACAATGAATCCACCCAAACAAGCATCAACATGAAAACCTATCTTCTTCTTTTTAGCAATAGCTGCTAATTCTTCAATTGGATCTTATGTTCCATATGGAAAGTTTGGTAATGATCCAACAATACAAATTGTATTTGAATTGATATGACTTTTAAGATCCTTTAGATCAACAGTAAATGTTTTTTAATTAACTTTAGCTGTTCTCACTTAAATCTTAAAGTATTCTCCTGCCTTATAAAATGCTGCATGTGCTGTTTCTGGAATCACACTTAAATAACTATTAAAATTACATATTGGGTTAAGTAATGCCTTTTTCTGCTTCTGCCCAATTTCGATAGGCAAGAATAGCTAACAATATTGATTCAGTGCCACCTGTAGTCAACATTCCAATAGCCTCTTTTTCTTATCCAAATAATTCTCCTGTCATCTTTATGACCTCAGCTTCTAATTATCTTGAAGCTGGCCATAAATCAGCATGCATAGGATTGGAATAAAGGAAATTCTTAGTAAATTCCTAACAATCTTCAATAAATTATTGATCATTATGAACATAAAGTGAGCCAGATACTTTACCACTGTAATAATTCTTACTATCACGGTCAATCCAACTTTTCAATCTTTCATTTATTTTATCATAACCCATACCATTTTCTGGTATTTTAAATGTTTTATTGGTGGTGTATTTATCAAGAGAGTGTGAAAAAGATTTGAGTGCTTCTTCTTTCTTTTTTTCCAAAAATGATTATACTCCAGGACAATAATTTATTAACGCTAGAAATACTTATGATTTAATAAATGTCCAATAGCCTCAATTTAAAATGATAATTTACTTTAATTGTAGTCTCTCCTAGGTATTCTGATGCGATTTAGTATTAAATGCAAAATCAATGTAATCAAGACTCCTAAGAAGATGATATCAAATTCATCTAGCTAGGTTTACCATTTAATAGAGCTTTTCAAAGAAGTATAGGCTTGCTTTAGAAAATCTATTGTTTAATACATATAATTAAAAAATGTCGATTATGAATCATAAGAAGTCTTAAATAGAAAAAGGAACTTCATAAGAAATGGAATACAAGTTCAAAATATCACTATTTAGTGTCATGCATAATATCATACAGAATAATTTATGTAACACTCTCATCTATTGTGTGTTGCTAAGCATTGAAAATCTTTAGCTAATGTACTATCCCATTCATCCAGTTATAGATTTTTTATGGGATAATTAAGGTCTATATTACTTCAGAATCATTCTTCGCTACTTTTAATTTAATTATCTTATAGATTAAGGCATAACCATATTCATAATTTTATTATACATTTCTTTTGGAGTGATGGTCATTATTGGTTTGATATTCTTTATTAGTTAATATTCATTAAGTCAATTAAAATATCAAGAACAATAATCTGGAATGCTTATCTTTAGTTTCAAATTGTTATCTTTATTACTTATTATTTTGAATACTGTATTGGCACTACCATTTTATAACATCTTTTTAGCTACTATATATTGCAGATCAGATTCGGCTGCTGGGGCTGATTTAGGTTGTTATTAAGGCATACATATTTTACATATGATCGTGGCCATAATTGGAATAGTGTTACTAATCTTTTTTCATTTTTCCACGACATTATTGTACTTTGATTTGAAGTATAGATTTTATTGATAAAAGTCCAAAATCAAAATTCCCTTTCAATGGCTATTAATCTGATGCTGAATATGCTAGAATGCTTTTTAAATTTGTTATTCCTTTTCTTATAATTTTTAATGCTCCAGGTACATACAATAGTGAAATGGTTGTTTTATTTGGAGTTGGAGATCTTATTCTCTTATTCTCAAGATATAATTATCCAACAGGATACAATAATTTCATGTATTTATGAATAATTTAATAAATAGACATTTCTACAAAATAACACTAGAAATAATTGTTTTATGGATCAATATCTGTGTTATTATTACTGACTTCTTAGATACTGGTGAACCTGATGATATGGGTTTATTATATTTATTTGTTTCAATACCATGTGTTGTATTTGGAGGATTGTATGCTTTCAAAACAATACTAAAAGAATCAATGACATTTTCAATAAAAAATTTGAAAAATGAAGAAGAGGCATATAACTATTTAAACACTCTTTTATAATTGATTTTGGATAGAAAATCTCCAAATACTAAAATAAAGTTGATGGGAGTATTGAAATTACATTATGTCTCTTGTACAAAAACTGGATGTGCATGCAAATAATTAATATCATAAGATCATAGATAGGAAGAGGGTACACAAGAAAATGAGAATTGGATGAAATTTTTGGGATCCATTTTGGATGACTTAATGGCAGATGAAAAATTCAAAGAGAATGCTCAATTCAAAATATTTTATTCTTATGTATGTAATGATGAATTAAAAAATAAATATAATGCTTTACATTATATGATGAAGGCTGAAGATACAAAAAATCATACTTTAAGAGATGAATTTTGTTTATTTCGTTTCAAATAACATATAGAATGTGAAATGTAAGAAGACTCTGAGAAAGCTTAAGATATTGATGTGAATTCAATAGTTTTCTTTTAAAATCAATTAGTGGTGTTAACTAATATGATATAGAAAAGTGCAGAATCACATTTAGAATTTTGGAGAGAATTATAAGAGGATTATCCAAATATATTAAAATTATAAAATATAGGAATGAAAGTATTATAATAGATTGATCTTTGTGAAGAAGGATATCAAGAACTAATAGAGATTAACAATAACAATTTAAATTTATTAGAATTTTATAATGCTTATTTATAATTGGTAGTGCATGATAATGAATAACATGAATAGTTATCTTAGTAGATAAGTTAAATTAAGAAAACAATATATTAAAGAAGATAAGGAGGAGGATAAGAGTCTAAGATAACTGAATCATAAGAGACTATAATAATAACAATGAGTGGAAATGTAGGTAGTATAGGAATAGTGGCCAGTTGTAATAATGAAATATAAAAGTCTTTGGGTTATCCTGCATCTGATTTATTTGAGTAGAATGTAAGTAAGATCATGCCAAAAATTATAGGAGATTAACATAATTAATTAGTTGAAAATTATTTGAGAACAAATAATTCAAATATTATAGGATTAGAACGTTTTGTACTTGCTTAAAATAGTCAATAGTTTTTGGTACCTTGTAAATTGATGGTTAAAGTATTACCAAATTTAGATAAAGGTATTCTTTTAGTTGGATTTTTAAAACCATTAGAGAAATTACCAGGCACTCATTATATGATATATGATGCAATTTCATAATAAATTTTAAATTTTAGTGAATCAATTAAAGATTTAGGAATAAAAATATAAAATATTATAATAACAAGTGCATAAGAATAATCTAAATTTTCATTTGGAAGAGTATTTAAAGAATTAGGTGATATTTTAAATAATCCTGTAAATTAAAATGATTAATCTTTAAAAAGTTTGTTGTATAAATTAGATGGTGATGTATATTCTGTTGAAACAACAATGAATGTTAAACAAATTAATGATACTTTAGTATAAATTAATCATGATTCAGACAATAAGAAAATGGGAAACTCTGCTTTAGATTCAGAACATTTGTATTTGAATAGTGATTACAAAAAGGTTAAATTAGAATTGATTGAAGAGAGATTTCCTTTAACAGATGATGGTTAACCAGCAGGTGGGTGTATTTATCATACAATAGTTATTAGAGAGGATATTGATTAGGAGAAAGTAAATTATGGAAAATCATCAATAAAACAGAAATTGGATGAGAGTAAACATCAGATTGTTTAATAATAATCAATTGATGAAGAAGATGATTAATAAAAGAATCCTTAATCTTCAGTTGATGATCAAGAAGAAAATAAATAGACTAAAGATATTAGAAGTGCTTTAGAATAATCAAAAACTCCACGATAGATTATTTATTTAAGATATTTATCTTTAATCTTATTTTTATCAACTTTGACATTATCTATAACCAAATTAGTTTTATCATTGTAATAATCAATATTAGTTGATGAGGGTGTAAGTGCAGTTCGTTAAGCTCATCGAAGACATTCATTAATGGCAGATATAAATTTATATTGTCGTTATTTACATTTAACATCTTTTGGATATTATGATTAATCTTTAGAAGGAGCATTTAAAGCAAATATAAGTGTTTTAGTTGATAAATTATAAGTGATATAATTTGATATGATTGAATTTAGAATAAAAGTAGAAGGAAGAAGTGGTTAATAAATAGATGATGATTAATATGATGTATTGTTTTTACTTTCAAACAATGAAACAAAAACATATGGCAACATTTTTAATGATGCTGTATTTGCTTATATTACTTCAGCATCTTCATTTAAAAAAGCAACACTTTCTTAATTTAATGATTCATCTAATTCTAATAGTGTTTCTAAGAATCTTTTTTATGTAGTTGAAAATGGTTTAGGTGTTCTTAGAAATGGATCTGAAAGAATAGCTGATAAATTTTATAATTTTTATTATGATTAAGTAGATGCTTAAACTATAAATGCTGTTATTATTTTAATTACAGCTTTAGTTATTATAGTAATTTGTGAAATCATTTATGTACCAATTTTTATGAGTATCTTTAATGAAAGAAAACTATTAATCAGTTATTTTGGTATGATTACAAATGATGATATCAAATATTTAATTGATCAAGGAGATACATTTATTTTAGATCACATAACAAAATTTAAAAGTTCTGATGATATTTATTAAGTTGATTAACCTCAATAATAAAATTAAGTAGAAAGTTCTTTGAATTAAGATTAAAGTCAAGATGTAATTGAAAGTCCAAAATAAAAAATAGAAATGGACTAAAGAAAATCACTTTTTGATTAAACTAAATAAAAACATCAAAGAATTTATGAAAGTTAAGGTGGTACTCATTATCTTTTAATATTTTCATTTATTTTTATTGGTTCACTATTAATGATTGAATATATTGTTATGTATGTTTTAGAAGATTAATCAATAAGTGATGCAAAATTAATAATGGATCATTACTTATATATATCTCGACGAGCAAGCATTATAAAATTTAATATACTTTTTACATTAGAATCATTAGTTAATAATGGTTAACCTAGAATATATTTGGATAATGACCTTAATAAATATTATAATGAGAAGGTGTATTCAAATGAATAAGATCTATTCAAAACTTTAACATATACATATCCCTCTTCATTTGATGATTACTTTACTTTCTTTAACAATGTCAATTTCTTAAATGTATGTTAACATATATCATGGATCTAAAAACTGTAATTAATTACATAATCCTTTGTCTTTGTTGATACAATTGATAATTTTACTAATTATACATTTTCCACATCAGAATTAGAATAAGAATGTAATACAGTAAAAGAAGGTATCCTTACTAAAGGTTTAAGAGATGGGATATTCTTAGTTTCTTTAAGAAATAATGAACTTTTAGCAAGATTTTCAAATTTTTCAGATAGTTTAGATGAATTTTAAATTTAAGAACTGTTACGTAAATACATTTTACCTACTTTTTGGGAAAATAATAATATTTTTTAAACTTGTTTTTATAAGTAAATATATTTAATATATATATTTAATTAGTTTCTTAGATATTCGTGATTAAATATAGATCTATAATTTCGTTGGGTTTGTAGGATTTTTACTTTTAATATTTTTATTTTTGTGGATATCTTATATTGCTAAAGTTTAAGCTAATATTTAATAATCAATGAGAATGCTCACTTTAATACCTGATGATCTTATAGATAAATACACAAAACTTAAAGAGGCTATCGAATTTCATGTCTTAGGTATTAAGTTATAATAATAATGAAATAATCAATCATTTAATAATTATATAATTATGTACAATCCAGTTGAGTATTATTATTCAAACGATTACTATGTATCTCAAATAACTAAACCAGAAATTCCTAGAGTTAATACTTCTTATTCACCTAGGAAACTCATAATGGGATATTGGAAGAAGGATTATAAATAATTTATTAAATAAAGAACAGTAAATTTGGAATCAAAGGAAATACAACCTCATTCAGCAAAGTAAAAAGGTATGAAATAGTCATTCACTCGATTGGCAGAATCTATATTAAATGCTAGTAATTGTTTTGAAAATATCCCAAATAGATAGACAAAGACAGATAGATTTGTTAAAAAAGTGAAAAATAATATTACCACTCCATCACCATAGCATTCTAAAGGACATAATCATGAGGTTCATAAAATTCCAGGAAGACTTTATAAGGGAACACTTCTTAAAAATTTAGAAAACACTACAAATTCATTTGAAAAGTCTTATATTTTGGATTCAAAAAAGGAATTTGGATATTCTTCAATAAGTCCAAAAAGTACAAAGAAAGATCACAGTTCAGAATAATTTAGATAAAAGCATAAATAAATTTCTAATACTGATTAAGTAGTAACACCTTATAAAGAACTTAAATAATAATTGATGATAAGAAGATCTACATTAAATAATATAAACTCTACAATTACTTTAAAAAAAACAACTTAAAATGTTGTAGATGAAAAATTAGAAGGTATGAAACTTGAATGTTTATTAATTAAACCTTGTCCAAATAATATAAATAATTTGGTGATGATTCAATTTGAAAATGTGTTAGGCTATGATGAATCTAGTTTTTTTGGATTATAACCTGATTTTATTGGTAGTAAATAACATGAAGAATATTTAGTATTAAGAGATCATTATTTTTAAAGAGCTTCATCAACTTCATCCTTTTATATTCATAAAAACATCAAAGAGCTTTTTAATTCTATATCTAGAGTATATCAAATAGGAATTTATACACTTAATTATTAATAACTTCTTAAAGATCTTATTAATGAAAAAAAATTAAAAATAAATGGTGCTTTTTAAATCACTGATTATAAAATAGATACATTTGTAATTGATATTACTAATGTATTAACTAATTTAAAGATTAAGAATCCTCAATTATTAATTTTTATATAACCCTTTAAATTACTAAACTAATAAGAATTCTTTACTCCAAATCATACAAAAATACCTTATTATGATTATTATGGATAAAGATTTTTCATACCATTCACAAAATCCATTCATCCAAATTAATATAGACTGTTAGCATTATCAAGTTTATAAATGTAAAGTTTATTTAAAAATGGTGAATAAAATAATGGATTTTAATAAATTAATTATTTTATTGAATAATTTACTCTTGCTTTATAAAGTGAAAGCAATTTTACTTAATTTCTTAGCAAGAGTCAAAATAAAATTAGGAGTATTAATCAATCTTCATACTTTAGATAAATAAAATAAAGATTATTATAATAAGTTTATTTTATTGATACTTTAAAACTTAATCAAGATAAATATGATGACATCAAATTAAAATAAAAAGAAATAAATGATAAATTATCTTTTAAGATTGAGAATACAAAACAAATGGAAATTTTATACAATGATATACTTTATAGAAACAAAGATATAATTGAAAAACTTAAGAATTTTAAATTTAATCCAACAAACAATCTATCATAATTACATTCAGAACTATAATAACAGTTGATTAGATTAAATTATTGTGAAATGTTTGTCGATTCTTGCTACTACTTGCCATTTTGATGTTTATATATTTATTTATCTTATATATTCTATATACTTTTAAATCATTTTCTAAATAAACCATTTCTAATATCTGGCAAGAACTCCTACAATGAAAGTTCCAATCTATCATCAAGTGTATTTGAGCATACTATTCTACTATTTGCACAACTAAGTACAACTCCTCCCAATCTAATATTAATTTAATTTATACATTGGTTTCCCCATTTTCTCTGTTAAATATTAGCTTTGATTGATGCTTAGAGTTGTTTTGAAGTCTTTAATAGTCTCTTTTTTGATGATTTATTGAAATTCTTCTTGGCATTCTCCCAAAATTGATCTTACTAATGATACATCTTATTCCAAACATGTCAATTCAATACGAGGTTCCAATAATTTTATCATTCCTTAAACAATCAAATTTTTCAATAATTCTCTATATACACTTTAATCTTATATTAATTTGGCCATTTTCTAACGAACTTCTTCTTTAAGTCTTTAAATTAATTCAAAACGAGCTTGCATCTTTGACAATCTTGATTAATTAATTCTAGAAGATCGTTGACTAAATATAATTATTAAAATAGTATTACATTCTTTTCTCGATTGTATAAGATTCTATTTTCTTTTTATACTCTTCTATAATTCTTTCTTTCTATTAATTAAGAAGCTTATTTTTTTCAATTCTGAATTATTGAGCAGCCATATCTTTAATTTATTCAGCCTTTTCTGTAGCCTAAATTCATTATTTATATATTCACCTCTGCCTTGATAGCATTAACCATTTTTTTGACTCTTTCTTGAGGATTAAAATCTGCCATATTAATTAATTTATTGTAATATAAATCTATTCATTTATATAATACATATAATAAATATCTTTAAAATATATTATCTATATAATTTGTTCAAGTTAAGTAAATAAAAGAAATAATTATAACTCTTTTCCAAATTGATATTTATATATTTTAATTTTCTCTTTGTTTCTTATTAAGAAATTATAAAATTATTGTTAATTAACAATTTTTCAGATTTATATCTAAAAGTAGTTTTAGAAAATTATTATAGAATAGTATTAAGAACATAATTTATTTAGATAATTAATCATTAATGTTATTTATTCACAATTATTTATCTTCAGTAGTTTATTTAATGATTCTTGTACTTGTGAAGACTTATCATAATTTGAGTAATTATTATATATTTTCATTGATGAATATGTATCTCTTCATATATAGTCTATTATCTTAATGTGAGATTATCATTTAAAAAACGGATTAGGTAATTTAATGAATATTTTAGATTTCTTTTATATGTTAAAGTAAAAATCCATGTTCTAATTATCTTTAATTTTTAGACTAGTATATTATTTAGAGAAAACAATCAATGCAAATGAAATTTAAGAGATAAATGTTTGCAATTGTAAAAGTAGGGTTATATGTTTATTTTGGAAAAAAACAAATAAATATTTCATTATTTTGTTATTGTAATGATTTCAGTGTGAATAGTTTTCTAGAGGAAAATCATCAATAGGTTATTGGAAATAATATTCACTATCTTCAAAAGTTTCGGATTCACTTTTGATTAGATTTACAAAAATTGCTGAATGAGATTCAGAAATATTTTCTTTCCATTAAATGATTTATTTATTTTTTGAATAGACTATGAATAATACTGCTAAATATTACATTCCCCACGTTTTTAGATTAAAGAAAGGATTTACTATTCTTAATCAGTTGCCTTGGTCTGCATCAAATTTAAGGATTCATAATGTTTTTAAATCCTTAAAGGTATTCTTCTATGCTTCTTTATCTTTTTCTATAACTTGAATTAAAAGAAGCCCTCAGATTCATCATCTTCAATCATTTTATTATTAATTTAATGTCTAATATCTATAAGGATATCTTAGAGAATTTAAGCTTATATAATTTTAAAGATATTAGTAAATAATCCATATTAATGACTTATTGTTAAAAGACAATTATTAATCAATTATATTTAGATTGAAATGGAAACATTAAAAAAAAGTATAGTATTTGTATATAAAATAATAATAATAGGTAGAATATATATATATATTAGATTTATTATGTGAATACTAACATATTTCATTGGGATTGCTATCATTTAAAGAAATATAATTTATCCTAAATATAGAAATGAAAGATTACAAATTTAGCAAATAATTCTTTAGTTTAACTGGAATGTGTTGTAGAATTATAAATAAGATGCAAATAATATCCAATCTCTTCCTTAACTCTTTCTTACCATAAAGGATAATCCTTTAATTAATTTAAGAGGTCAATATATTTATTTATAGCCTCTTCTAAATGATACTCATATGTAAATGTTGTGTATTCACTTCTAAACCAAGTATTGTGTGTTGCAATTTCTTTAGTCAATTCCAAATATAGTGATCTATATTCCCAAGTCAATCTATGTAAATCTAAGATGAATGAGTATAAATTTTCAAATTATACAAATTTCTATTTTGCTAGTTCATACTAATTCACTTCACTAAGATTTAGATATTATAAATTACAAAGATTCCAGTTTAGGATTCCAATTTCTAGCAATGTGAGAATAAAATCTGCATTCATAATATGTCATAGGATCTCTTTCTAAGAATCCTTCTTCTGGGTCTTGAAATCCAGCCTTACACATTTCAGTCATAATCCTATCAACTTATACTATTAATGGATTGATCATAATCAATATATACATGAGTAATTAATCACTCTACTTTTGATGAAATAAGAAGCAAATCTGGTTACAATAGACATCCTTCTAATTTTAATAAATTAATATAAATATCAAAACAATATTCATATTTATCAACCTAAAACTTTTTGTATGCTACTAAAATAAATTTCCACTTTAATATATAATTATTAATTTTTAGTACATAAACAATTAAAATGGGCCCAGTCTGCTCTGCCCAAAAGCGTAAAACAAAAGCTCATGAATAAAAAGAGGAATTTCGAGTCTCTAATTAACCCTGTCTCGATGCTACATCCTTAGCTGGATAATCTCTACCTTTAGAATTAAAGAATTAATCTGGCTTAGAGGAGTCAGTGTAAAACCTTATGAAGCTCTTTAAAAGATTCACAATGTTTCTAGATCTTGTTGGTAATCTAGCTTAATTACCTTAACATACTAGAGATAAATTAAATAATTGTATAGTGATCAAATAAAATATTTCTATTATTATTCAAAATAATGTGAAGAGAGTTATGAGAGAATAGTAAATAATTAAACGAATAGATGAATCAGATTATTATCTTATTTTTAATGACCGAAAATTTGCAAGTACATTAAACTAAATGATGTCAAAATTAGCAAATGTAGTATTAACTGAACTAAAACCTGATGAAGATTTTTAATCTGCCTTTCCTATATTGGCAGTGTCATTTGAAGAAGAAGCTGAAAAAATTAATAATATAGTTGAAAAGCTTAAAAACAATATAAATATTTCTATTAGAAAAGGAAGTTCTTAGCATTCAATCTCAATTAATTAATAATAATCAAATAGAAAAGCTTCACAATAATGAAATTATTCAATTATTCATCTTTCCATTCACTTTATTTCCTTTCATATTATCTATATTTTTCTTTATAATTATTGCAAAAATCCTTAAATTTTTTTACAAATATTATTCTTATTATACTAAAGGTTAAATTTTAAAACAAATACAATTTATAGCAACCATTCACATTTTTATATTTAAAATAATTGATAAAATGATACTATTCCTTACTTATTAATAAGATTTCTAATTTTTATTTTAACATATCGAAAATTTATTTATTAAATGATTTATTATCAATAAACCTATAATTTCAATTGAAATGTAACTCATTGTAAGTAAATTTAAATATTTTATGAATAATAATATTTTTATTTAATTTACAGTTATGAATTAAGACTATAACTAGAATTTTGAAGTCATTAACGAAATAAAATTAGAAAATAATCTTAAAGACCTTCTAGAGAGAGTTTTACTTAATGCTGAAAAATTCATTGATTCTAAAGAAGAACTTAATTAGATTGAAAGAGAGCTGAAAGATTATGAAAATTTATATCATTTGACAGATATTATTAAGGTAGTTTTTACTAATATGATGATGAAAGTAGAACAAAAATTAATGTAAATATTAAATTAAGTCTAATTAAGGAAATTAGAAAAAATGATAGATCCTTAGTAGACATTCAGTATGAGAACTGATTAAGAATATGAAAAATTAGAATAAAATATGATAAAGTATGAAGTAGAAATACGTAATCATATCAGGGTAATAATATAATAATTTTAATCTTAGATTGAATAATAACTGAAATTATATGCTGAATCAATTTAATCTAAATTAGATGAGAGTGAAATTAATAGAAATGAATTATTAAATACAACTAAATAATTAATTAGTGTAACTTATTCAAAATAAATTAGAATTTAAAAAGAGAAAATTAAACATATTATGAAGTCTAAAAGAAGTTAAAAAATGAAATTACCTCTTTAAATTAAATAATTAATGGTTTAGAGAAAGAAAATAGAAGATAATCTTAAGATCTAAGTCAAAGAGATTAAATAAAAACATAAAATAAAACAAATTAATAAACAACCAATTTATCAATTCCACTTTAATCTAGATCATAATAATATAAAATAGATTTAAAAAACGAAAAATCTTTTATAGAATAAAAAGGAAATGATATACCAATTAAATCTTAGTAATCCTTAAAATAAAACTATTATAATTTCATTAATCATGGCAATATAGCTAATAAGGTAGAAGTTTAAAAATTAATTTAATCAAAAGAAGTTTATAGAGGTAATGGATAAAGATTTAAAAGCAAAAATAATTCTCTCTCTAATATTCAAGATATAATATAGAGTGGATCTGTACAAGATAGAAAAAAAGGTTTGGTAAGTTAAACTATTTCAAAAAATAGTTCTTAAGAAAATAGTTAAATAATCAAATATAAAGGTATTTTATTTATTGAAATTTCTATAGAATCTGGAGATATAAATAGAAGTAAGAGTTCTAAAAGAGCTAATATAAGTCAAAAATTAATTCTAATGGAATCTTAAATAAAATTATTATATTGAATACATTCATATTGATATTTATAAGTAAAAGTTAATTATAATAAGTTTACTTTATTTATTGATTGAAAAATAAAATTGAACATTTTTTTTAGATTTCAGTATTTCCATCTAGTAAGTCTAATTCAAATAGAGTTAATTATGAATGTTCTTATGTTATCAAGTCCTAAAACTATAGAATTTAAATGAATTTTTTTAATCTTTCTTTCAAAACTGCATCTTATTATAAATTTAAGTAAAAGGCTATATGAATAAATGATTTTTCTGGCTATTTATATTATTAAAGCATTCTTTTTTGTTTATATCTTGGAAGGTCTAGGCATTTTTAATTCCTTAAACTGAATAACATAATTGATAATATATAATATAAAATTATGATTTAATAATTGTAGCAAGTATTATAAGAATCAAATATAGAACTAACATTGTATAATAATATAAAAAGTTGTATATTTTGTTACAAATCATTTTCAAAAGTAAGTTACTGTATTTTAATATTATTTGCTCGTTTTTTATTCATTTATCTTCTTTCCAGATGTAGGTATCAGATTTTGATGATGACTTAGAACACTCTTGGGTATCTTATTTTTAAGTTATCCATTTGTGAGAATATCATGAGAAGGGGGCGATTAGGGTCCTTTCATTTAAAATCCATTTTATGACATTTCATGCATAAATAAATTAGCATCTGTTAATTTTGGAGACTTTGGTGAGGTTGGTTCATTATTTATTTAATATTTATTGAGTTCCTGAATAAATACAACATTCATTTTATCTTCTTACATAGTTACTTTTGGAGATATTTATTTGTATAAATAACCTGATCTAATTACATTTAATCCATCTCCTTCTTTTGATGAAAATCGCTTTTATTTTTATTATGATTAATCATCTATCAAATAACATAATATGCTAACTTTTTGGTATAAGTAATTTTCCAGTACTAGAAACCTTCTTTAGTTGAAAGTTATTTATCTCTGTTTATTTTTAAATACTTTATAGATTTCCCTTTAAATTATTGCCATCTTTAGTTATAATCGAGGGTTTTCTACTTCCTGAATTTATACATGTTGCTTATACATGTTCACTCAAACCTCTTTTCTCTATTATTATTAAATTTTTTGGTGACGAACTTTTCATATATTTAATTTATTCTTATTATTCTTAAGGTAATTAATATAACTTGATGAGAAAATAAATATAAAAATTTCAATATATCTGAAAATTTGATTTCTGTTGATTTAAGATCTAATCTCCTAACCCTTTTTTATTCTATCTTACCTAATAAATACTCTTAAACTAATATATACATTTTTTTCATTTTCACTTTATTAAAAAACCTTATTATATGGTTTTAAGACTTATTGTTCTACTATTTTAGTTGATTCATAAATTAATCGACTTTAAGGATATTTTTTTTTGCCTTCATTTTTATTTTAATTAGCTTTTTAATAACTTGTTAATAAATGACGAAAACTATCTTCATATTGAGTTGCTTTTGCTCTTTCAGTATAAATTTAAAAGCCTATTTTAATTTATATACTTTTTACATTCATTTTAAATAGGAGAAGTCTATAAATTAACAAAAGTCTTTATAGATTATGATTTTTTATGTGTTTTAGAATTTCCTTATTCTTCATTTCCATCATTAACTTACATCTCAAATAAAAAAATACTTTTACTTAGCTAATTGGTAAATTTATTCTATGATTGAAATCCTATGATTTTTGTGTACATGCTCTAATTATAATTAATATTAATTACTTTACTTATCGTTTTGGTTCTTTGTAGGTACTCTCCTAATTTACATTGTAACGAGTACTTGATTATATTCTTGATTGTTTTGGTGAATTACATTTTTCAATACTTGGATTAATAGTTCTTTAAGAATTTGCTTCTATCTATCTTTTCCTTTCACTTGCTTCATACTTATTTTTTTAATTTTAAGTTATTTCATGAGTATCAGAATAATCAAATATTTTGGAAGGTGAACACAATGTTTTATAGGATTAAGTATTTTTATTCCTCAATCCATTAAGAACAGTTGGATGATATTGAGGTTTTTACTTTAGATATATCTTGGATTTTATACTTATAATAGATTTCCTATTGGTGTTGAATTCTCTGACATTCTATTTGTTAGTTTGAAAAATGAATCATAATTATCGAATTTCTTCATAACAGATAAATTTAATTTTATCAATAATTCTTAGGTCAAGTATATTTATTGTTTCTAATTTAAAATAAACAAACCTTTTGGTTGAATGTTTTCTTTTATTTAACAAAAAAACTATATTTATTTAGGTTGATTTTATTACTTCCAGTGCAAATTTATGAAATTAATTTTATTTTAGAATACTTATAGACAAAATAAATATAAATGAGTAAAATGAAGATGAAGCTCACTTAATCCACAAAAGATTTATAATCGAATCAAGATAAAAAGAATTTACGGAATTAATCATCTGAAATAGAATAGATGATGTCATCACCAGAGGTTAAAAAGTTTGAAGCTTTCTTGTTTGAATCAATTACTACTAAATAAAGACTCTCTATGAGATTTTCTTAATTCACTCCTGTTCCCTCAAAAGTAAGTCATATTTTTGAGGATGAATTCAGTTGGAATCATAAAATTGATCATCGAAACATTGATTTTTGATTAAACCTCTATATTTTCCAATAAGTTTATAATCATTTTCATCTTATATATTAATAATACTACAACCATTCATATTAATAAGAACAATATTTGTTTAAACTTATTTATCTAATATTTAAAAGCTAATTCTTAAAAAATCATTATTTTTCAATTATTATTCATTTATATTGTAAAAGAAGGTTTATAAAAGAAAGAAGAATAACTAAACATTGTATTCTTATGATAAAATTAACATAATCATTGAAATATTAATGTTATTCGTTTTGTGAAATTGATATTTATTATAATTAAATTAAATTAAGTTTTATAAATATAATAATCATTTACTTAAAGAAGAAGAAAATAATAAGAAATATATGAGAATTTATTAAATATATTAAAATTCATTTTATTTGTTTTATACTTTTTAAGTACACAATACCAAATTTAATGATTAAAAAAAAAACAATCTTGTAATTTTTAGATTTTAATGAAATTAAATATAATCAACTTCAAAATTTATTAAATTATAATTAATTCTTTTGCTAAATCTATAATTTATATAAGCTAACTAATGGGAAAGTCTAAGTAAAATTTTAGAATGAGATATTATTTAATAAATAAAAAAAGATTAATAATATAAAAATTTAAATAATAAAAAGGACATAAATATTTGGAATATATGTTTTTTTAGATTGATAGAAAAATTGATTTTTATATTTCACAAAGTGATGATTTAGTAAGCAGAAGTAGAAAATTAATTAGAATTAAGGAAATTAAAAAGTGAAATTGATACTCAAATTCCTTTATACATTAAAATTTGTATAATGGAATTAGGCTTAGATGAAATTGAAGAAGGTGAATAAGCTGATATATTAAGATTATTAAATGCACCTAAGTTTGAAAGTAGATAATAATTCTTAATTGTTATACCAGAATACCTAATTAAGCATTTACTAAAAATTAGATAAATAGCATTACTCAATTGTCCAGAAATCAATTATTCAAATCCTACAAATTTAAAAAGTTTAATATATGGTTCTCTTCTACCTTATGAAGATCCTATATTTTAGAAGCATTTAATATTACAAAACATAGTAAAAAATACAAATCTTAAAATTATGGAATTGCTTGAAACTAAAAAGAAAGCAATAAATGTTATAAAGAAAAGAGAGATTCAATTATTGAATCATTAAATAGAAGTTTCTATAAAAAAATAAACATCTAAATTTACATAGAAATAGAATTGTCCATAATGCTTATGTAAATTTAGAGGTTTCAAAGCAAATGAAGAATTAATTAAAACTACACAAATCCTCAGATGTAAAGAATGTAAGGAGTATTATCATTCTTGTTGTATACAAAAATAAAAATAAGATAAATAAACAAATCTTATGTGTCCAGTATGTCAATTATAATTTGTCAGCCCATTGGAGAAAGTAGTATCTATATTATATGAACCAGAAATTATTAATTTGGTTGATGAAAACAAAGAAAAGACTTTATTATTTGAATGTCCATATTCTGAATCAGAATATTAAATTTAAATGAGATGTTTATAAATTGGAAATATTGATACATTAGCTTGGCCTGAATCTGGAGAAATCTATTTAAATAATTAAAAAATCATATAATTTGATTAAAAGATTTGTTAGAAGAGTGGTGAATCTTATATTGTTACTTAATCAGTCAAATTTGGAGCAACTAATAAAATCACAATTCTATATTAATAGTCAATATTTAAATAGCTTATGTAATTGAACATTAATTAAAAGTAACAAACTGAAAATCAAAAATTTTATATATTTGCAGTTTATAGTGTTAAAGTCTTTAGTCCTAAAGATTTATTATTTGATTTATAAAAAGATGAATCAATATCTATTCATGAATCAAAAAATCAAATTGCAGCATTCATTAATTAAATAGGTTAAAATACCTTAAAGGTTTCCTTATTAGATATATAGACTTTAAATTTAATGAAATAGCCTGGAAAAGGAGTTAGATGTAATCATATCTAATGTTTTGATTTAGAAAAATTTATTAAATTAAATTATATAGAGAACAAATGGATTTGTCCAATTTGTTAATAAAAGTGCCATAAATTAGTTATAGATCAATTTTAAAAGAAAATTATTGAAAATGTAGTAAATTAATAATTGAAAAGGACAGAAATAGAATTTGATAGAGAAGGTAAAGTAACAGAAGAAATAATTGATTATCTAAATTATAAGAGTTCAAATTTGGATGATGAAATGTAAATTGAACTATGAAAACATATATCTATATTTTCAGATGAAAAATTGTTATTATATATGATACAGATCAATCCTCATCTAAGTTCTTTTAATTATAGTAAGATTATCCTAATAAGGTTATAATAATAATTTTTATTTATTTCATCTCATATAAAAGATGAGAAATTTCAGACCTTATGATAGAGTCATTACCTTCTAAATACATATTGTGTTTTTCATCCTATTCTCTCTTTAACTTTGCTTTCATTTTTCTTCTTAAATATCTTCTAATAAATCTTTTAATTGCTCTCATACCTCTTAAACCTTCAAATAAAACTCTTTATTATTATGGTAATAGTTCTTTTGTAGTATCAAGATATCGTTATTTTTATGCAAAAAATGATTTCTCATCTTTCTAATGTTTAGGAGTTTATGTCTTAGGTTAATTATTCGAATTTTTCATATGAGGAGAGGAAGAGGAAGCCTAAAGATTATTAATTTCATAAAAAGCTCTTTGTTATTTTGCAAAATTAACTTCAACTGTTAATCGAGTGACAATTTGTTCCTCTTGTTGATTTTCAAGATTCTCAAGAAAATATATAAATTCTTCTTCTTCAGATCTTATCAAACAAGCAATAGCAGCTAATCCTTCTCTATTAATTTAGATTACATTTTTTTTTGTTTTTTTCTTCTTATCACCTACTATCATATCTTTAACTTTTTGTATTGTTTTTTCATATAAAATATCTTCAGTATTCTCCAAATCTTTATATCCTGAATCAAGATTATATCTATGAATGATTAACAATAATTATTTATAAGCTTTACAATTTTATAAATTAGTTTTAACTTATGTAAGCATTAATTTCCATTATTTAATTGGAAATGCCAATTTTAATTATTTAAGTAAACCAATAACTTGAGTTGCTTATTTTGATAAATCTTCATATTATTCTAATAAATATTATCTTTCTGATAATAGATATAATGTTTCAACAAAATGAGTATGATAGTCACCTATTGCTTCTTAATAAATAATTAAGGCATCAATTAAAAAATTAAATATTTAACTTTAAAATTCATCAATTTATTATCCTCTAACATTCTTCACTTTAGATTTCTAACTTTAAAATTTAGATTGACTTCCATAATATTTTGAAATGATTGAAGTGTAATTAACAAAGAAATATGCTTCAAATCGTTATCTTTCCCAAAAATTTAATATTTATCCCAATAATCTATAAATATCTGCAATAAATAATAAATTAATATGTCTTTTAGATTTCAGCATTTCAAAAATTTCAGTTCTTCTAATCTCAAAAACTGTTAAATTACCTTTTTTTGTATCAATTCTATTAAAACAAGAAATAATTTTTAAAATTCCTTCTGAACTATTATGTATGTCTTCATCTTTATCATGTCCTAATACAGCAATTTTACCTAATTCTGGTGGATCATAATCAATACCTTAACTTAAATCTAATAATTTAATTAATAAATCATAAGCATTTTCATATTATAAATTATCTACATATAATTGACAAATTATTAAGGCTATATCAAGTGAAGCTCTATCACTTGATTTAATTTATAATAAATTTTTAACATTCTTTTCTCCTGAAGATAATTAATTAAGTAAAAGCATTCCTTATTCATTATCATCAAGTAATTTGATAAATGCTGTCAAATATAAATTTAAAGCTTCTGAATAATTACCATATTTATGATGATAACTTGCTATCATTCTATCAATTTATCCATCTAATTTAGTAGAATAATGAGTTTCACAAACAATTTTAAATGTTTCAATTAATTATAATGTTGCTTTTCTAATAAGTTAATTCTTATTTCTAGCTAATAAAATTTCAAGTAATTTTGTTCTAGTTTATAATACTGGTACTGATACTTTTCCATACTCTTCTTCAAAAATAACTAAAGCACTTTCAGTATGTACTCTTGCATCTGTAAATTAACCTAATTTAAATAAGAGATTTCCTAAATTTGCATGTTTATAGGCAATTTATAATGGATTTATTTTTTTCTTAACTTATTAAAATAATTAAAGAGAATTCATTAAATATTATTTAGCATCAATATAAAATCCTTAATTAGCCAATACTCTAGACATTTAATCATAAATAAGACTCATCTTAATTATTAACTATTGATCTAATTAATTGTTATCATAAAATTCTCTGATGATTATGAATGATCTTTTAAAAAATATAAAAGTCTCTTCATGTTATCCTCTCTATCCATATATATATCCAACTAAAAAATAAACATCTGATCTGATTGAACTCTTTAAAACATTTTCAAAAATAGGAGTATTTAGATATTTATCCTTTTCAAGAAAACTCAAAAATTCTTCTACATAAGTAATTGATAACTTCTTTAAATTTAATGATATACAATCCCAAATTATACGCATATAATTTTATACTAATAATATCAGAACTGGAGCTTATTACAATTTGAAATAATTTTGTTCCATTACATTTCTCCTTTATATCTAGAGTTAAATCATTGAAGTTCCAACATATTCAACTCTATTTGAAACTTAAAATTATGAATTCGCAACTTAATCTTCTCTTTCTTATGATAATAATTTAGGATCACTTAATTATGTACCTATTCTACTATTATTAGTTTATGTTTTAGACACTTCATTAACTTACTATTACTTATATAGTTTCATCAATTCTTCTTTTGAACGTTCTATAGCAACCTTTGCTGAAGCATCTTTATTTTACAATAAATATAATAATCCCATCCATCTACTGATATCACTTTGAATTTATTAATATTCAAAATATAAGTCTTCATCTACTTTCTATTTTCTAAGATCACAAGCCAATTAAGAAAATAATTTTAAACTTTCATCATATTTTTATAAATAAAATTAAATTTTAGCCCATCTCATTGTATATTCATCAATCAAAGTTTATTCAAATCTAAATAAATTGTACATATATTATTCATATAATTTATAACATAACATAGCTTTTTTCTCTTGATTTTATTTTATATAGATATATCCTAACCAATCATATACTTCCATTAATAATCTAACAGTTAAATTATCTCTTTCAGGTGGTGGTAAAGTTGTTTTAAATTTTTTTTATTATTCTTGATATTCCTTAAGCATTTGTATTTTTATTTGTTAAAATTCTTTTAATTAATGAACTGAAATATTTTATGTCTATTTTATTCTTAATTCATCAGCAATCTAATATTACTGTAATTAAACAGCATCTAAAAAAAGTTCTTATGCTTTCTTAATATCTCCAGCATAATAAAACATCTTACCAAAAACAAATTTCTTGAAAAATTAATCTATTTTCACTCTTTTATTGTTATCAATTGTTAATTAAAATAATTCAACCTATTAATACATATCTTCTAAATCTGTATATAAGGATTTTAGAAGAAATCCAAAAAAATTAAAAAATAAAACAACTGTCTCCAAACAATGAAAACTACTCAAAGCCTCTTACATTATACTCATTGCCTTTTATAAATTTGACTTCATGTTTTCCATATCATTAGTTAAAAAATGTAAGTAGCTCAAATAACCTAAATTTAATAGTCTAAGAGAATCCATCTCACTCCCTGAACGAGTAATATTTTATATTAATTTAAGAGATATATCAAAGTAATGTTTACTGAGTTCAAATTAACTTACTTCATAATAAGCTTTGCCTCGATTATAACATGATAATATCAAACTTTTACTTATATAATCATATTTTTAGCATTATTATTCATGATATTCATTTAATTGTTGAATATACTTAAATGCTTCAAAATAACCATCTTAATCAAGTTACAATAGAAAATAATAATGTATAAATTAATAGTATGCTTTTTCGTTGATTTCTTTAAGGTTATTTTTAGAAATTTAGAGTACTCTATTAAAGAGTTATAATGCATCTTCTGCTTCTCCAGATATAAAGGTAATAAGTCCTTAATAAAATTTGATATTTGATTGATTAATCTTTTTTAAAGTTTTAGGATCTGCATTTGAAATATCTGATTCAAGTGATGTAAATGTTGTATATGCTAATTCTAATTCTCTATTTTACATATAACAAAATCCTAAACAAAATTTTAGAAAAACATATTCAGTTTTTGAAAAAAAAATTTAATTTGGATTATTAATTTTATAATGAGCTAATTTATTTAGATCATTAATTTATAATGAATTTATTGTTTTTAAAATATATTTAGCAGCTTCTTACCCTATTCTAGTATTTCTTATAAGCATATATCCTTAAATTTAATAAAAGTATTTTCTAATATCATAAAATTAATCTGACACATTAAATGCTCTTATTAATAATCCACCTTTATCTTCTTCATAATCTACAATAGTGGATAACTCTGTTTTTGGTAAATCAGCTTAAGGTTTTTCTTATTAGGCAAGATTGATTTATTTTTCAGATTTTTTTTTGTCTTATTATTATTAATTTGATGTTTTTTCATTCTTTGATTTATTGGTTTATTCATTTTCAAAATTACTCTTTTAAAAGAATATAATATCATTTGGTGGATCAAATTCCTCTTCTTATAATTAATCCATAATCCTTTTCCAATCACAATTTGGTTTAAGCATATCTTATAAATATAAAATAACAATTTAATAATTTTGTTATTTATTGTTAAGTAATTAATATTGTGCTAAAAAGGACATAATTTCAAGATAGTTCTTTGCTTGATATTCTTTAAATTCTTCAAAATTCTTAACTCTTTAATTAAGATAAATTTCATCAGTGTGTAAACCACTAAAGGATTTTATAAATTTGGCTGCTTAACTGATATCATTTTTGTTACTCTAATTAGAATGATGAGATGTCTTCTATTTATTTTGGCACCACTTTTCAAATTTACCTAAACTAATCATTTGAATTGCTATAATAGCTAAACTATAAAAGTTTTATTGCATTATTAAGGAATTTAAGAGCACTTCTTCAGTATTCCTTACAAGTCTTTCTTTTTTTGCTTCCTCACTCATTTTATCAAAATTTTTATTCCAATATAAAAATAAACCCTTTTCTATTACTGGTCTCATTGTTTCATTAAAAAAGATTAAATGTCTAGGTTTAACCTATTTGATATAGTATTACAAATAAGAGTAGGTACAACATAATTCATATTATTCTGCTTCATCCTCATATCTACTCTCATCTTCAACTAATAATTCTTCACTTTCAGCCTCACTGCGATTATCTGAATATATTTTAGATGTCTTTTTAATTAAAGTCTAACTAACAGGTTTCTTAACTATGTAACTAGTGATTCTTAATTCATTAAAACCTTTAATTCTATATTATCCATCTCCACTCAAATAGATATTTTCATCATTAACATTTCCATGATTAATATAGATAGATTTTGCATCTCTTAGAGCTCTCATCATAAGGATTAAAAATCCCAAGATTTCTTATTCTTTATAAGCTCCTTCCATTTTAGGGAATGAAGCTCTTATTTTAATAACTTCACTTAATGTAGCTATAGGCATATCTGTAACTCTTAAAAAGATGTTTGAATAATTTAATAGAAACCATTATTGCTAATAAGAGACATTATAAATATCTGATGCAATAGTATCTTATTTAGTTAATGCTAACAATTATTAAATAGATTTATTGAAGTAGAAATTCTCTTCAAATTATTAAAGGTATTCATTTTTCTTAATTTGTGTGATTTCTACTAAATATTATTATTTTAGATTGGATAATCTTTTACCTGTCCATAACATTGATTTATAACTTTCAGATTCATCTAATTATATAATTTCATCCAGTACAATATTTTATAAATACTCTGAATGATCTTCCCATAATAATTCATCTGAATTTTTAAGTGGAAAATATGCAAGTGGTTCACATTATTTTTCATTTAGCATTCTTATAGTAGCATATCCCATAATTTATTATAATAATTCATCTTTGTCTAATAAACCAAAATTATATATTCTTTGTTGAGTGGCTTCATCAAAATACTTAAAATCTCTTCTCAAATATCTTTTTTCCATTTATCTTCTTTATATTTTTTCAAGTTCCTATTTCAATTTCCTTTCTATTTCTTATTCCTACATTTTATCTATTAATTCTAACTTTTTTTGTTCTTCTTTTCTTTTCTTTGCTGCTTATTTAAATTCTTCCTTTGAAATTGTAGAAGCACCAATATTAAAATCAACAAATTTCCCTTTTTTGCCACCTTACTTAGCTCCTTTGCTATCACCTCCTGAAGCAGTTCCTCTTAATGTGTTGTTTATATTGTTACAAACATCAATGCAAAAGTTTCCCATTTTATTTTAAATTATATAAGTATAACTACAAATAATGTAAATTCTTTTAAAAACTAAAATTCAATTTTATTACTATTATTATAGATTAAAAGTGATTAAGATCATTTAAGAGAATGAATATAAAAGATTACTATTTTGAAAAACAAAACTTATAATAATCTATATATATTTATATAAGATTGTAAATAATATATATTCTTTTTTAATCATGATAAGTATACTTTCTTCATCTTTATTACTTTGACTCTATCAATAGGACATTAATCAATTTTTTTTGAACACTCTTCACACACACAGACATGTCCACAGGGTTTTAGTAAGATACAGTATTCCTTTTAGAGACATATCACACAAAACTTTTAAATCAATGAATTCTTGTAAAGAGAAATTTGATTTTTTGTTTTAACTAATTAATCTTCCACTTTTTTTATATCTTCAAAACTTTATTGTCTAATAGTTTCAAAATCTCCTTCATATAATTTTATTTGTTATCTCAATTAATTATTCGCTTCCTCAATCTATTTCCCTCTACTTTTCTCAAGTTATAACTCATGATGAATCATCAAAAAATCTTATTACAAAGTTTAATTTTGTTCTCTCTTTTTTTTTTAATCCCAAAATTGATTACGACTTGAATCCAAATATTCTCTGAATAGTTTAATCACTCGAAAAAGCTGCTTATGTGCTAATGTTAATTAATCTTGCAATGAATTCCCAATGATATCTAAGCATTGAGAATCAACTAGGCTTCGTATATCATCATCATTTTAGCAACACATAATCTCTTCTACAAGCATTTCATCATCCTATTCATTCATCTTTAAAGAATAATTAAATATGAAAATTATATTCAGACATAATTACCTACATATTTATTATACTTATTAATACTATAATTCTAAATTTATAAATATTATATTACAAAACAACCCTAATATATGTGAATTAATGATATCACTATTAATATTTTATTCATAGCTTTATTGTTTTGTCTCATTCAATTTAATTCAATTATTTTAATTCCTTTATTATATCTAAAATATGAAAAAATGAATTTTAATTAATACACTCTAATTTTAATCACATTTAGAGATATTCCATACACTTAAATTTTTATACTTTACACCTAAATATACCTTCAGAACTAAATCTATGATTTAATTCATAATATAATCATAATATACTTTAGATGAATATCTGATTTTATTTATATTATTTGTAATAATTTTTCAAAGAAAATATATTTTGTATAAATGACTGAAGAATAGTGTGATTATGTGTTCAAATTCATCATTATTGGAAATGGCAATTGTGGAAAAACTAGTCTTCTTTATCATTATATTCATGGAAAATGTAATTTATACTATGAATTAAGAAATTGCAAATGTTAAGTAGACATTAGGTGTTGAATTTTCTGCCAAGATAATTTAAGTGAAACAAAAGAAAATTAAAATGTAATTATGGGATACTGCTGGCTAAGAGAGATATAGAGCCTTGACTAAGGGTTATTATAGAGGAGCTTTAGGTGCTTTAATAGTGTTTGATGTTACTAAGTAATAATTTACAGTACAATAGTTCAGACTCTTTTGAGGCTCTTAAAGAGTGGATCAAACATGCCAGAGATTTTTCTAAACCATCAATTTAAATTATTATCATAGGAAATAAAATAGATCTAGAAAAAGAAAGGTAAAATTACATTTATCATATAGAGTGATTTCTGAATAATCAGCTAAATAATTTTGTTAAGAAAATGATGTTTAATATGTGGAAACAAGTGCAACAACTGGTTATTAAGTCAATGAGGCATTTACTCAAATAACAATTAAAATTCTAGACTTATTGTAGTAAGGAGTCATTGATGGAGGTATGATCAAACCAAAATTCCTTACGTCAAAAAAAGCAGATGAAAAAGAGAAATAATAACAATGTAATTGTTGACCACTTGTTTTTATTAGTTTATAACAGTAATTATAAGAAATAAAATTATTTTTTTTTAATATTTTCTTAATGTTTCTTTTATATATAATTATATATATATATATATATATCATAAATGATAACCTTCTCAAAGGTTTTCTACGTTACCACCTTCATCATCAAGTTCTGAGGTCCATAATGTCAAGTTATCTCTAATTAATTACATAATGGTTGTTGCATCTTTGTATTGATCTTCTTAAATTTATTCAATGTCGGCAATAGCATCATCAAAAGCCTAGAATTGATTAATTAAGATTTGTTACTGATTTAGCTAATTAACATGCCTTAGCAGCATCATTCAAAACTTCATAATAGAAAACTGAGAAATTCAAAGCAAGTCCTAATCTGATTGGATTTGTGGTTTTTAATTCTGAATTAGCAACATTGGAAGCAGCTTAATAAGCGGCAAGAGCACCATCAGCAGCTTTCTTGTGTTAATCACCAGAAGCATATTCAGAAATGTATCTGTGATAGTCTCCTTTCATCTTGTGGAAAAAGACTTTAGCTTCAGGTGTTGAAGCAGTTTTGATCAAATGACTGTCAATCAAATTGAGGATATCGTGGCAATATTGATTCAATTCTTCTTCAATCTTTTTCTTGTAGCTTCTGATCAAGACAAGATTTTTTTATGAGGCTGGTTGGGATTGAGCCTAAAATTTAAATTTTTTTTTTTACTTTTCCTTCTTCCTTGTTTTCAATGCTGGACAAGACTCTCCAAGCTGTTCTTCTTCCACCGATGCTATTTTTATAAGCGACGGAAAGAAGGTTTCTCTCTTCGATTGACAACTCTTATCCATTTTGAACCACTTATTTGATGTAATTGACCATATCTTCGAATCTCTCTGTTTATTCTGTCAATTTGGTCATATAGATGAGTTCTTCCCTAGTGCTCATTTAGATATTTTAAAATTTAAATTCTTATTTGTTTCCAAAATCAAAGATCACCCTTAAATATAGCAAAATACAATATATTCAATAAATCTAAATTTATTTAAATATATAAAAGTATGAAGTATTATTATTTATATATATATATAATACAACTTCCAAAAACTCATATTATTTAATATATTCCTCAAATTTAAATTCTCTTTAATCTTAAATCTCCTTCACTAATTAAAACAAGAAAATCAAGACCTTTTCTTGAAAATTGAAAATTTGAATTTAAATTCAATTTATATTTTTTATTGCAATATATTAACATGATTTCTAAGTAATCATCATTAACTCACTCATTTTGTTATGTTCTTCAATAACTAATGATATTGTTATGTATAAATCCATTAATGATTGTTTATTTTTTTTCAAAATTATGATTTTCAATTTTATTCATTCTTATTACTTTTTTGATTACTGATAGCAGATATTTCTACAGATAAGATTATTCTAATATAAAACCATTTACATCTATTTCTAATAATTTTTAGTGTGTTTTATAAAATTTATTCTTTTCTTCTATTGATTTTTAACATTGTATATTAAAGTTGAGTAATCGCAATGAATACTTTCAAAGACTTATTAATATGAATTTATTTAAGATTAAATCAACATGTCTTTCGATAATATTACTAAGGATGAAGATTTGTAAAATATATGATCTAATAAGTCTTGAAATACAAATATATAGTTATTATATACAAATAGCCACATTAAAAAGATTTTTAGATATACTAAATAGCAAAAATTTTAATAGGCTATTATAATAATTCATTATAAGACTCACATTTAATTATTTGTTATTTTTTAAATTTATATATAAGAATAATAAAATTTATTATCACTGGAAATCAAATGTAATAATTTTAGAGGGAATTTAAATTATAGTATATATCTACGATGGAACAATAAATAAGTGTAAATTCATTGAATCCGCATATTTAAATTTGACTTTGATTATGTAAAGGATTAGATGTAATATTGAATGATTGAAAAAGGAAAATAAATTTGTATGAAATTAATAAACCAAAATATTATTGAATTATATGATGGGATAATGACTGAAAACAAATTCATATTGTTTATAAGGATTTAGAAATATTAATTATTCATATTATATAATTAAATATGCAAATATGCAAATATAGAAATTAAGATTGAATTAAAAATTTAAGGTATTTTTGTTTTTGTTTGCAACTTTTGATTATTAAATAAAATGACATTGTTGAAATTCTATCAAATTTAGATTAATTTATTTAATGCTAAATATTTTGGCTATGTTAATGTAAGCACAATAGAAAGATTAGAAATAGCACAAAAGGATTATTGAAATTCCATTTAAAAATTTAATATTAACAAAATTATAAGTATTAGGATAATAGAGGAAAGAATTAATTATTATTTAGGATATATGAGGAATGCTAAGAAATTCTATTTGTGATTTTTACTTCTTAGAAATGAAATAATTTGATTTATTTAATTATAATTAAATTTTATTATGTTATCAATTTAGAAAGTAAATATTGCCACTCTCTATAACAGAAATGAAGAATATAAATCATGTAATCGTGAGACTGATAGAGAAGATGGTTCTAAAATTTGTATATCTCTATAATAATTTTAGAAAAGTTTAAAGAATTACTAAATTAAAATATTATCCCTATCAATGAACTACTTCATTTAGCTTGGTCAGGAGTGCCTAGTGAACTCAGAAGTACTGTATGGAGATTATTACTTAAATATTAATCTCCAAATAGGGATGCAAATGTATATTGGATAATAGACTTGGTTAGTTTACAATCATAGAGAGAAAAAGAAGTGTATACTTTGGAATGTGTGATATTTATTTTGCCAAAAATCAGCAATATGATGAAAGAGAGAAAAAGATATTAAAATAAATATCAGAAGATGTTAAGCGTACAATACCAGACTCTTCAGTGTTTAGAAATCTTTAAATTTAAACTTTATTAGAGAGGATCCTTTTTATTTGGAATATACGTAATCCTGCTTGTGGATATGTATAAGGAATGAATGATATTGTTGCTCCTTTTTTAGTTGTATTTTTGTCTGACTATGTTGATATTGACACAACTAAATTACAATTTATTAATGAAAAACAATTAGATCATTTAGATTAAAGGTTGATAAGATAAGTAGAAGCTGACTCTTATTGGTGTCTTTGTAAATTATTAGAAAGTGTTCTTGATAACTATACTAATTCATAACCAGGATTGGTTAGATTTTATAATAAATTTAAGGAGATATTGTAAGCATTAGATAAAAAGCTTTATGAACATCTTACTACTTCATTATGTAAGAATTTATTTTTTAATAATAGCAATGGAATTATATGCATTCATTTTTAAATGGAGTACATGTATGTTATTAAGAATGTTTTAATTTGAAGTTGGATTAAGATTATTTGATACTTTATTAGCAGAGGAAAATAGTATATTATTATAATAATTATAGACTATTTTGAACTGTGTCTCTTTATTATTATTTCTATTTTAATGAAATTTTCTCTTAAAATTTAGAAATTATAATATGATGAAATAATGATTCTTCTAGAAAAGATACCTACAAGAGAATGGTCAGAATCAGATTTGAGTCTTTGTTTATCAGAGGCTTATGCTTACTAAAGGATTTTTTCTAAAAAATGAATTATATCCTAAATCTTAAACATATTATGAAAATTTAAACTTTTTTAAAAACATTACTATTACAATTATAATATTTTTTTATTAAATATTATAGATGATTTTCTTAAGAGTCTTATTAATTTATATATAATACATATATATTTTCATTGTTGCAATTTAATAGTCTAAATTTGAGAATCTGATTTTAGAAACTCATTTGAAAATTATGATTGATTTCCTCTATTTAGTTAGATATTTTATTAAAGTAATCCAAAAACACATTGGATAAGTGTTTTATTATAATGATGTTTTGCTAAGATTTATTATCTCACTCTAACTCTTTTTAAGGATGTCTTCAATTTCCAAAATTCAAATAATTTTCTAGTTCTTTAGTATGTATATATCTTCTTTGCCTATTTCTCTTTTACATATTCCTTCCAAATTTTAAAAAACCATTATAATGTTGATGAAATTGGTTATGTTCTACGCCATTTTAGGAAGAATTATTTCATAATAATTAATTGTAATGCTCTTTTCTTCTATTTTGGCATAATACTCCATTAAAATAGTATTTATTTTAAAAGAAAATGTTATATGTGAGCTTTTAAGTTATTTGCAATTTTTTAGTATTACTATTTTTAAACTTATTTATTATAATTTTTAATTAATTCACACCAAATATTCCTTTAGAGATTCTGTATTCTGGCCTTACAAAAATATATTACTTATGCAATCTATTTTGTTTATCTTATAATTCTTTTAAATTTCTTATTTTATAATTATTATGCCATATGTTCCAATTTACAATGACAAAATGGTTATATCACTGAAATTTGTTCTTAAAATAAAGAGTTTTTTATATCTGTAAAATCTCTATAACTTTATTCAACTTTTGGTATTTTAATTGATTATTGTAAATATGATCTATTAGGTGTTTTGATGCATTTGAAGTATTTAGGTTATGGATGCAACTGATTTTCATAATACCGTAATTTAGCTTTTCGATCAAAAGAAAGTTATTACTCAAGTTCTTGTTCATATTGTTATCTCAATTGTTTACTTTATTATAACATAAATAAAATATCAAATAATTTTAATCATATTTACACAATCATCACTCAAACAAAGTATTAATAATTAAAACTTTAACACAAATATGTCAATTAATCAATAATGAAAACATCATGCATATCCCTTGATACGTTATTACATATTCTTCAGATGGAGTTACTAAAATTACTTACATCTTATAGAATATATAATATAGTATACTATTACTTCTAATTAACTAAATATATAATATATGTTATTTTATTTAGATTTAACAATTTTATTTAAAACTCTCAATTAAATTTATTATCATATGCAAAATTGAAGTAGCGAGAAATTATATATAATTAATATAAAATATAAATTGAAAAATTACATGATTACTTTTAATAATATAGAATATATATAATGACACAATCAAAATTACTATTCTAATTACAAATTCATTACAGACTGATTAATTTTGCAAATTAAGTTGCCAAATGGTTGTCATCTAAGAATATTTGCATAAAGTTTTTGGCATTGAAACCATCTTCATATAAATTTGATATATCCTTGCATCCTTTTTCAGAAATCACTACAACATTAATCTTCATGTTGTAAGATGGATTTACTAAATTGTTAAAGCTAAGATGTATGAGAAACTACTGAATTTAAGAAAAGAGGTCATCCTCATTATTTGCTATAAGATCAGTCTTATTTTCTTTATGCGATATGTCCCATCCCTAATCAATATAAGCCAGTAAATGCTGTAATTACATGAAGCTTAAATTTAAAGATTCTGATAGTGGGATTTACAAAGTTTGCATTAAAATAACTGTAATATTAGTATCAAAGGAGACAGGCATTTTCTTAACTCTAAAAAATTGTATATATTTGATACATTAATGTTGATAAACGATGAGCAAAGAAGAGCATTTCTCCTAAACCAATAATATTGATTGTCTTAGTATTATTTGATAAATATGGTTTAATAAAGTCATGAACTCTTTCTATATACCTAAATTCTTCATCAATTGAATCTGATAATTGTTAGACTTATAATACTTCTGTATATGGAGTTGAAAATACAAAAAGTGTTGCATTCAATTATTAAGCCAATTCAGGTAATTTAACTTAATCATAAAAATAATTAAAAGATTAACCAAGTGGAGGGAATATGATATATAAATTTTCATATAGATGAGTGTGAATTTCAACTTAAAATAATTGATTTATTCTTAATTCTGTTCCTAAATCAATTATTGAATAATTATATAAATTAAGCAAATCTGATGTTGTATTTATACAAACATTATCTATTGATACACAATCTTCAACACATTAATTTTATTTCAATTTGTATGGATGAATACATTAAACACATCTCTATTTATATTCATGATAACAATATTCACAATTTTAGGAACAACTCATACAACTGAATTTACTAGTATCAAAAGAAGTATTAAGTGGACATAAAAGTTCTGAACGATTATTAGGATTATGAAATGGTAAGATATTAGGTTTTTGATCTTCTCTTGATTTCTTAGCTAACCAACCCATAAAGATCAATGAAGAAATTGCTATAAGGAGAGCAAATACTCCCAAATTTAACAAAACTTTATTATTTTATTGTTTGTGTTATTATCTATCTTCATTATAATCACAGATTGGATGATGTTCAGCATTTATATTAAAGTATTCTTCCTCTTCTTCTTCTGACATATATAATTTATATATTATATTAAAATTGAGAAAAGTAAATATAATTAAAAAATGTCAATATAAAGAGAATGGTAGAAATTTGTGAGACCACCTAGATATAATTATAGTTACTTTGATCTAGGTTGTTTATTTCTTATTATAATGGTTAGGTCCTGAATATATTTAACTACATCAAAGTTATATACGTAAACATGAAAGGATTATTACTAATCGTTAAAATTGCAAATTAGAAATGTCATACTTTGAATTGAATCCAAAAACTTCAAATTGTATTATTTATTGTCATGGCTACAATGGATGTAGAATAGAAGGCATTAAATATGCTTAAATTGTTGCTTAATATGGTTTCAATTTTTGTACATTTGATTTCTAAGCATGTGGTCATTCTGAAGGGAATTTTATTACTTTTGGGTATGATTGCAATAAAAACTAATAGACATCTTGAGAAGGATGATATCACTTCAATATTGCAAGAATTAGAAATTAATTTTTAATAGAAGTAGTTTATTTTATGGGGAAGATCTTTAGGTGCAACTACTATTCAATTAAAGGAATACCCTAATGTTAAAGGATTGGTATTGGATAGTTGTTTCACAAACTTCAATAAATTAGCAATTAGCATTATACAGAAACAAACTCGTTTACCTAAATTTATAATAAAGGCTATCATCTTCTTAACCAAAGGTTCAATTGAAGAAGAAGCTGGATTTCAATTAAATGATATCCAAGTTTAATGTAATTCAAATATGCCTACACTCTACATTTGTAGTGATAAGGATTCCCTTATTAAGGCAAAAAATAGTTTAAAATTATATAAGTAACACAAAGGAATCAAGAAATTAATAAAAGTTGATGGAGAACATAATGATTCTCGACCTCTTGAAATTATTCAATAAATTTGTTCATGGTGTAATGACAGAGTGTAATTACAATAAAATAATTACATTCAATATAATTCAGTCCCTTAAGTAACTAGATTACCATTAGAATTAATATATGATTCTAATATTTAGAGTGGGATGTAATCTTCGTATAATAGGATTCCCAAGAATCCAGCTATTAAATTAAAAAATCAAATAAGTATTTAGTTAAGAACAAGTTGTAGAAATTTACATAGTGCAGTTTAATACTGAATTTATATATATATATATATATATATTTAAGACTTAGAAAATAGTTAATTGGTTTTTCATTATTAAAAAATGTAATTTATAAATGAGGGAGTTGAATGGTTTGAAATTCATTCAACAATCTTGGCAAATGATATAGCATGTATAATAAATGGTTAAAATAAGTGTTAAAAGACAATTATATTATGAATTTTCAAGGAAAGCATAGACGTATAGCTTTAGGCAGTTCAATTGGGTTGTTGATGTTAACTCAATTGGCTTAACGAAATCCTATAGGAGCTTTACGTATTGGTGCTTTTACATTTCCTATTCTCAGTTATGTGATATGTCCTGAGATATACAATTCCTTATTATGATATATACGTGTAAAATAATTAAAATGTTCATAAAATTTGAGAGACATTCAGATCGTGTAAAAAGTGTTTCATTTCATCCTCATCGTCCCTGGATATTAAGTGCACTTCATTCTGGAATCATTGAATTGATTGATTATAGAATTAAGAAAAGAATAGCTATATATGATGATCATAAGGGTGCTGTTCGATCAGTTTAATTTCATCCATAACTCAATTTATTTTGTTCAGGAGGAGATGATTTTACAGTAAGAGTTTGGAATTTTAAATAATGTCAATTCATATTAAAAGGACATTTGGATTATGTTAGATGTGTGACATTTCATCCAATAAATCCTTGGGTATTATCAGGTTCTGATGATTAAACAGCTAGAGTTTGGAATTATTAAAGTAGACAAACTATTGCAATTTTAACAGGACATACACATTATATAATGGCTTGTCATTTTCATCCAACTTAAGATTTAATTATTACATGTTCATTAGATTAAACAGCTAGATTATGGAATTATGGAGTACTTAAATAAAGATATGCTTAAAAAAAGAATTAAGAATATGTATTATCAGGAGCAGAAGTTTAAGTAATTTCAATATTAGATGCACATAAAGATTAACTTAATTGGTGTGCTTTTCATTAAACAGAACCATTTATTATTACTAGTGCTGATGATAAAAATATTAAATTATGGAAATACAATGATAATAAAGCTTGGGAATTTGATACTTTATCAGGTCATACCAATAATGTTTGTTGTTCAGAATTTCATCCAAAAGGATAAGTTATTATATCAGATTCAGAAGATCACACAGTTAGAATTTGGGATTTTTCTACTCGTAAATAAATTGCTATTTATGAGAATAAACACTATGATCGTTATTGGATAGTATCATGTCATCAAAATAATTATTATTTTGCATGTGGCTCAGATACTATGTTACAAGTGTTCACCTTACATAAAGATAGAGTTCCTCTTATACTAGTTAATGATAGATATATTTGTATAGCTGAATAAAAAGTTCTTAAAGTAGTTGAATTAAATAGTGGATAATAATCAATCATTAGAGACATAGCTACTGTTATTACTCCAGCTCCTACTCTTTTGGAGGATAATATTGAATTTATTGAATATAATACATATGATACACAAAAAACATAATTGATGATTAGATGTATCAGATAATTTAAAGAGCCAACTAAATCTAAAAGACATTTATTAATGGTATTTTAATAATAAAAGGGAGATTCAGGAATCAAATAATTTTTTGCTAATTGTGCATGTTTTATTGGAAAGAATAAAATTGCTAGAATCAATCAAGATTAATAAATAGAATTATATAATTATGAAACAGATGCTGTTCAAATAATTGATGAGAAATAATCATCTAAAATATTTGCTGCTCCTGGTGGTAAAATATTAATTCAAAGAATTGGAACTATTCCTTAATTAGAATTATTTGATCCTATGACAAAATAAGTATTACATTCTGTTGAGTATACTAATGCTAAATATGTATAATATGTTGAATCCTACTTAATTATTTCAACCAAATTATCTCTAACAATTTTTACTAAATAATTATAGAAATTAATTGAAATTAAAGAATAAATTAATATTAAATCATTTATTTGGTTTAACAATTTTATAATCTATACAACAAAAAGTTAAATTAAGTATTTGCTATTAAATGGAGACATGGGTGTTTTAAAATCAACTGAAAATATATTATATATGGCAAAAGGTGAAGAATAATAACAAAACAAAATTAAATTAATTGCATTCGATAATACAGCCAAATATATAACAGATATTCTTGATATTTCAGAACCTTTATTTAAAATAGCAATTATGAACAAGGATTTGAATACCATTCATAAATTTATTGAACATAATCAAAATGAAGCTATATTATCTTATTTATATTAAAAAAAACTTGCTTCTATGGCATTAAAATTAGTTAAAGATAAATATGGTAATTAATTATTATATAATTTTAGCTAAATTTTCACTTTCTCTAGATTGTGGTAATTTAGAATTTGCATATAAAGCTGCAGTTGATATTAGAGATCCATAATCATTTGAACAATTAAGAACTGAGGCTTTAAGATAGGGCAATCATTTATTAGTAGATATTTGTGATCAATAATTAAGTTAATTTGATAGATTGTCATTTTTATATTTATGTACTGGCAACATTGAAAAGTAAGAAAAATTATAGAATATAAATCCTAATTTTATATATCAATCCTAATCCTAAAGGAAAATTGTAATTAAAAATTGCTTACCAAAATTATCCTAAATCATGGATCATCTAAATGGAATTTCATAAAAATTAGATGATAATTAAAAAGAAACAATAGAATGGATTAACTCTTTAGGAGGTAGTTAAGCTTTGATTCCTCCTATTCCCATAATGAAATACAAAAGTGATCCATGGCCACTTATTTAATTGAATGAATAAGACATTATTAATCTTGAAGTAACTGATGAAACTGTAGTACCATAAGATATCTTTACATTATAAAAGTAAGTAGTAGAAGAACCTTAGCTTGATGAATAAGTAAATGATGGATAATGGGGTTTAGATGAAGAACCAGAAGAAGTATTTTTGGAATCTAAACCTAAAGATTCAATTTATAAAAATATTGATGAAGAAGCACTAAGAGGAAACATTGTCAATTAAAAAGGAGATATTGCTATTAAATACTTTGCTGCTGGTAATTATGAAACTGGTATCAAATTATTAAAGCAATAAATCAATCTTAATAACTATTAACAATTTTATAAATTACTTATAGATTTACCTAATTTTTAGGTTGTGACTTCATCACCATATCTTAGTAATGCAACTTTACCAGTGAAAATCAATAGATTGAATGAAATCAAGAATTTGATTAAATTAGGTAACTATTTAATCTAATATATTAGGTTATAAATATACAACAGATGCTAAATTTAATGAAGTTACTAATTGCTTCAGATCTGTTTTATAAAAACTATTATTGACAGATTACGAAGATAATTAAATTGATGATATTAAAAGATATATTAATATCAGTAGAAATTATCTTATAGCTATGCGTTGTGATTAGCTTAAAAAAGATAGTAATGTCTTAGAAGTTACTTGTAAAATGGCTACAATTGATTTATTACCTATTCATAGAATATTAACACTAAGATAAGCTTTAAGTATAAGTTACAAATAAAAGAATTTTATTACTTGCTAATAAATTGCTAAAAAATTAATTGAGTTATTAAGAAATGACAATACTCAAAAACCTGAAGTTTTACAAAATGCATAAAAGGTATTATTAATTAAATATATTGTATTTAGTATGAAAAAGCATCTTAATAATAAAATTCAAATGCAATTTAAATAGAATTCTAAGAATAATGGTTGAATGAATAACCAATATATTCAGCAAATACACTTAAAAATATTTCAATATACAAATCATGTCCATATGATGGTAGTGTTTATGAAACAGATTACTAACAAAATTGTTTGATTTGTGGGTTATGTCAAGTTGGTAAAGCACCTGGACTTAAATATTAATGAAAAATATATTTTATTTGAGGATAATTATTAATATAAAATTTATAAAATGGGAGCAGCATTGCGATCATTTTTTGTTCCAGTTCCTCACCAAACTGTTTGTGTTTTATAAAGGTTTGGGAAATACACAAGAACTCTAACTCCAGGTTTAAATTGGAAAATTCCCTTTATTGAAGAAATTGCTTATGAACATTCACTTAAAGTAGAATGATACTTATCTTAGGAATAAGCCTTCATGATTTATGCTTAAAATGCCGTCACAAAAGATAATGTGATCATATAAATAGACGGCGTATTATATATTTAAGTTGATGATCCAGTTAAATGTTCATATGGTGCCTAAAAACCAATTGATTATGCTCAAGTAGATTTTATGCTTAATCCTCATAGATTCTTGCTCAATCTGTTATGAGAGCTGAAATAGGTAAACTCACTCTAGATCAGACATTTGAAGAAAGAGAGAAAATGAATGCTCTCATTTTGTCTGGACTCTCAGAAGCTGTCTAAGAGTGGGGTTTAAAGTGCTTACGTTATGAAATCAAGGATATTAAAGTCACTGAAAATATTCGAAAGGCAATGAATATGGAAGCTGAAGCTGAGAGAACAAAAAGAACATAGATTTTACATTCTGAAGCCAAATAGCAATCATAAATAAACTTGGCTGAAGGAGAAAGATTATCAAAGATTTTAAAGGCAGAAGGATTGGCTGAGTCTATTGTTATTAGATCGACTGCTACTGTTTAAAGAATTGAAGCTATTTCTAGTGCTATGAATAGTGAAGAAGGTGATTTGGCTGCCAGATTCAATTTGGCTGAAGAGTATTTGGAAGCATTTAAGAAACTTGAAGGAAAATAGGTTCTAGTAAATAGTGATGTTAACAATCCTAAAGAAGTCATCAAAAAAGCTTTGGATATGGTTGATGCACGTTTAAAGTGAGAATTTAAATACACATTGAATATCAAAATAATTTTAATAATTCCATGCTAAATAATATTAATTTGTCATTGAGTCAAATTGAGGAGTTAACTAAGGATGAAGTATAAAAGGATCAATCAACTAAAGTCAAAGTTGAAAAAAAAATTGAAAAAAGATTGGGATCAACAAACAAAGAGGAATCCACTAATGTTTAACTTAAAGTAGAAAAGAGAATTGGCTCAGCCAAACCTAAGGATTCACTTTAGTAATATACAAATACAAAAATCAAAAATATTTACTAATTTTTAGAAAATGTTGAATCGGACTAATCTTAAGTTAGTTAGCAAACTCAATAACAACCAGTGAGAAGTATAGAAGCTATTGAGAAGGAACATGAATATCAATCAAAAATTTAATAATTACAAGGTATTGTCTAAACATAAAAAATTGAATTGGATGAATAACAGAAAACTATTGATAATTTAAAATAGCTACTTGAAAAATCATAAGCAAAATCGAAGGAATCAGAGTAGATTTTTAAAGAAACCATAAATCGTAGATTAAATGAATAGAAGGCTGAATTAGAAGTTGTTATTAATAGACATCTTGGATTTATTGATCAATTAATAAATGATAAAAAAGAACTTAATAATTAAGTAGAATAGTTGACTAATGAATTAAAGGGAATTGATAAATAATAGAAAAGATAATTAGAAGAGTTAAAGAATAATTTTGCAAGAGAAATAAAACAAAAATATGAGTAATGGTAAATATAAGAAAAATAGAAAAGAGAAAAATGGGAGAAAGAGAAGTTAGTTGAATTAAAAGAATAAACAATTAAAGGTTTAGAACCTGAATTGAATAGAATGATAGAAAAGAATAAATTAGAAATTAAAAGAATAGAAGAAAAATATTAGAAAGAAAAAGAACTTTATAAAATTTAAATAGTTGATGAGTCAGAAATGAAAATTTAATTATTTAAAGAGAAATGGGCTGCTGAATATGAGTTATTGCAATAAAAAGAGAGAGAAGCCTAATTAGTTAAATAAAAGGAATTATATAGAACATATGAGGATTAGTTTGCTAAAGAAAGGGATTCATATAAATAAAGAATGTAATAGGATATTGAAGATTGTGAAAGAAGAAGAAAAGAAGAAGCAGATACATATGTTAAAAGAATGAAATAACTTTCAGATTCTTAAGCTGAAGAAATAAGAAGGATAAAAAATGATTGTTAAAGAGAAATTGATGAATATAAAGAAAAGTACTTCAATATGGAAAGTGAAGTAAAAGAAGCATTAAGAGGTGATTAAGAAGCTTGGAAGTAACAATTTACTATAAGAGCAGAAGCAGATATGAATAGATAGATTGAAAAGATTTAAAAAAAGTTAGAGTAGGACAGAAACGACAAAATTGAAAAAATAGTATAGAAATTGGCTGAAGAGAAATAATAATATGAATAGAATGTTTAAATGAAATATGATAAAAAGTTAAGAGATTAATAGGCAAATAAGGATGAAGAGATTAAGTAATTGAAGAAGTAAATTAAGGCTTTGGAAGATAGAGAAAATAAGGAAGGTAGTGAATATTAGGAAATTTAAAAGACTAATCAAGATTTGTAAAGATTGATAGAGAAACAAGAATAAGAGAATCAGAAACATTTTAAAGAATATAAAAAATTGAAAGAGAAAATGCTTCTGTAAGAGATGTTAATATTTTAGATATAAGGACAAATTAATTTAATTTAAGGATGAATAATAGTTGGAATTTAAGGGAATAAAAGAGTCTCATGAAAGAGAAAAGAATTGGCTTATAGAACAGAATAATAAATTATAATTTGAGTTGGCTAATTAAAAATAAATATTGGAGGAAACATGTAATTGTATGTGAATTCATGTAGTGAGAGAATTGGATATAAAACATTCATAAAATTTGGAAGAAATAGAAGAAAATGTAAAGAGAATTATTTTGAAGAAGGATCATGATATAAAATAATTGAAGGAAGAATTGAGAATGAAATAATTGGCATGTGAAAAATATGACGAATTATTGAAGAAATAAAGATAGGATTTACTAAGATAAGTTGAATAATGAGATAAATATTATATGACTTATGTGACTATATATAAAAATTAAAATTATTATTTGTATGCTTACAAAATATTAAAATGAACAATCCATCTATAATGCAATTTACTTAAAAAGAATCTGAATTTTGTTGGTTAGTTGGTTTAAAAGCAATAAGTACCAAGTAACCAATGATTACAATGTGGTTGAAAAGTGAATAAAGAAAAGTAGATCCATCACTATTAAAAAATGAATTTATGAAATAATTCTAATCAGGGTTTCTCCATCTTAATAGTATAATAACAGGAGATAGAAATAAGAATTCATAAATTATTAAATAAATTTCTGATACTACTGTAATAGCAATAGTAAGAATAATAAGAGAAGAAGGAATTAAAGAATTTGAACAAATTAGAAATGACTTTTAAAAATTGATAACTATTATAACATATTTAAGTTTAACAAGATCAGTGATGAGTGATGCAGTGATGAAATTTTTAAGTAATTAATAAAATGAAAGTCATCAATACCTTGATAATTTATTATCAACTTTAGCAAAAATGGAATAAATGAAAAATGTCATGAACATAAATAAACATGATCCTATTAAAGATACATAATTATATAAGTTGTTATTTGGTAAAGGTAATTTTTATGATCCATTTACATCTAATCAACAAAACACTAGTTCAACCTAATAAACTCCATAAAATCAATAGGTTGTCTAACAAGTTCATGTAGAAAAATAGGCAGCTTAAGTTGTATCACCAATGAGATAAGCATTGACACCAATATCTGAATAAAAGTAGCATTAATAATAGTAGATGAATTAATAAACAATACTACAACAATCACAAATAAATAAATAAACTAGACCATTAGTACAAGTAGAAGATTTTAGTGAAGATTCTGGTGATTCTTCTGTGGATTTAGGGAATAAATATATAGTAAATGCTAAACCATAGAAGTAATAAATAAATGGCACTGATAGTGACTCTGAAATTTAAGAGATACCTAATTTTAAGATTTGATATTTTTAAGTAGCTATCATTATATATATAAACCAAATAATAGTTAATTTAGCAAAAATATATTTTTATTTAAAATCAAGTTTCAATTTATCTAAAATAAAATGGACATTTAATTTATATTTTTTTAGAGTTTCTTCCTCCTCCTAATCTTCTAAAATCTGAAATACTTAATAAATGATTAATTTCTTTTTGATATTTTAAATTAAAAGTTGATCAATTGAATTATCTGATTGTTAATAAAACACATATTAAATCGAAATAACTTATTCTAATAATTAATTCATTAAATTACTATCTCGATTATATTATATATTTATCATTCAGAGTCAGAACCACTTATAAAAACAAATCCTAATTCTTTTTTAATTGATTTTCTCTCCACTCTACTTTTTATAATTTATCATTAATCCAATCCCTCATTATACTTCCTATGTCTTATTTAAATATTCTAATATTGAATGTAGATTTGTATAAATTTCTTTTTACAAGTATTCTATTTCTTCTTTATCATTTATTGTATTATTTTCTAACTACATTAAATTAAAAAATTTTGAAAAAAATGGAAGACGATGATGATTTTGATCCAAATGCTGAAAAAACTATGTTTAACATTAAATATTCCAGTATTAAGGATATAAGAGAACTTTAGAATGCCTAAATGTTAAGTTTAAGAATAATGCATAGTCCAGATCTTATATCAATGCAAGTATTTAAATTTCTTATAAATTAGGGGATTGAACAATTTAGATAATTGAAATAGTTGAATCTATCATAAAATTCAATCTAGGCAATGAATCTTAAAACACTAAATTAACTTGAAGTCTTGAATTTATAATCAAATAGAATCAAAGTAATAAACTGTGAAGGTTTGAGATCATTAAGGGTTCTTAATTTATCTTATAATTTGATAACTTTATTGGGACCATTATAAATTGTATGAGAATTGAACTTATTCTAGTTCACATAATAAGGCTATTAATTGAAATCGTTAGATTTAAGAAGTAATAGTATAGCTGATTTAAATGAACTTAAATATCTGCAAGGAATTAATTTATAGGATGTGTTCTTTAATAGTGATAGAAGAAAGAATCCAATTTGCGATAACTTAAATTTATATTACAAATAGATTATCAAATATGTACCTTAAATAGTTAATGTTGATAATAAACCAAAAAATGAATTATAAGAAAATGATAGAGATGGTTCAAATAATATTACATTTAAATTACCAAAGTAGTAATAGGTAAATATAGAGAAGGAAGCAGAAATGAGAGTTGAAGTGATTTAATTATAGTAAAAAGTGAAGGAGTTATCTTAATAAAATAAAGAAATAATTTATAAATTTGAGTGCAATGAAAAATATTGGAGTAGTAAATGTTCAAATTTAGAAAGAGAGATTATTGATTTAAATAAGTTTAATTAAGAATTAAATTAAGAGAATAAAAGATTTAGAAGAGAGATAGAGTCTTTAAATGAATAAAATGAATATGATAAATAATAATAAAAAGATTTAATTAATAAGAAAGAAAGAAAAGATGAATTAATAACATAATTACAAAATAAAATTAGTGAATTACTATAATTAAATGGTCAATTAAGCAAAGAAAACTAAATCTTAAATGAATAATAAAATGCTTAAAAAATAAAAGATTAAGAAAAGGATTTTAAATTAAATGAATACAAAATCTAATTAAAGGAATCTGAAAAATAATTACAAGAATTTCATAAGAATGCTGTTGAATAAGCAAGTTAAACACTTATGAGATAGGAGTAATTATAATCAAAGTCTGAATAGATTAATTAAGAGTATTAATATAAAATAATATTAGAAATCGATCATTATATTAAGATAATTCATAGTTAAAAAGGAGAATATAAGAATTATTAGAAATATGTAGAGAATGGGAAGTTAAATTTGAAAATTCTCAAAAAGAAAATGAATAACAATTTTAGATTTAATTATAATAAATCATGCATGAATATGAATAAAAGCTTTAATTATAGTAAAATTAACATGAATAATAATTGTAAGAATTAGAAACAGAGAGTAAATTGATGTAAGATTAATTAGAAAATGAATTTCGAAATTTATTTTAAGAAAATATGGTATATTTATATAATGAAATAAGGAAAAATTTAAATAATTGAAATTATAATATGATGAGAAATGTCGTATAGAAATTCAATAGAATTAAGAAATTAAGATGTTGTAGGGTAGATTATAAGAATAAGAGATTTTAATAAAAGAATTGTAATCAGCTTTAATTCGTTTAAAGAGAGAGGTTTAAGAATTTTGTTAAGAAAAAGATTTAGCTAAAAGAGAACATCAAATTATTCAATCAGGATTACAAAAAGATATTAATATTCTTTAAGAATAATTACTTGAAGCTTAAACAAAATTATAATAATTTGATAGAGAATTGAGATTGAAAAATGATGAATTATAGACAATTAATCAAGAAAATGATAGATTAAGAGTATAAAATAAATAAAAAATTTAAAATGAATAATTAGTAGATGAATTATAGACAAATTTAACAATTAAAAATAAAATGTTGGATGATAAAAATGATACAATAGATGAATTAAAATAATAATTAAATTAATTAAGAAATTAAGAGGGTAATGCTTCAGATGACTATTTAAAATTATAGAAAAAGTATGATAGATAAACATAAATTATTGATGAATTAGAAAATTAATTATAACAAATATAAGAAGAATATGATTAAAAAAATAAAGATTTAAAAGATAAAAAATAATTGATTTCTATGTTTGAAAAAGAGATTGAAGAAATAGAAATTAAATAAGATAGAGAAATTAATGGATTAAAATTAGAAATGTAAGAAAAAGAGAGTTAATTATAAGAATTAGTTAAAATGTTGAATAATGCAAAGGAAGAATTAATAAAAAAAGATGAAAAAATTAGAGAACTCTTAGTTTAATATTAAAATATAGAGAAATAACTCTTTGTAATTGATAAATAAAATGAAATTACAATAAAATAAAAGGATAAATAAATAGTTGAAATGAGGTCTTAATTATAGCAAATTTAGGAGGAATTGAATTTGATGATTTAGGAAAATATCTAATTGAAAACTAAAGCCAGAGAGAATTTATAAAATTTGCACAAATTATTTTAATAATGATAGTCGTTTTTGATTTTTAATTAAATAAAATAATGAAAAGTACTTTAATTGCTTGTCTTGTCTTGAGTGTTTTTTGTGTTGAAATATCTCTCAACAATGTTGCCACAACATAAGCACTTGAGAAATTAAAAGAATCTTAATGGGCATCATTTATAGTTGATTTTGCTGAAGTGGAGTTATCAAGTGGTGGTGCACTTACAGAATTAGTAGAAGCTATTAATCAATTAATTGAATAATTAGAAGAGGAATTAGATGATATTAATCATGCCTATTCCAAAAGAACAGATGAGCATAATCGTGATGTGACTAGATTAGAATAAGAGATTTAAGATGCTGATAGAGGTATTGTATTTTCATTTAATCTTTTTATTAGATATCTTTAATGGTGAAGATTTTATTGATAATGTTCTTATTCCTTAAAAAGAGAGATTTTAATCTGCTTTAGCATAATTGAAAACAAACATTGAAGAAAACAGAAGAGTCCTTGATGGAGAAACTGTTAATAGAAAGAAATAGCATGAATAATTTTTATCTAATATTGCTGAAATCAATGAAGCTATTGGTGCTGTTGATGAATCTCTAGGATTATTATCATAGATTGCAAATCCATCACTTGTTTAATTCAAGAGAGTCTAAACAAATCTTAATAGAATTTAAACATCATTCTAAAATCATTCATCATTTGCACCAATCATTAGAGCACTCCTTGAATTAGCAACTGAATAAAATTTCGCTGATTAAGGTTCTCTTTAATAAGTAAAATATTCAATTTATTATAGCTTGTTAAAATCTTTAATGAATTAAGAGTCTAATTTGTTGATTCACTTAATCAAGAGACTGCTGATGAAAATGCTGCAGAAACTAAATTTGCAGAAAGAGTTACTTAATTAGAAAAAGAATTTGCTGAATTCTAAAGAGCAGTTATGATCAAGAACTCAGAATTAGCTGCTAATGAATGTATTTAAATTTAATAAAATATATAGAAAAACTAGGAGAAACCATAGTCTATGTAGGATAAAGAAAAGATGATAGAGCAACCCTCTAAGCTTAATTATAAGCAGAAAATGATAACTATGCTTCTGAAACTGATTTATATAATAGAACTGTCACTGAATACAATAAAGAAATTGAAATTAGTAAGTAGGCTCTTGGTTTATTAACTTAACCCAGTTTCGAATAATACGTTAAATCAAAAGTAGGAATTTGATTAATTATTATATTATATATTCAGTTCATAAATTTAATTTCTATAAGTCTTTTTCTTGATAATTATACAATTATCAGATATACATTTTTATTATAAAATTTCATTCTATCTTTATAAATATTTAAATTAAACAGAGATAACTGGATTATAGTATATACACTTATAATAATAATTTTTATATTTATCTTGTAACTTAATGCAATCAGATCCATACAATTGGCCATTTCCAAATAGAAATGATTTAATGAATCTATCTACCATAAGTATGAGTAATTGAATAAATGAGAAAATTAAAAGAGAGAGTTTATTTATGATAATAGAGCATAATCAACTATGTCAATAGAAGGCATTGATGGAGCTGCTCCTAAATTAAAGCCTTATCAATATATCAATAAAGAATAATTTTGCAATAGAGATGATGATATTCCAGGAACTAAATCTAGACCTTTAATCAGATATACAAACAGATCAGATAATCAATTAATGATTGATGATATTAAAGGAACACGTCCATAAATCTGTAAATTTTAGACTAATCGATAACCAATCGATCCCCTTGAACCAATTTACAAAATTCCCTCTTATGAATAGGCTGAACCTTATAATCCTAAATTTATTAGAGATAGCTATAATGTCACTGATATTGAAGGAACTTAACCATCAATAATTAATCCAAGATTAAAAAAATAGCCAATCCCTTTGCCTGAAATTGAAGGCTCACATTCAAAATAATTACATGTGTAAAAAGGTATAAGTCTTTCTTTTACTAAATTTCTAGATGGTGTTAATTCCCTATTAGTCAAAGATATCAACAATGATATGATACATAAATACATAAGAAATACAAATCCAATTGAACCAGTCTATACTCATAGAGATGAAGATGGGTATTAAGAATTCTTAATTTAGAAAGAAAATCGAAATAGGTTTTGTTGAAGGCAGTAAAACAAAGTAACTGCATCCAATAACTATAAATAAAAGTGCATCCTCTACTCTAGTTACCTAAGATATTATTGGTGCATAAGCAGGATCTCATTCTTAACATTTCTTAAGATCCAGTGATAGAAAAGATTATAGATAAATTAATAATGTCTAAGACATTGAAGGTGTATAAGCAGGATCACTTAAAAAGGGAATTGTGAGTAAAAGATATACAAATCCTTTGATGCCAGCCTACTAAATGCCTGGAAATGCTGAAATATAGTAATATTATCTTTAATTTTAAGTTCCACCTAACCAAAAAGTGTTTTCTCAAAGAATGCCAGTAATTAAATGTTTACTAATGCTTAAAAAATGGATAAATTTTTATCACTAGGATGAAGATAAATTCTAGATTTAATTATAAAAAATATTGTTTTAAAAAATTAAATTAATAGTGTTATTTATAGAAATTGTTAATCTAGTATGTATAATATCATTTCAAATGTTTTCTTTGAAAAGTCTGCCTATAGAAGTTTAACTTGCTTTAATGTCAATATTTTCTTTATACAATGATGATTTTCTAACTTCAAAATAAGTTGATTCCTATTATATATTTATTTAATGATATTACTTTAATATTCTTAATCTCTAATCCTCTCTTATTAAATGCTTCGAATTCAGCTTAAACCATCATCAAATCTTCTTAAACTCTATGATAATCTCTATTTAAAATAACAAATTTCTCTTTCCACATTTCCACTTCATTTTAAAGATAATTAATTTTCTCCTCTAAATTCAATTATTATCTTTAATTTGTTTATTCAACCATTTATAATTATTTATCTAATTCTACTAATTACATTTATTTAACTTTAATATCTTCTAATAAAGTTTCAAGTTTAAATTTAAGAGTATTTTCAATTTCATTTTTATTATCTAATTCTTATTATAAATTTTTTTATTGTTGATTAGTCTATTCATTTAGATATCTTAATTGTGATTCCACCTCTTATAAGTGTGATATCTAAACTTAACAAAATTAGTTTTTCTTATTTAATTCTTCATTTAATTCTGCATATTATTTTACATCTGATTCTAATGTTTAACATTAAATATTTAAATCTTAAATTATAACCTTAAATTATTCTATTTATTTATCCTAAACTTCTTATAATTATTATTTATTTTCAATGACTTATGTTGATTATTCATTCAATTTTTTAACTTCTTCAAATTATTAATCCAATTTATCTTTTAAATTTTTATTTTCACCTTGAAGTCTTTATACTTCTAAACTTTGCAATAATAATTACTCTTACAATTCTTAATTACCATTTACAATTTATTCTTCTGTTCTTTTTGATTATTATAAACATTCCTATAATTAATTAATTTCTTCTTTTAATTAGATTACACTGTCTTCTACACTTTCTTTTTCTTATAAAATATCTGAAATCTATTTTTATTATATCTACACTTATTCAGATAACTTTTGAGTTTCTAAATTTTAATCATCAAATTATTATTTCTATCCTTACAGATCATTAGCTAAATTCTATTTTGATTGATCTAATTCTTCAATTTTATCATTCAATTATTTTATAGTTTCTAATAGTTAATTATTATTTTCTATTTCTTTATTAAAATCATTTTAGATTGATTTTTCTTTAGCAAACCTTAACTATATTTCCTTTTTTAATTCTTCATTAATAATCAAGTAATTATATAATTCTTTATTATTATACTCAGCAATTTAAGCAAATTGTTATGTTATTTCATATTACAACAGTTCTATTTTATTCTCTTTATCATTGATTTTAGTAGTAAGATTAACAACTTAATCATTTAAAGAATTTATTAAATTATCCTTATCTTCAACTTTCTATATGGTATTATATAATTCTTATTATAAATGATGTAATTGTTCATTATTTTGTTATTTATGTTCATCTGCTTAACTTTATAATTAGAATTCTAATTGTTTTGTCTGATTCTCTATTGAATTTATGAGATTAGCATTTTTTTAATCATTTAACAATACTAATTCATTCAAATGATTATTCTATTCTAATAGATCTTATAATTGTTATTGTAAATCTAAAACTTTGTTATTTAAATCTTAATTTTGATTTTCAAATTCAGCTAATTTTTATATATTTTGAGCATCAAGATTTTGATCCTATTATACCTTTTATTCCAAAAGATCAAGATTTTCTTTATAATTAGAGATTAATGAATCTTTTTATTATAATAATTGTTAATTTTGTATATCTTTTTATGATATTTCTTATTTCAATTAATGAATAACATTATTTGATGTAATATATTCTTATTCATATTATTTAATTTTATCTAATAAAATAGAAATTTGAGAATTTCTCTCTTCAATTACATTTTCTCCAACTTACAGCTACTTTTCATAATCTTATATTCTATATTCTTAGGTTGATAATTATTCATCTTTATCTTGAATTATAAATTATTATCTTTCCATATCCTATTATAATTTTGTATGATTGGCATCTAAATTTTGATGCTATTATGTTATTATTTTAATTTTATCTTCTTAATTTTGACATTTAGATTTAAGATTATAAATTTCAGTATTTAGATGTTAGACTTCTTATTAATGATTCTTTTAAGTTTCTTCTAGCAATTTTCTCATACTCTCTATTTCAATTGCTGTACTCATCCAAGTTTATTATTCACTATCATACTTATCAATTTAATGTTCTAACTCATATATACGTTAATTTAATTTATTATTATCTTATGTTAATTGTTCTATGAGATTTTCCTTAATTTATTTTAATTTAATTTACATGTCCTTAACATTTCTTATCAGTACAAAGTACAACAGTTCTTGTTTCAATAGCTGGTCTATATGTTGTAGTTGTAATAGTAGCTTTTGGTCTAGTTTAACAAGTTGTGATTTTGGCCAATCTACTACATGAATCTTAGCGTGTATCTCTAGGAGGAGAACTAATAAAACGAGTAGTAGCAATAGTTTGTGTTTGTAAAATCTTAGGAGATTGTGGTCTCATTTAGTTTTTAATATTATTCGTTAAAATTATTAATAATTTTAATACAGTTAAATGAATCAAGCTCAAATAATTCATTAAGTGTAGCAAGTATTCAATAAGTTATCCTAAAATCATTTATAACCTATGAGTAAAGAAACTATTATTAGATTTTTGGATTAGCAATCAAATAAAATGTATGACAGAGTTTTATTTGAATAACTTTATACAAGAATGTAGAAAACTGATAATGGTTAAATTACAATAAATGATTTCATTTAAATATTAATGGAAGCATTATAATCATTAAAAAATAAAATATCTATTTTAGAATAATAAGTTGCATAAAAATAACTAAAATTAGATGATGATCAATTGCATTTATAGTAATTATAAACTATTGAAGAATATAATTCTTATAAAATATGTAAAGGAAGCAAAGTTAGAATTACAATTATTGATGCTAAAATTTAATTTCCAGGAAATACTAGAGTGGCAATCATTTTAGGTTGTGATGATACTAAATACTCCACCAAACCAACAATTAGATAAAATCCTATTTGGAATGAAAAATTTGAATTTAATATTAATACTGGAGAAGAGGAAATCTATATTGTAATATTGGATGAAGAATTAATAGAGAAGCAAGAAATTGGAGGATAAGCAAAACTTAATTTAAAAGAGTTTTATGATTAAAAACCTCATGATATTAAATTGGAATTAAAGGATAAGTATGGTGTTGTTCTTTATTCCATCATTAATCTAAGAGTTTAATGGATACATTCATAAGTATTTTTAGACTTTATTTTAGACTAAATATTTCAAAGAATCTATCAAAGAAAATTAATAAGTCATTGATGATTTAAGTTAAGATATTAATGAATATAAAAGTGATATACTTTAACTCTTCTATCCTTTTGATGAAAAACATCAAAATTAACCAAATGAAAGATATCTTGCAACTGAACAATCAACTATATAATAAATCCATGATTTTCATTTTTATGATACTTCTCAAGCATAACTTTGGGTTAAATTAGCATTAGCTTTAACATTGATTTAATTCATTTTAATATTAATTGCTAATCTATTTAAGACACAATTTTTAGATGTAAAATACTTCTTTAATAATAGTTAATAGTATTATTTTATAGCTTATACTATTATATGAATAATAATAAGTTACTATCATTATTACACTTTAAAATTATTTCAGCTATGATTATTGTAACTATTATTTTCGATATCATTTGGTTTGTTATTTACACTAATCCTTGGACAACTAATAGTGTTCTCTTTTTTTAATTGGAACATAGTTTTTAAATGTATGAAGTAATTATATCATACATTTTACTTGGTATCAAAGTAATATATATTTTGTTTTATTTAGGTGATTCTAATAAGTATATATGCTAATTTATATTTTATGTGTCCAGATAAAAGAACAAATATTTATGATGCTCAATATGAAATCATATTTGGACAAAGAAGTATAGAAAATGAGGATCAAGATTCTTATAGCTTCAGAAATACGAATCATTATCTGCATTAATCATTTTCTAAAAATTTCTGATAATTTTGAATATAAACTTAAATTTTAAGTTATATTAATTAATAAATATCTTAAAATCTTATAATAAATTATAGAAATTATTAAAATGAATTATAAGGTTTTTGTTAAAATCATTTATTTTATTAAATATTTTTATATTTTTAGAGTTGCCAAAATTATCTTTTGAATTACATCATCAAAATTATTATATTCTAAATATTATATCTTTAATTTAGAAACTAATTAGATCAAGATATTTTAGAGAAAATTTGTATTTTTAAGAATTACATTTTATTATTACAAATATATATTAACAATATTAATGAAAATACATGTGATTTTACAATTATTTGTCCTTTGTAAATGTATCAAATTTTCATTGACTGTCAGATGTGCTTGTAATGAATATGATGAGGAATACTGTATCTCTAGAAATTATTGTTCTTGGAATGGATCTTCTTGTATAGATTTATAATGCCAATATCAAAAAGAAGAATATTGTAATACTGATATGACAGAATATCAATGTAAATGGAATGAAACTTTAAAAGTTTGCTAAAGTTATTCTTATTAATGCAGTGAATTAAAAATGGATGAGTGTTAAAATTCTATGTATTACTTAGATTGCTTTTGGTTTATTAATTAATGCGTACCGCATGAATGTAAAGACCATATTGACTGCAATCCCGATTAATGTTCATCATCACCATAAGGTTGTGCACATAAAGTTGATAATTTAAATTGCTCATCTTATACTCAAGATATATGCATAAAGTATGATGGATATGGAAGTGGTTGTGCTTATAGTATTATGAATGGTTGTTTTGATCTTAGATCTTCCTGTTAAGATTATAGTGAGAGTATATCTTTTTGTAATACAATGTGTTATTATGATATCCATTCATAATAATGTATTCCTTAAGAGTGTAGTTAAATAACTGTTAAATCCAAATGTAAAAGTTTTATATCTGAAATTCCAAATTAATAATTTATTCCTTGTAAATGGTCAAATGGATAATGTAAAGAATTAGATATAGAAGATTATAAAGACATTGATCTAAATAAATGTAAAATCTATTCAATTAATTCTTTTTGGCAAGATTCTACATTGACATGTAAATTATGCAATTCTTTTGTAAGTCACCCAAAATATAATTAAAAATAAAGAAAAAATGTTACTAAGAATAATAATCAGAGTGCATTAAATGATACATAGGATATATTAGAAAATCAATAAAACTAATAGAATGGTATTTATATTTTGTAATTATTGCTGATATCATATGTTTTTATAATTTGATTCAAATATGTGTCTCATTTTTTTTGATTTCTAGTCATTTAAATTATTATAAAAAATATTAAAATATGATAACATACAACATTATATGAATATAATTGTTTTTGATCCTACAATAAAATAAGCTTAATTTAATCAAAATGATCTCATAATATTAAAAAAATACTTATTTATATAATAATTAGTAAATAAAACTAACTATATTTTAAATTACCATATAGATTTAGAGTTTATTATAGTGAATTTAAACTAAAATAATTAAAGATTACAAGCTTAGATAAATTCTGTTTTACCATTCTTAGAGATTAAATACTATAATCTATTATATATATATAGAAAATAAGAGTTAATAAAAAAATATTTCAATTTTATTTAAAAATTTCTTAAAATATTAGTAAGAAATAGTATGGGTTATTGGTGTTGTTATTTTATGTATGCATTATTCTGAGTCTAAACAATTTATAATAAATATTTGGATGTACAAATACATGTTAGAAATAATTGATTAAGAAATAATTGAGATTTGTTAAATATTTAAAAAAATAGATATTTATATTTGATTGCATGAGCAGAAAAGAATAAGACATTAAGAGATTGATTGCTTCACAAGTAAAAATGTTATGTATATGATTTCTTTTAGTGCCACATTGGAACAAAGCAACTCCAATTTGATATGAAGAGATATGTATCACATAGAAGTGATAATGGTGCATACATTCTCAATTTAGAAGAAACCTGGTAGCACATTAAATTGGCTGCCAGAGTTATTGCAGCAGTTGAATAACCTCAAGATGTCATGGTATAATAAATAATGAGTATTTAAGGTTGTCTCATCAAGACCAATTGGATAAAGAGCAGTCATTAAATTCGCTCACTATACTCATGCTAGCTCAACTAGATCATCAAGATGGACACCAGGAACATTGACAAATCAATCCAACAGTGCCAGTGGAAAATTCCAAGAACCATAATTATTGATTGTCACAGATCCACATTTGGTACATATTTCCATTAAAATTTTCTTAGGATAAATAAGCCATTGTTGAAGCATCTTACGTCAACATTCCAGTTATTGCTTTATGCAATTCAGATAACCTCTTATAATATGTTGATATCCCAATTCCAGTTGGAAACAGAGAAACAAAGGCAATTTCAATGATCTATTGGTTATTGGCCAGAGAAGTCAAGATTTTAAGAGGTGAATTAAGATAAGGTAATGATAATAAGCCATAATTATAGATGAAGAATGGGATGTCTTGGTTGATTTGTTCTATCACAAGGAAATTACCAATGATTAATTGGGTGTTACAGATAACTAAGTCAAATAAGAAGGTGATGGTGAAGAATAAGAACAATAAGGTGATGCAGAGAAAGCTGATAAAGATTGGTGATAAAATATATTATAATTATGTAAAGTACATGTATGTCAATTTGGTTATTTTTATATATAAATTATATTTAATAATTTTATTAATGAGTAATGCATTTAAGTCTGCTGCAGGAAATACATTATCTAAGAATGACTTAGGCTAAACTGGATAGAGTTTTGGAGGATCTCAAAATCCAGCATCTTTGAAGGGCAAACTTATGAGTTTAGAGGTAGACTGATTTATTCAATTAAAGGAAACAATCAAAGGAATTTAAGATGAAATGAATTTTCATAAGAAAGAAGTTCAAATACTCAAATCAGAAAAGGACACTTTAGAATCTGTTTTGAGTATGAAAACCTAAGATGTTAAAAAAACACTTACAAATGAACTAATGAGAATAGAAGAGGAAATGAAAAGGTATTCTGTCTCATTTTCATATATTAGACATTTTGCTCATTAAAAGGCTGAAAATTCAAGATTATAATAATAAATAACTGCTTTGAAAGGTGAAAAGACTGCACTTTAATAATAATTACTTGGTCTCTAAAGAAGAATAGCTGAATTAGAATTATAAGTAGGTTAAGAGCAAGGTTGAAATATTATGACAGATAAAATATTATGATATAAACAACCTTTGTTATAATAAATTCAAATGCTTTCATATTACCTATTGATATGTGAATCCTTCGAAATATTCATTTGATATTGATTCTGGAGTTTCCATTATAGGTTATTATAAGAAAGCAGGAGCGAAATTAGATAAATCTTAAACATGTTATATTTTTGGAATAATAGGTGGTTATAATTTGCGCTACTCTACCAATTTCCAATCAATTCCATTAAAAAAATTATGCTTTTTTATTTCTTAAATTCCATTTGATCCTAATCTCAATCCTGGCTAATCATAGTTTATTTTTTTTATACATCTTTTGTTAATAATCCTTTCAATAATGATGCTGCATAAAATGAAAAACAAGATTTCATTTCAAGAGGTTTCTCACATCGATTTTTTAGCATTTCTCTTTTATCTTTTGAATAATATGGAGGAGTTCCACAAAGCATCTCATATATCATTGCACCATAACTATAAAAGTCAACAACAAATGTGTGTCCCCTTTCTATATAAATATAATTAAATTTATACGATATAGAATTTCTGGGGCTACATATTCTGGTGTTCCACAAAATGAATAAGTCATTTCATTTCTTTCAAATCCCAATTTTGATAATCCAAAATCTGTTAATACTATATGTCCACTCTTGTCCAATAATATATTTTCTGGTTTTAAATCTCTATATATAATATTAGATTAATGAAGTATATCTATTGCAACCAATAATTCAGCAGCATAGAATTAAACCCAGTCCTCTGGAAACTTGAATCTCTTCCTAAGATGTAGAAAGAGTTCACCTCCTTACATAAAGTCCATAACCATGTAAAGACGTGAAGGACTTTAAAATGCATAATGTAATTTCACCATAAAAGGACTATTTATTAATGACATGATTTTCCTTTCTTTAATAGCTTAATCTTGCTATTTCTTCTTAGAAAGCATTTTTTTCCTTAAGATTTTGACTGCAAATAATTATTAATCATCACGCTTTTTAATAAGTAATACTTTTCCAAATGATCCTCTACCAATAACTTTAATTAAATCAAAATCTTCTAATTTTAACTTTGGATTGGAATTAGTACTCTCACCTTCAATTGGTAATTATGTAGTTTCTCCAATTTTTTCATTTTCATCGTCTTCTTCTGGCATTTCATCTTTAAAACTTGGAATTTTTGATGTATATTCTGCTGGCTTATTTTAACACATACCCATTAATAAATATATTTATAAATAAATTTCTAAATTTATTTTCTATTTCTCTGATATTATAATATATATTTATTTTATGGCATATGATTTAATTAAGAATATATATATTTACGTATTAATATTGATTTAATAATTGTATAACTATTATTACTTTGTTTATATACTTATCAATATAATAATATTTTATTTTTTAAATATTAATTCCTTTTTCAAAATTACAAATGAACCAAGATCCTAATGAAAAGGATATGATAGGAGATCTTTTAGATGGTATCTTAATTTTCTCCAAAGTTTAGATAGTTTTGAAAATGTCACCAAAATCAAAAAATCATTTACTTCAAATAGACCTACTGCTCTATAAATTAATTAGAATCATAATTAATCTCCAATATATTATCCAAAAGTATATTCTCCTCAAGTGCAACAAAAACAAAAGTTTTTTTATCTTTAATAGTTTAGTTCTTATGATTTAGATTTAAGACTCACCAAAGTCCTTGTATAATAAAGTGCACCTAATTCAGCATTAATACCAAAATCTTATGATTATGTACCACAATTTAATCTAGACGATGATAATTCCTTAGAGGGAGATTTAGTATCTAATTACACTTCTATTTAAGATATCTAAATGTAAAGATTAAAACGGGGCTAGAAACATTCAAAAAGCTTTTTAAGAAGGTTCTTAGACAATCAAAGAATAAATTTTTAATAAATTAGAAAAGGGGTTATTGTCTCTTTCAAAAGATGTCTTTGGAAATTATGTAATTTAAAATCTTCTTGAATATGGTAATATATTTGTTAATAAGAGGAACTTCAATTCAATAATAAAAAATACTAAGCATTTTATAACCTCACTCTTCATAATTAGCATTTCATTAATATGGATGTAGAGTTCTATAAAAATTATTATAAAATGCATATAATACAACAGATTTTCCAATATTATTTGATACTATAAAAAATAAAGTTAGAGATTTAGTAATTGATTAACATGGAAATCATGTAGTTTAAAAATTAATACAATTAATGGAGAGTGATATAAGTTTATGGGTATTAGATGGAATTGAAGGATAAGTTAATAAACTTGTGATAAATTCATTTGGTTGTAGAATAATTTAAAAAGCTGTCTCAATTTCTAATAATCATCCTGATAGATAAATGAAAATTTTAATTGAAATAGTGAGGTTAGCTTATGAACTCATTATATCTCAATATGGAAATTATATAATTTAATAGCTATTAAAGGAAGGACCTCTTATTATCAAAAATATCATTTAATAAATTATAATGGAAAAATTAGAAGAATATAGTTTAAATAAATTTGGAAGGTTATTATTAATATAATAATTTTAGTAATGTAGTTGATTGTGCTATAAAATGTTCTGATAATTAATTTAAATTAAAAATTATGGAATTGTTACTTAGTCATAATAATTAATAAGTTTTATTTGTAAGATTATCAACTAATGCATATGGTAATTACGTTGTTTAAAATTTTTTTAAATGTGCTGATATAGAAATACAAAAAGAATTATATTTAAAAATTACTAATAATTAATAACTCTTATAAGAAATACAATAATATAAATTTGGTAACTTATAAATTAATATCTTTCAAGGTCAATTTGTTTATTAAATGTTGACTTAGAAATTAGAACTAGAAAACTTCAATTTATGATCTGTGTTTATGATTTGTTTATATATGTAAATTGTAATATTTTTAGAACACCACCAAAAATATATTTTATAATTAAATATGTAAAAAACTCAGCCAGTTAGCAGAGATTCTTAGATCTTTGAGACCTTAAATTATAAAGATGGTATAAGATGATATATTCAATTTCTAGATTCAATTCAAGTGTAAGATCTAGATTTTTTTGGACCTTGGCATAAATAAAACAATTCAATATAATAATAAATTGCTTAGATTAGAAAAACTTATACATCCTCAACTAATCATATTCAGAATGAAATAATAGAAAGACCCGAAACTCAAAATTCGTAGGTTAGAATGATAAATACCTCATTTCCTAATAAAAGAAGAAAAACCAGAAAAATATCAATTGATTAATCTAGTTAATTTATTGAAAAACCTAAATATAATGAATCTCGTTAAGTATAAAAAATTATTTAAGATTTCTTTGTTGATGAAAATAAGGAGAAGAAAAAAAAGTAAAGAAACTATGCTTTTTTTATCCCTTAAGCTTCAAAATCTAATAATAATACAAAATGCAATGGTTCTTCTTTTTAAACAACTCAAGCATATTTTGATGTAAATTTCTTCATTAAACTAAGAGAAAATAGCTCTAAAAATGTTAAAATTGATGCCTAATCTATAGAAATCACCATCAAAATCGATTAAAACCTTAAAAAATGTAAACCTCAAATAAAAACTTATTCTTGATTTACCATTAGCTACAAAAAGTTATTTTCCACCTTAATTATTAATTAACACTACGAAAACTAAGTAAGTCACTCCATAAAATTTGAATTCTTCTCAAAATAAAACTTAGATCAAAAATTTAAATTTCCTTGCGAAAACAGGTAAGGGTCCTGTCTGGAAAGTTAATAATTATGCTAGTATATGATTAAGTAATATGATGAACACAAAATATAATAAATTTTATTTCTATCATTAACTTAAAAAATTAATATATATTTAATGATTTTATTTATTTATTTAAACTCAAAAAGATCTGAAATTTTTATCTATTTTGATACATGCATCTTCCAATAATTTTAATAAAGCTTCTGTTGTAGCTTCTCTTTCTCTTCTCTCAAGATTAATATCTTATTATAATTTTCCATGAACATCCTCTATCATTCTAAAGATTTTCCCTTGAGTTTCTTCTCTAACTTTCTTTTCAATTAATAGTTAATCTGAAAATTTATTAATTTCAGAATCTATTTATTCAGATAAAGATTCAGATGATTCTTCTCTATAAAATAATTATTATTATTACCTTGATCTCCTTTCTTAATCTAATTAATTTTTTACTAATTATACTTATTGTAAGACTTCAGCAATTTTAACTTAACTCCTATCTTCATATTAATGAGTATTCCTTGTGATTGTGAGAGTGATTTATTAGAATCTTTCATCAATTTATTTTTATAGTTTTGTTTCAGCTTATCCTCTGCTATTTCTTTCTTGATCAAAAGATATAGCTACATTATCGGATAGAGTTCTAAAATCTTTTTCTTTTTTATCATCAAAGGCCTTAAATTTATAAATTTAATGATATACTTCTCTTTCAGATTTTTGATTGTGAGCATAATCTTGAAGTTTTAATACTTGATCCTTAAGGATTTTAAATCTTTATTCATCCTTAGGTTTTTCAGAAGAGAGAACATCTTCAATAATTTTAATTCTTTCCTCGAGAACTTCTCTCTTTTCTAATTTATCTTTATCTATTCCATTTTGGATATGATTCCATTTATCAGATAATAACTTAATTCTTTATCTGGATGGAGAATCGAGGTCTTATTAAAGATAATTAACAGTAGATCTTTAAGGACTCTATAATTAGGACTTTCCTAGTTTTGAAGTTGACAATTTAGATGTAGATAAAAGCATCCTACTTTTTTGATTTTTAGAAATAAATTTATTTACGATTTAATCAAAAAATTTTAAATACCTAGTTAAACTATGCAATAAATAGATTAGAGATTGAGCTAGGCATTTCCTCCAAACTCTTAAAGTAACACTAGTTACATTGCTGAAATACATAGTGTATTAGCAAATGTTAAGATAGATGACATAGGATTTAAAGATATTAAATTTAGAACTATTCAAACTAAGAGAGATATTGCTTAACTTAAATTATTGCAATAAGAATGGTTCCCTATTAATTACAGTGAACAATTTTATTTAGCTATTTTGAATGGGTTTACTTCCTCTCTTATAGCAGAAATAGAAATTAAATTCCCAACAGGAAGAAAGGAAAAATACATTATTGGAGCAATGATTTATTAATCACGTCAGAGTAAATCAAAATATCAATAGACTCAGACATGGAAATAATGGTTTTGTTCATTGTTTTAAACGAAAAATGCTCTATACATAATGACAATAGGAGTTATCAATGAGTTTAGGGGAAGAGGAATTGCAGAATATATGATTGAATAGTTAAAAAAGAGAGTATTAGAGTCCAATAAGACACTTTCTTATATCTATCTGGACATGGTTGTTTATAATGAGGTTGCAGCTAGATTTTATTAAAAGAATGGGTTCAATAGAGTTAGAATTAAGAAAAACCATTATGAAATAGAAAATTAATAATTCGATGCATATGTATATGTCTGGTTACCTAATTGAATTCATATATAATTGTTTATATTAATATAATAAAGAAATTAAGAATAAAAATATGTATTAAGATTCTGAACATGATTTTATAAGAAGAAAATATTGGTGGCATTTATTATTGTTAATGTTGACATTTTCTATTATTGCCTTAATTCTTATATTAGATATTAACTGTTTAAAAATAGAGAAAGATCATAAATAACTAATATATACAATTCTAGAAATTATTTTTTGCCTATTAGTTTTTATATTGGCATGTATGGAATTAAGATATTTTTATAAAGTTAAACAAAATAATTTTACTTTCACATATACATCTATAATATCATAAAAATGTTTGAAGATTTTAATTTTTTGTTTAGTTATAATCTATTTGACAAATCTAACATTAACAATTATTTATGTTGTTGAATTATTGAATGATAAATATAAAAAAGATTGTTATTACTTTGGATTGAAAAGCAAAACAATATAATTGATTTTTACTGTGATTATTATATTTGGTTAGTTAATTATGATGCTTATTCCATTAAAAATTAAAAAAACATTAATTTTGTTAACAAATTAGAAAGAAAATTTGGTCTAGGACATTTTTGAATGTGACTTTCTTGAGTATAATATTTAGAAATATCAATAGCATAACACCAAATGATGGTAATTTTTGTATAACTAAGGCTCAAAACAAATAATAGATTTAGTATTTCTCTTCATCTAGGCTTAATAAATTCATGTGTAAAATTTGCATTTCTAAAATAAAAAATAATTAAAGTGTTATAAAAATCAGTTGTTAACATATATTTCATGAATAATGTTTCAAAAAATATGCTATGAGTTTTATGAAATAATAATCTTTTATATTAACTTGTAAAATATGTAATGAAGGTGTAGATGTTGATAAATAAGAACTATATTTAATTAAAGAGGTAAAAAGCAAAGTTTAATATAAAAATTGAATATTAAATTTTATATTTTGTTTATAAAATCATTACGCAATCAAGCTGAATGCTATAATCTCTGCAGAATCCTAAGGTAAGAAAAATTATAGAGGATGTTATTGGAGGTTGTGATTAATAGACAGCTACTGTTCTTGATATGTCTTTTGTACATCTTTACACTTGTGAAGAAGGAAAACATAAATTTCATCATTGTAGAGTAGAAGGAATTTTAGTATTTTTGATTGATAGAAGGGAAGGAAAAGTACTTAATATTTTAATTCAATAGGCATTTTATTTAAGAATACTTCATCCAGCTTCATTAGAAGTTAGATTCTCTGTCGAACTATATTTTGGATTTATTGATAGTTGGGCTCCAGTAAGAGGATTTACTAATTTTTATGCATTCCCATTTAGCAAAGGATTTGTTGGGATGCTTTTTATAAATGAATAAGAAGCATAAAGGGTTACATAAAAAATTAAATAATATGCCCCAACCAAAAAAGATCTTGAAAAACTGAACTTGTAGATTAAAGAAGAGGAAAAGCTTTTAAAGGCTTATTAACAACAAGAAAAAGAAAAAGACACATTTTCTTATTAATTTAAAGCATTTTTTGGTAAAGAAAAAGTTGAAAAAGTATAAAATAAAAATTAATTATTAAGCCAATTTAAATTGGGACACCATAAAATGTTAAAAGAAATACCCTTTCTTTGAATATAGAAACTGGTGAAATTGATATTGACAAATTGCCACCTGTATTAATAGAAGTCTTTTTAAATGCAGGAATTACAAAAAAAGATCTTCAAGATAAAGCCAAAGCAAAAGAGATTTTTAAAACAGTAGCTAGATTTAGTGAAAGATCTTAATTAAATACAGTATCTTAATTTTATCTATCTAGCCAATTCAATCAAATTAGTAAAATAAAAATTAGACAAAACCATAATAATAATAAGTGACAAATCAACCTTCTCAAAAATCAAATCCAGTTTAACCATAATAATAATAAAATAAGCCTTAAACAATAAGTACAAATAAAGGTGCACCTCCTCCACCGCCTCCACCACCTCCACCTCCACCTCCTCCACCACCTCCTCCCCCACCTCCTCCTCCTCCTCCTATTCGTTAAGGTGGCAACAAACCTGTGGTATCATAGCCTCCCTCTCAAACATAACAGTAAAAACCATAAAGCCAAGCTTAAAATTAATTAACAAACCCTCCTACTTAAACTTAATAAAAACCATAACCTCATTCTATTTTAAAGAGCTAGGCTGATTAAAAAAATCTAGCTAAAGAAATTGAAAATTCAACTGGTTATAAAGTTTAAGGTCATGATATTAAGATGGATATTGGTAATATGAATGCTAAGGAGAAGGAGGATCTATCAATTATGCTTGAGGTTAATGTGAAAAATAGAAGAATAACTTAATTTGCAAAAAGAAAGAGTAGTGATGAAAGTGGTTGGAGTGATGATTGAATTAATTTAAAACTTAATTTCATTTGTAACAATATAATCCATTTATATAACTTCAATAAAATCTATAATTATAAGTAATTAATCACATATTTTGATATAAATTGGTTATGTAGTTTTCATATTAGTTTTATTATATATTAAGCTTATTTGCTGTATCATATAAAGCTATAATTAAAGCTTATTATACTTATTATTTTTTGGGAAATTTGTTTTTTAAAAAAGCAGCTATTTTAAAGAATTAATTTTTTTTATCAGCTTCTGTTTTATGAAACATTGTTGAAGTTAATTACATTGATTCCTCCATTCTAGGAGTTAAATTTCCTATTTTGCTTTTTTCTATTAAACTTGTTTCTGTAATTGGAGAAAGAGATTATCTATTTGTTTATTTAAATTTGGATTAAAAATTATCTTTAAGTGATTAATGAATATTATTTTGAACATTTTCAAAAGGGTTCCTATATCTATTCAATTAATTATCATGAACTTAAAGCTTTTTTTACAATCCTCCTTCATTTGCCAAGGAGGTTGCAATAGATTCTTTAAGATGATTGATCACATTATTTTGATTGCTTTACAAAATTCTAGCTTTTCTTTCTGAAAATTGCATTATCTTGCTTATAATAGTCAAAATTTATTGGATGACTTATTCAATAGCTATATCTTATTATTGATTTTCAAAGTATTATTGAAATAAATCTAAATCATCTAAGGATTGTGAAACCACATTATAATCTGAGGCAAAAATGATATTACTACAGCATTTCCATAACATTTATAAATATTAAATGATATATTATTAATCAGATGAATAGGTTTTTAACATCTTTTTGATTTTATTTATAAGAAAATTACATTTTTATAATTTAGCTTGCAAAGAATCTACTTATTCATATTTATCACATTCTCCATTACAATTTTGAGTATGAATGTTAATTTATTCTAATGGAACATAACTTTCACAACTCATACAAAAAACATCTTAAATTTAATTAAGTATTTCTTCAAAATTGAAATATTATTCATTAGATTTATTTCCATATTTTCTTACTAAGTATTAATGTGTAGTAGTTCGATTTATTGTCTTTTCAAAGGATGAACCTGTATATACATTCATTCCGTTAATTAATTAATTGATAAATATTATTAAATAGTATTATAAAATAATGAAGATCCAAGTATAAACTCCTGTAGTTGAATTAGATGGAGATGAAATGACTAGAGTAAATCTTTTATATAATTTAGATTATATGGTAATAAATCAAAAAGTATTTAATCTTTCCATTTTTGGATTTGAAGATTGATTATTATGATCTTGGAATGGAATATAGAGATAAGACAGATGATAAAGTTACTATTGATGCTGCTAATGCAATTAAAAAGTATAAGGTAGGAATTAAATGTGCTACTATGTAAAATTATTAAATATTCATATTATAGCACTCCAGATGAAGCAAGAGTCAAGGAATTTAAGTTAAAATAAATGTGGAAATCTCCAAATGGAACAATTAGAAATATTCTTAATGGAACAGTGTTTAGAGAACCTATAATTATCAAGAATATCCCTAGATTGGTACCAGGTTGGAAAGAACCAATAATAATAGGAAGACATGCATTTGGAGATTAATATAGAGCTACAGATTTTTTAATAAGTGAGCCAGGAAAATTAGAGATGGTATTCACCAACAAACAAGGATAAATCACAAAATATCCTGTATATGATTTTGAAGGAAAGGGAATTTCTATGGGTATGTATAATACTGATGAATCAATTATTGATTTTGCACATTCTTGTTTTAAATATGCAATTGATCGTAATTATCCTTTGTATTTATCAACTAAAAATACCATTTTAAAGAAATATGATGGCAGATTTAAAGATATCTTTTAGGAAATTTATGAAAAATATTACAAATAAACATTTGAATAAAAAAAATTATGGTATGAACATAGATTGATTGATGACATGGTTGCATATATGATTAAAAGTGAAGGTGGTTTTGTTTGGGCATGCAAGAATTATGATGGAGATGTATAATCAGATGTAGTTGCTTAAGGATATGGTTCATTAGGATTGATGACTAGTGTTTTAGTTAGTCCAGATGGATCAGTAGAAGCAGAAGCTGCCCATGGAACTGTTACTAGACATTATAGAATGCATTAATAAGGAAAAGAGACATCCACTAATTCTATTGCAAGTATTTTTGCTTGGACAAGAGGACTTTTACATAGAGCAAAATTAGATAATAATAAAGAATTACATAAATTTTGTACAACTTTAGAATAGAGTGTTATTTAGACAGTAGAAAATGGAATAATGACTAAAGATTTAGCAATTATTGTACATAATGATAATAAGTAATTCTATTCATATTTAATTTAGTGTTTCGAGAACCAAGTATGTGAATACTGAGGAATTCATAGTCAAGGTTGGAGAATAGTTGAAGAAAAATTTAGGTATTAAAGCAAATTTATGAGAGTATATAAATAAATAAAAAAATATTAATTAAAATGGTCAGATTTAAGAATCGATACTTTATATGTGAATATATCTAAGAGTATTAAGAGAAAGAATTTTCAGAGAGAGATCTATTAATTGAAATTAGAGATTAAGTTTAATATCATTATGGTGATTTTGGATCTGCAAAAATATAATTTTCCTTTTAAAGTATATTTTTTAAATATATTTTAATAGTAAAATACTTAAATACTATTTCAAGATTGTTTATATTGAGAGTGGCTAGAGATTATAAAAATATAATATGGTCAACTCTCATATTTATGAATATGTTTAAAGGAGTCCCAATCAAAATTAGAATTTTAGGTTGTTCAGGTACAATAAAAAAATGTGAAATCAAAGCCAGAAGATTACTCACAAAATGGGTTCATAAAATATTAAAATGTGATATACCCAAACCTTTGAGATCTACTATTATTAGGGATTATTAATAAACTTAAGAAATACTACCTTAATTAACCTAATGAATTTTAATTATATGAAAAATTATATATAAAAAGAGCAATTGTTTTGAAAATTATCAATAATTATTTTTAGAATAAATAAATTTTATTAAATATAATAATATGCAATCATATTATTATATTTAATAAAATTGTTTAATTTGATGTTAATACGCAATAATAGTATTTTATAAAATTTTAAGTCCAGGCGTAAATCATTTATCAAATCTAATCTAAAAATAACTTAATAATGAAGAAATCAATAGCATTTTGTGCAGCTTGGGCATGTGGTTATATCATTAACGCTTCTTAACCTTACCTCAAGATGCTACAGACCTCCAATTTAGAAGAAGAATCTCATAGTTTCTAAGAATTTATTCAAAACTAAAACTACTCATAACCAAAAATAATTGACTTTCTTCACAGTTCTCCAGAAAGACACTTTCTTCATAATATGATAGTTCAAAATGAGAAGGCATTCAATTTTTTTAAAGTTTATTTACCTAAAGATGGTGATATGAAATGTTCCGAGAATAATCCTCATCTTCATATTGTATTTAATGCAGCAGATGAAGTTAGAGGAAATAACAACGATGTACATAGTGGATTGTTAGCTACTCTAATTGATAATGCATTTGGATAATTAAGCTTTTTGGCAACAGGATTCATACCCTCAGTGACTGCCAATCTCCAACTTAATTTCAATCATACTATTCATACAAATAAAGACTATTTAATAAGTTGTGAAGTTGAAAAAGTTCAAGGGAGAAAAGTATTTTTGAAAGCCATTGTATATGATAATGAGAAAAATATTTGTGGTGAGGCCACTGCATTATTTATAACAGTGAATTGGGGAGGGAAACAATGGAAACAAGCCATTGAAACTCTTCAGAATACCAGATTCTTTAATGAAGGAGTCCAAAGATTTCTATACTGATAAGATAAATTTGTTTAATATTTATATAAAGTAGTATTCAAATACTTTCATCTAATCATCTAAGGCAACAATATAGTATTTATTGGTTATGCCTCTTCTTTTTTTGGAAATGCATTCCAGAATCTAAGAGTTTCATCACCTGCACCAGTAACAATGGTTTCTCCATCTGGAGACATTGCTAAAAATAAGACTCTTGAAGTATGTCCCATAAGAGTAGTGACCTAAAATTTTAAGAAAGGACTACCTTTTATAAAGTTGGATATTTCCAACAAACTATTTAATTCATACTATAACCATGAGTGGAAACAAATTCATTAACATTCTTACTGAACATCAGATTACAAACTTATGAACCGGTGTCTATCCAATCTAATTGTTGAGTAGTCAAAGTATTAAAGAATCTAATGGTTCTATCTGCAGTTCCTCCACCAGATGATAATAATCCATGTCTATGAGGAGACCATGCTATAGCTTTGACAGCCGCTTAATGTTGACTGAATTTAGCTAGAGGAATCTATGAACCTAATCTCCAAACGAATAATTTATTATCATTTCCACCTGAGGCTAATTAGTATTCATCTGGTGACCATTTCAAACCACAAACTTCTTATTTATGTCCTTCAAATTTACCAGTCTATTTTTTCTATCTTGGATCATGGAGTATTATTGATCTGTCTTTAGAACCAGAACAAAGAGTCTAAAATTTATATTAAATATATACATGACCACTCCATGCCAATGATCCCACTCTTGCAGAATGACCTTCTATGATTTAAATTCTCTTCATCTTCTCCTAATCATATATATGGATCTCTCCAGAACCAGTACCAATAGCCAATTGATTACCCATAGGATTCCAAATCAATGAACAGACAACATCATTATTTCCAAAATCACAAAATTTAGTTACTCTATTATTATAGGCTGACCATAAGTAAACACAAGATGATAATGCCACTGATAAGACATTTTATGAACTCCAATCTATCAAATTCAAATAAAAATCATCTTATAATTATGGAGCATCCAAAACTTTAAATGGAACCTTGTTTATTTTCCTTTGACTGTATTAATAATCCTAACTATTTTAGTATTATTCTCTATATTCTATCAAATTATTATAGGTTTCCAATACTGAAGGATTAATATCTTATAGAATCTTTCTTTTTTAAGGAGTATCATCATTGAATCTGAAAATATTTTTGGATTCCCAATGTAATTATTCATTTTATAAAGGTTGTCCAAAAACATGCATCTTATAAATATCCTTTAATGAAACATTTCCTTAATCTTTGTAATCACTTCCCTTCTAAGGTTCCTAGTTTTCATCTTCGATCTCTCTATATTAAAATTCCTCTATCAAGGTTTATTTTTATCCACTCCTTAAAGGAATATATCTACAAGTTTTTCCTTATTGAATTTACTTCTTGGGAGTACTATCTTATTCTATTTCGATTTAGTCTATGGAAAACGATTAATTAGAAAATACCTCCTTATTAAGTACTTTGAATCTCTACTTTATTTAACATTTTAATAAGATCACTCATATCGCAAGTCTTTGCCTTAATATGATGTGAATTTTCCTTATTTTATTTTGAAGGGGATATTTGTAATTTATCTTCAAAACATGAGACTTCTACATCTATATTACGTTATTGTAACATTTTGATTGTATTCGTTGACATTTTATGTATAAAAAGGTATTTGCAAACAGATATTAAATTAATTTACGTTAAATTTTATTTTTAATTACACTTATAAAGTCAAAATAAATATTATTTATAAGCATCAAATATGATAATATTTTTGAATTGCCTTTATTAAGAATAAGAACTATAATATAGAATAGTCAAATAGTGAATTATTAAATTATATTAGAAAATAATTAGTATTAAAAAGAGTATAATATAGTAAAGACACAAAATATTTAAAATAGATAATATATAATGAATTTGAAATATATATATGATACAATTTCATTAATGTTTTTTGTTCTCCCTAAAAGGGTAGAATAATAATAATATTAATAATCATTTTAACTTATATTTTCTGGATAACTAGCTGGATTGCTATGATGCTGCCGGTTTACCCCAATCTCTCAAATTACTCTTCACTATTTAAGTACTAATATCTAGTGAGACACCTTAAAATCTTTTTGAGACTTATTGGGATGTTTGTTCTTCATCTTATTTTATTTCTTCACTATAAAATTTATGAGATACTTGGCAATTAGACTGATTTATTTGCATTATCTACTATTGTGACATTCTCTGCCATAGTATTATTAATATTCATTTAATTAGTATCTGACAAATTTAAATTCTTTTTTGTAAGATATTGTTAAGCTTACATTAATAGAATACTCATTATTGCAGTTTTTTAATTTGATGTCCAATCATTAACACTCTTCTCTCGTCTAAACAATAATAATAATTATCATTTACAATTCCTATAAATCTATCACATCTTTTATATCTTCATTAGAATTATTCTTTAAATATTCCAAATTACTTGCTAAAATAACTGATAAATTAGCAAATTTATTCTCTTCCAATCTTATAGTATCTAATCTTGTAAGAAGATGATTATTTTCATTTCTTAAAATATCATTATCATTTTATAATTTTGCTATTTTCTTTTCTAATTAAATAAACTCTTATTCTTTCATCTTTTCAACCTCTTAAGGAATTTCTTTCTATTATGGATTCTATTCCTATTCTTCTAATTATTATTATTCTTATTAGTCTTCTAATTCTTTAATCTTTGCTGTCAATTTCTTAATTAATTTCTATGAAAAATGAGATCTCTTTGCTAATTCTTATTCAACTTATTTATGAATTTCTATATCTCTCTTTAAACTTGTTACTTATTCTGATAATTTTGAATTCTTAAATAATAATTTTTCTGTCTATTTTGATTGATATTCTAATTCTGTAGTCAGTTAATGATTTTGTAAAACTGTTAATCTAGTTGTAGTTTCTAATTATTCTTTTTTTAATGCCAACAATGATGACTTTGTTTCTTGAATTTTATGAAGCATTTCTTTCTTTAATTGATCTATATAAATACATAATAATTTCATTACCTGTTTCTTTAACTTTTTCTTTCTCTTTATCTGCCAATTCTCTTTATTTATCTTTCCTTTCTTATGCTAATGTTTCTATCAATTTTGCTCTCTCATTTTCTAAGTCTGCTTTTGTTTGTAGAAAACTATCAATCTTCTCTAATCGGGCTTCTAAATATTTTATTTTATCTAATAATGGTTATTTATCTGCCTCAAAGAGTTGTCTTTATTTCTCCATCATTTTTTCTAGTTCAATAAATACTTCATCTTACTATAATCTTCATCTATATCAGCCATTTTCCTTTGTAACACCCCATACTCAAACTCAATTTTTTGTTTTTCCTCTCTCAACTCTTCCTTTTCCTTTTTATGAAATTCAATCAAATCTATTAATTCTTTTTTTTCATCAGATAGTTTCCTTTTCACCTCTACATTCTCATTCCCAAATTTATCTCTCTCATTTTCCCTAAATTCCTATTACAAGAAGTTACATTCTATCAAGACGATCTTTCATATTTTTATGAGTCGATATTGCTTTCATAAGGTCTCTTCGTTAAGCATCCAATTCCTATGTTAATCCATCTTAATTTTGATTTTATCCTTTATTTTACTTAGACATTATTGAAAATAATTAATTTATATATTCTAATTACAATAAAACTTAAGATTATCTACTAATTATTATATCAATTCCATTCAAAATTATGGGTTTTCAATTAAGAAAAAGAACTTAATGCATTTAAAAATAAGTAATAAATATTCAATAAAAAAGACCTTTTAAACTTTTTATAATAAATTATTTGACTTACATATGTTCCTAATTAATTTTAATGAATTTATGTCCAAATATTGTGTTATTAGTAATCATTCAATCATTAAATTACTATGTATTAATAAACATCTAAAAATATATCAATTAAAAATAATCATATATTTATATTTAGCAAAATAAATATATGATTATTATGTTTATAATCAATTTAATCTAGAAATTGAAGAAAATAAATATAAAAAATTATTGAATGATCAAAGAAAATCAAACACCCATTAATAAGGAGGAATTGAAAAAATTAAATCAAATTTTATAATAGCTTATAGATTCAAATGATAGTTTAGAATTTCGATAACCTGTTGATCATAAAACACTAGGTTTGCATGATTATTTAAGTGTAATTAAAAAACCTATGGATTTGGGTACTTGTTAGAAAAAATTATAAAATTCAGAGTATAAATGTGTAGAAGAATGTTTAAATGATATCTAATAAATATGGGATAATTGCAAGTTGTATAATGGTCCTTCAAGTGTAAGTATACATTCTTATTTTAGTGGATAACTAAACTATCTGAGAAATTAGAAAAATCCTTTAAAAAATATGTGAAAAATTATCTTCCATTAATTAATATACCTTAAAGTTCAATAAAAGTTAAAAAGGTTACTGAAGAAGTAGTTTAAGAAGACACTCAATAAACAATATCACATAATGAGAAAGTAGAGTTCTCAAACAATCTGAAATAATTAAATCCTGATTAAATAGGTGCTTTAGTTAAGATCATTTAGACTAGTAGTCCAAGTGCCTTTGTTGAAGTTAACAAAGAGAGATTCTAAATTATCATAGATAATATTGATTTTGATACTTTTACAAAATGTTAGAATTAAATTTAATCTTGGATGAATGGAGAAGAAATAAATAAGAAGGTGAAAATATGAATTATATAATTATTTCATATAAACTTAATCATTTTAAGTTTGTACAAATAAACTGATTAAAAATATTATAATAACTATAATTTGTCTAATTTTGTGGATTTAAATAGGATATATTAGTCTAAATTAAGGTAAGAATTATAATTATTTTCTAATATTGGCTTTATATAAAAAATTAGATGCATTTGAGAATAAAAAACGATTTCACTTCAGAAACACTTAAACTGGATTTTTAATAATCAACTAACTCAAAAATTTTAAAGTCAGAGTAGAATTTTATGTAATCCTTCTAAACATAAATTTGTCCAGAGATTCTTTTAGAATGTAAAACTGATAGATCATTTTCACCAAAAACAAAGAGAAATTAAAAAAGGTATCTAACAAAGTCATAGTAAATTTGGTTTAATGAAGATGATTAAGAATTTGAGGAGTATTCAATTTGGGGAGATTGTGAACAATTACCTGTTGGTAATAATAAAGAAAATACATTAATCTCATTTTTAGAGTTATATAAGTATAGATATGAAAGGACTACAAAAAGACCTGTGTCTAGTTATAATGTTATTTAAATAACAAAAAGGTAAATACATATAGTAATAATTAGACTTATTAACAGACATTCTACTTCTAAAATAAAATATTTTGGAATAAATAAATTATAATGGATTGATTTTAGAGATTGGAGTAAATGAATAAAATCTTTATCTTAATGATTTTATAATTGATTTAAATTTAGCTTTAATTATTCTATATAATGTATTTAATTAATATATATATATATGTAAAATAATAAATAATTGAGATTCTTTGAAAACGTGAATAAATTAAGTACAAAAAAATATAAATTATTTACTCAAATATATTTAATAAATGTTTTAAGTTTATATAATATTTGTATGAGAATATTTAAAATATAATCTAATGATGTATTTATATTATTTAGAAGATGAACAACGAAGATTTAATGAATGTTATAATTTCAAGTTTTGATATTAAATGTAATTTTATAATAAGCTAAAACATAAATTTTAGCAATCAAAGTAAGAACCATCACAAACACCTCCAACAAATGAATTAGGTCTTAGTCAGCATAAACCACCTTTGGTTGATTCAAGATAATAATGGAATACAAATGTTTATTTAGTTCCAAAATGGGAAAGGAAAGAAATTAAGAGAGTTGATTCTTCACTTCATACTCCATTTCCAATAAGAAATTATATCAATTATGTATAATAACATAGTGGAGGATTTTAAGAAGAATTGAATCTGGATTTCTTTAAACATATTTTTAGACATTTCGCAATTAATTAATGGTGGATAGAAGAGGCACGTAAATTCAAATAAACTATTCCTATTAATATACTATAGAGTCCTGAAGAAGTTAGATAAAATCCTGAATATTGTAAATTGATGATATAAAAATAAAAGGATGATCTAAAGTTTTATTAAGAAATTCTAAGAAATGTAAAATCTCCCAATCCACCTTTTCCATCTAGATAAATTCCTGAATATCGAAAATCTATAACATATTAAGTGTTAGATTTACATGCAGGATAAGAACATAAGGATAAATCATTGTTTCAGTTATAGGATGTTTTTGTTAACAGAATAATATAATTGATTTCTGAATAAGGAATTTAAAGTTTAGGGTATTATGACTACATTACATTTAAGAATATAGTTTAGGATAGAATAAAAGGAGCAGGAGATGCAGAAAATTTTATTAAAGTATTAGAAATCAAAAAACTATTTAACTCTGTTGATTAAATTTAAAAGGAATTCGATAAAACTGTAAATGAATGGCAAAAAGAATACACACTTACATCTAACAATACAAAGAGTAAATTTCGAAGATGGTAATAAGAGAAAACTTTATTTTCTGATGAATTACTTTAATTAGCAACCAATGTTGGATTAGATGCTAATCTAGTGAAAGCAAGAAAGAATTTTGAATTAAATAAGACTGAATAATAATTTAAAGAACTAGTTAAAGTTGGAGATTAGATTTAATTAAGTACTCATAAAACTATAATGGATACTTTGTCTAAGATTGCTTAAGAGGAATTTAATAATATATCTATTAATAATTCAGTTTTACAAGAAGATGCATTATAATTAGCTAGAGTATAATATGAAGAACAGAAAAATCTTATTTAAAAGGAGCATTCTTCTGAAGATTCAATTCCATAATATTCTGAAGTTCCCAATAGTAGGGAATGTAGTGATATATTTTAGAATATTTTAGGATAAAAGTAGAATAATGATTCAAATTAATAATTCTAATAACCAATTTCAGAATAACGATCCAATAATAATGTTTCAACATAATTGCAGAAACCATTTTTGTAATATGCTAAATAACAAAATTATAAGACTTAATAAAAACAAGCTAATAGTACTTCACCATAAAGAAGAATACTTATGGTATCAGAGAATAATAGTAGATCTAATAACAATAGTAGTAACTAAAATAATACTCATAGGATTTAATCTTAAGGATAAGAAAAAATGTTATAATCTTAATGGTCTCAGTAATCTTTGAAGTCTCTTGAAGATATAATTAAACCTGCTTATGAAGATAATTTTAAACATTCTGATAAAACTTCAAAGGAATAACTCTAAAAAAATAGTATGTAATTTTATTAGAAACTTGATTATAAAGATTAAAAATAATTTGAAAATGCATATAAAGATGCAAATGGAAATAAGAATCTAACATAAAATACTATCAGTCATCATTAATATAATATATAATAAAATCAGAGTAATAATAATATGAGCATTAGTTTACATAATAAGAATACTAGTAATAGTATTAATGATGATATCAAGCTCTTGAGTGATTTTGTATAATAAAATAGAATTTCATAACAAAAATTTAAAGATAAAGTGTTTAGTTAAGATAAAGAAAAGGATGAATTAAGATAACTTTAAGAGGAACTTGAAAATATATCAAAAGATGATAATGTCAGTAATTTCAGAAAAAATACATTAGAATCTTTGGATAAAGAAAAGAGTGTAGATATTCAAAATTAGAGTAGAAGTATATCTTCAAAAGAAGATAAAAAATATAAAGAACAAATTGAAAATTAAGTGAAATTAGATTATGGATATAATGTTCCATCTTCAATGCCAGGATCATTATCTAATAATACAACAGCCAGAACTTCTAGAAATACAAGCAATTATAATTCTATTTAAAATAAAAGATCAAAAGTAGATAGTATTGAGGAAGCATCAGATGAATAAATAATTTAGTAACAATAAACATATGTGGAAAATGAAAATGTTAAAAGAATTTCACCAAATAAATTAACAAGATAAACATCAATTAAAAATAATTTAAAAATTAATGAATAACGTAATGATATTAAATAATAATCAAGGGATAGTAAACACTCAAGATAAGATAAATCATAAGGTAGAGATACTAATCTTTAAATTAATTAAATCAAAGATAATAATTAAATATAAGATTCTAAATTAGATGAAATTAATAATTATTAAATTTCTTAATAGTCAAGTGATCTATCTCCCTAAAAATCTAAAAGAAGTACAAAAAGTCCAGAAAAAACTAAAAGATTTTAAAAATCAGTAACTAAAATAATTGATTCCAATAAATAAACAAAAAAAGAATAATAATAAAAATTAGAGGTTATTAATAAACCTTTTGAAAATTAATAGTAAACATAATAAGATGTAAGAAAAAGCAGACATAAAACAGGAAATAGGGAAGCAGTTGATGAATCTTCAGAAGAAGAGTAGGATTAAGAAAATGAAGATAAAAAAAATAATAATAGAATTAAAAGATAAAAATCTATTAAAAGAGGATAATTTCATTCAGTTTCAATGCCTAAAATTGGAAAAGATGAAGATCCTAAAAGATATTTATTGATTTTAAAAGAAGAACTCAAAGAATTAATTGATAAAAAAGTGAGTTTAAGGGAAATAAAGGAGCATATTAATTTAATTCTTAGTGAAATTGCAGGAGTAAAACTTGATCCAGAATTGGAATATTATTTATAATTATGTAATTATCTATAGAATATTTTAAGATAAATAAAGAGTTATGGAGTTAACTTAAGTGAATCAATAATCAAGAGAAATTCATTTTTAGACACTTTAACCGACAGTTGATTTGAATATGAAACGAGAAATAAGAGGATTAAAATTTGCTAGAAATTGTGATCGAATTCCTAAATTGTAACCAAAAGATTTAGAAGACACTTTTGTTTTATAATAGTAAATTAAATAATCATAATATTATATAGATAATTTTAAAAAGAATAAGATCTTAATGAATAGGAATTTAAAATTCAATCATATTAACCAATATTCAGATATGAATAAAGACCTATACCAATTTAATCTGATATTATATAGGTTTCATTAGATGTTTCAAGAAGATAAACACCAAATACATATCGTCAGGAGAGAGCTGGATCATTACTTGATGTTGATTTACCAATTCTTACTTAAAGAAAGAGTAATATAGTAGAGAATAAAAAAAAGAAAAAGACAAGATATACAGGATAGACTTCTATCAAGAGAGATAAATTGAGTGAAGATTATCCTTTTCTATATAAATACAAACCAGAGTTATTGAAGAGTATATTGGAAGCCCGTATTAGTCTTGAGAAATTGGTTTGATTAATTAAGATTTTATTTATGATGCTTAAAATTAAGTATTCCTATATCTCAACTCAAGTGCTTCGATCATAAAATGTTGTTAGATTCGATGCTGAAATCAAACAATCACATTTATTAGGAGAGCAATTTGGATAATAGGTGTTTGCAAAACTTAATCATTATCATAAGCATAATATTTTGACTCCAACTATGTTAAATTAAATTCATAGATATTTGGAAAGTTATGATTTAGATGAGACAGTGAATATTATTTGGTTAGATTGTTAATCTAAAGGAACAGATTTGAAATGTATGCAAATTTAACAAAAAATTAGATTTATAACACTTATCTTAACAGGAGAAGATTGAATATCTGAGACAAATATAAAATTTGGCAGTCTATTTTGGAAAGTACAATAAAGTATTGATGCCTATAATAACAGGAGAAGCAAGTGGATCAATGGCAGCCTTAGCATGTTCAACTCCATTCTAATTTTTTGATTAAAAAGGAGGCATAAGATTTAATGATGTCAATAGAGGATTTGTACCACATGCAGGGTAAATATGTAAAAGAATAATAGTGCTACATTTCATTTATCCAGATTGCCTGATTAATTAGGATTATTTTATGCTTTGACTGGTAGATGGTTAAAAAATGAGGAAGCATTAAATTTAGAGTTGATATATGGAAATTTGAAGGATAAAAATTAGGCTATTGAATATATCAATTAAACAACATAATAATATAAGACACCTAATACTATTTAAATGTATCCAAAATAAGTTAAACGTGAAATTTAAAGTTTTAGAAAAGGATAAAAGATATTCTTAAAAAAATTGAGTGAAGAAATGATGATTAGAATGAAAAATGAAGATGCTTAATTAGTGGCATAAGAATTATTATATAAACTAAAAAGATTCTAAGAAGAAAATGTTTTAAATCAAAAGAATGATAAACCTAAATAAACTATAGCTAATCCATATCTTCACTTTAAAACAATGAACATTGATAGTTTAGAAGAAATGGGAATAATATCAAGAGAAAACTTAGTTAAATTAGATAAGGCCTTAATAGCCAGATGTTTTAGTGGAGAAAGTGTTTAAGAGATTATGGATAAATTGAAAGCTGAATAAAATTAATTTGCTTAAGAGATCTTAAAAGAATTAGAAGCATAACCAAGATTATCACTTGAACTTACTTTCAAATTAATAAGATAAGCAGAAAAATGGCAATGGAGAGATTGTTTAGTTGCTGAACACAATGTAGCTTCAAATCTTGCCAATAGTGGTTAAATGGAGAAATAAGAAAGAGTTTAAAATATTGATTCATTTTTCAGTTAAGTTAGTCCTTCAATTGATTATTTATCTGATGCTCTTGAACCAGTTAGAGACTTTTATACTGAATATCCTGATAATATTAGAGTCTTTTTAAATGAGTAAAATCTTAGAAAGGGTTTAATTGATAGAGCCAATTAAGAAGTTGATGTTGCTGCTTTTATGAAAAATAATGAACATGTAATGGATGGTTCAATCAGAGTTTCAGATCTTAGAAAAATGAGAGTTGAAATTGCTGAATTGAAAAGAGAAGTTAAAATTAAAATGGATAAATTGAAAAGTATAGTTGGATATGAAGAAAATCTTAAAAAGTATATAGAAGAAAGACAAGCATATATAAATAATATTAAAGATTTTGGAACTCTTTTAGAAGAATCAATAAATTAATTTTTTGAAAAGGCTAATCAAGCAAGATTTAATAGTTATGGAAATGTTGCCAAGATTGCATCTATTAAACCTAAGAGAGAATTATTTTCATTAGTAAGAAATTCTATTTTAAATCACAAATTAACAGAAGATTATGATGAAATTGAAGCCTTAAAGAAATAATAAGCATGGAATAAATCTATGTAAAGATTATTGATTTTTCCAAAAGATGATAGAAAATCTTTTTATGAAAATGAATTACCTGAAAAAATAGTTGATTAAGAATTAACAGATTAAGTATTTAGAGCTAGAGTTATAAGAAATAAATTATATGAAACTAGATATGGAGATCTTTATCAAGAGTTTAATTAATAAATAGATAAATTTTATAAGAATGTCATTTAAAATGTTACTTAATCAAATAAATTTAATAATATATAAGAATATTTAGAAGGAAAAGAAGTTAAAGAAATATTAGAATTATTAAAAGAAAATAAAGAAGAAATTATAATTAATTTACAAAAAGAACCTGTAGAATAAGTAAATAAAGAAGAGTTAATTAATCAAATGAAATAAGAAATAGATCAACTTAAATAGAAGGAAGAGATTCCAACCAATCTTGAAGGATTAATATAGGCAGATGAAAATTTAAGCAAAATTATGGCTGACTTCTTTAGATGTCCAGAAGAGTTCAAACCATTATAAAATATGTTTGAATAATTATTGATTTCTATTTATAGAATGAGAGTAAAAAAATTTAAACATTTAAATGAATTAGCAATAATAGATGATTAAATTAATGAAGCTTTAACTTTAGATTCTTTCAAAGTAATTGAAAGTAATCTTATGTTTTCTTTTTCATATATTCTATTATGTAAATTAGAAGAAATGTATTGTTTATTTAAATAAGGTGGTAATTATGAAGTCTAAGCTTTGAAATTTTAATAAGACTATGGATTTTAAATATAAAACTTTAAATAATTTGAAAAACTATTAGATTATTTAAATGATAAATTGAGAGCAGCAGCAACATTATATAATACTTATAGATAAAAGACTCTAGTAGAATCTGATAAATTACTAGATTATATTATGACTCTTAAATCTAGTAAGTGGCCAAGTTTCAAATCCAAAGCAATATATACTAATCTATTAAGTTTAAAAATTAAAACTAATTATGAAAATTAAATAGCCGGATTAGAAGAAAAAAAAATTAGTTAAACTACTCCTGATGATGTATATAGTGCTTTAGAAAGTAAATCACATAAAATGAGCATATTTTATAGATAAAATTTACCAAAATATAGAAGAGGTTAAATATAGAAACGTGTTGCTTTTAGAGATGATTTACATTTTGCTACTAAAAAAGAAATTGAGATATATGGTAAAATATAAGGACTTAAAACACAGAATAAAAGAAGATTAATTATAGGACTAAGTCATTAACTTAAATAATTAGATTTGATTGCAGAAAGATAGGTTGAGATTACATCTAAAGAACTTTAGTAATAAAAAGAAGATTTAGAAAGAGCTTTAAAGAAAAAATGGTTTTGTTATTAACCAATTGAATAATGGTTTAAAGAATTAGTCTAAGAAACAGTAGAAGAAATTTATCATCCAGATCTTCTTTTATCAGAAACTGAATTTAAAGAATACATTCAAATCAGCTTCAATGAATAAAAGAAATTATTAGAATCCTTAAGAGCAGAACTTATTTTAGGTGTATAAAATGAAAGAGATGAAGTGATTTAAGAATAGAAGTAATATATTTTAATTTATTAATTAGATTCAATCCAGAATTACCAGAAATTTAAAATTTAGCATAATAATTAACTGTTGCTGAATCTTTACATGTAGAAGGACTTATTGAAGAAATTGAACCTACTGAAACTTTATTTATTGGCAAAAAAGGAACAACTCTAAAAATAGGAGGAGAATTACCAATTCAATTAAATGAAACTTAATATAGAGAATTAAGAACTAAAATGATTGGAAGAGTTGAATATTTGGTAGGTGATTGGGCTTAAGAACCAAAACTTATAGATTAAATTGATATTGAATTATTGTATGATAAAATTCAATAGATTTAAGATAAGAATAGAAATAAAAAATGATGATTAATTTTATACATTTTATAAGAGTATAACAAAATATAATATCTAAGACTGATTGATTAATTTAATTACATATTATTTTTATAAATCATTGGTCCTATATCAAAGGCTCATGGATATTTGAGTGTTCAATTGATTGATGTATGGATTGCTCTGAATTAATAATTCTATTCAAAGTTGATTCACAACCTGAATATGCAGCTTCTAATTGAAGAATATCCATAAGCTAAGCTAAAATCTCTCATTGATTAATTACCTTATAAGGATATGGCATTCTTAAAATCTTCTGTATTTTAACAAACCAATAATTTATCTCCTAATTCTTCAATCAATACAATTAATACTATAAGATAAACATTCTTATTTGTTGACATCTTTCTTATTATTAAACTCCAAATATTATATAAAGGTAAAGATTAAACTATATTAGTGTAAAAACAAATTAGAATGTCATATATAATATTTTCTATAGCAATATCATAAATTTTGCAATGTTTTATCAGATTTTAATGTTGAAACTCCAAATATTATATGACTGTCTCTTAAGGACAAAATTAGGCATCATCTTTGACTAATGGGTATCGAATATTTCTCATTAAATCTAAGAATGATGCAAATAACCAAAATGCTTGAGCTTCTGAATCAAATTTATCACCAAAAACAGGATTTGATAGTTTATAGAAAAAGTGTGAATGAGTAATACAAATAAATTTACTTGCTATTGTGAATAATATATTGAGTATTGTCACATTCAATTAAATTCCTCTAACATTACAATAAATCAAAAATGTCATTAACATACCTTGACATTATTTATGTTAATTTGCTTAAATAACTGGTAATTTGTTCATAAATTCATTTACATCTTTCTCCAAAGGTAAATTCAAATTTGGAATTAATTTTAATTATTAATAAATTTTAACATTTTCTCCAATATCAACAAAATCTTAGAAATTTCTTTTAAGGATATCTATGATAGGTTTAACTACTTTATCCATTCCATCTAAAGAAGAAAACCAAGCTGTAGGAATACAATGAGGTTATAAACAAATATTCTCTATATAAAATCTTTAATATAGATTTTAAATTTCTTCACTATATCTATCAATTTCGAGACTATATCTCACAGTTTCTACAATAGGAATCTAAATGGATATATATTTATTACTGGTGTTCTCTATTCAATAATCTTTACAGCTATCTTTCTGAGAATACTATTTAATTAAATGAACTTCAATCTATCTAAGAATATAGGGTCTATATTTGAATGTTCGAGTATATCCATTTCTACAAATATTTTTGATGGTCCAAATTCTAATTATACCCAAAAGGATCGACCTTCATATAAATATTGAACCAAATCCTGCAATTATATTCTAAGAACTTTTGAAGCTGTATTAGTTTCTTATTTATTAATAATTTATATTTACTAATTGTATCTATAACTTATAGGTCCAGAAAATCTTTAAATCCAAAATTTTCAACAGTAACTGATGTATTACCACATACACCAAGCAAACCATCTTTAAATATCCAAGTTGTAAAGTCTCTTCTTCTTTATTAACTCATCTAAGTAAGTAAACGTATCTTGTAATAGGGGTTTTACTCAATATGATATTGTAAACCATCTAATATTTTTGTGTTTTCAATATCTTTTGTGTTTTCTGTTCTCTATAATAATTTGTTATAAAGATACTTCAGAAACAAATCTTACTTCTAATTAAGGTCTTATCAATTATGTATTACTCTACATATACATACTAAGAAATTTGATAGAAAACTCTTTTGGATTATTGTGATGAATATGAATTGCTCTATCCTACCAATATTTATAAAATCGTTTGATTTCTTAATTTTTTGGTCTTAAATAAGTAACCATTTATTCTAATAATTCTAATCTTCTCTTTTCTCTTTCTTATCTTTCCAATTCTCTCTATTTTTCTGTTGCTTTCAATTATTCTTATTCTTTCAATGATAATTACTTCATTTTTTCTTGATAATCTTATTCATCTTTATATTATTTCTCACTCTTTGCCTACCATTTTTTTATATGATAATTCATGACTTATCTGTCTAAAGAGATTAAAAAGTTTTCATCTAATTTAGCTCTTTGTTTTTTTAATTGATTCATTTATGTTGTATAAGTTCCAAGATTTTAAGCAAATTGTAATGCCCAAGTAAATGTAAATTTATCTTCATATTCTTAATAACAATATTCAAAACATCTAGCAACAAGTTTTGGTTTTACTTGCAATAATTTTTCAATTATCAAATATCTTTGCCATTTGATTGCTTAATTTTTATCTTTTCTGTATATGTAAACACCTGAATGTCCTTTTTCAAATTCCAAAAGTAATCTTGCCATATCACCATTTTTGTTGAACCAAGTCTTTTAATCAGCTGCTTTGGTTTCTACATAGACTTTTTAATAAAGAGGGAATGATTTTACAGGCTTATGATCTTTGAGTTATTAAAGTATATGCTTCTCAAATCTCACAAATCTATCCAAATAACCACCTGTTACACTACTCTTTTTTTACATCACTAATTCTTCCTTCTTTTAATCAATACTCAAACAAAGACTCATGATCATTTCATCTGTAATCAATTCCTTATTTGCTATATTTTATAATTCTTCCTTAAATTATTATCTAAATGATTTAATAAGTAGAGTCTGATAATCATTTTTTGCATCTGTCAACCAACCTAAGTCTATTTTCCTACCCTCACAAAATTATTAATTTTGCATTAGAATTAATATAAATAATACTAAATTAAAATCAGAATGTAACTAGTTAAAGCATGTGATACTTATATTATTTATTTTAATGTAGATACTATTATTTATTAACCAGAAAAATTATTATGAAGAAATATTAATTTAAATCTTAATAACACTTGAAGCATTTGGAATCACTTTATATATTGATCCACTTTATTCAATAATAATAAATTGCACTTTCATTTTGACATTCATAATTTTAGCATAATATTTTTAGAAAACAGGAATATTTCGAATGTGGTATCATCACCATTTTTATATTGCTCTACCTCTATTTATTCAATCTTAAAGAGTTGAGATTATCGATATTTGTAATATTCTACTCATAGTAATATTGGCAATCCTCTTTTTATCATATACTGAAATTATTGGAGAAATTTAAATATACAAATTTCTGAGGATATTCAAATTTATAATGATTTTGATTACCTTTTCAATTCATCATCATAGTTTATTAGCATATAAGATATGTATTATGATCTATGATTCAATTATTATTATATAAACATTTGGAATTGCATTAGTCACATCACCAAATTTGTTGAAATTTAAGATTATTGCAATCATTTCAATGAATAGATTAACTATATTGATAATTTATTTAACTATTTCATGGGAACCCTTAATTTTTATGATACCCATCATAATATGTCTTTCTTTAAAAATTATAGATATGTTTATTCATAGTGAAATTAGAAATTCGTTATTCAAAACTCCATTTTAATTAAAATAACTTATTCTAATGTAATTCACATATTAATTGGGATTAAGTGCAGGTTTATTTTACCTTTCATAGATTTTGGTTACTCATTCTAAAGAGTGTAATCGACTTAATTGTTTTTGTACATAAAACTTTTAATTTACTCAAGAATAAACATGGAAATCACCAGATTAAGTTCTAAAATAAAATCTAAATTAAGTCCTTAGTGAAATTTTAAGATTGTACAATTTTTCTTATCTTAAAAATTCTTAAGAATATGTAAAGACATTCTTATATCTAAGTTATTATTATTGAGTAGAATTGAAACTCAATATCGAAATGACAAATTGTTTGAAACCCTTTTGAGAAGCCAAAAGCTAAGTTCAACCAAATTTTATGGCTATACTGTGTTTCCATATTAATTTAGAATTCAAGGTCATAGATAAATATTTTATGAAAAATTATTAGAGAAAATTGCAGGAGTAAGAATAAATAGTTAGATTTATTTTAATTATTGTAATTTGGTAGATCAATTAGGATAATAAATTATTAAATTACTAAATTAAAGGTAATAAATTTTGATATTTTTGACATTATAATATCAGAATCCACTTTATTATTTATATCATAATAAGATGTATTCTTATATTAAATTGGTCATGAAATGTGAAAAATTATTAAATGATATTTTGAGATTGAATCCAAATTCAATAGTAACTAAGAATTTAGCATATGCAGTATATTCATTAGTAACATTTCAATAAGAAAAATTGAAGTAGATATCTTCTTTATTAGTTTTATAAAATTTTAAGATTGATCATTTATGGAATACATTAAATAATATGTAATGTTGTTATGTTTAATGTAAATATGATAATGGTTTAATAATGTTAAATCATTCAATTCTATTTCCAAAATTGATGGAAGGTATTAATTTTAATTGAATTTAAGAAAATGAAATATAATCTGAATTAGTGGGTCATTATATTGATAGGATATTACCAAGTCCAGTTAAAGAAGTTCATTAATAATTTTTGAAAAGATTGATAGAAGAAGGGAAACCAAGATTGTTAAATAATGGAATTCAATAATTTTATATAACTACAAATAAAGGGTTTATGAAAGAAATAGATAGTCTTGTTAGATTAGGTTAAAGTATGGAATATTTAACATTTATGACAATTATGGGTTATAAATAGGAAGATAATTGTGGAAAAATCTTATTAAGTTCAAAGGGCAATGTATATTCATATTCAGAATAGGCAATAAATTTACTACAATTAAATAGAATTTTAAAATTGGATCATAAAATAAATTTAAATTTTAAGATTTGTATACCTATTTCTTAAAATATTAATGAATTATGTAATGGATTTATATTAATACCTAAGGTAAATTTAATGTAATCAGATTAAGCATTTAAAAAAATACAATAAAATAATATCAATTAAGTTTCATTTTATAAATATTTTCTTAAACATCCTAAATAATGTAGTGTATTTATATCAATTTATAAATTTTGTAATTCATCCTATGATGATAATAAATTATAATATGAAACACTCTATATTTTTCAATCTAATGAAATAAAAGAGCTTGAAATTAAAATGATGGCTCTAGAATTAATGTTTAAATAAGTAATGATTGTTAATAATATATAATCTGAAACTTATATTACTAGTTATACATCATTTAAATCAGTAATACCTGAAACATATCAAATTACTAATAGTGGTAAAAGTCCTTCTTATGAAGATGAAATGGATGATAAACATTTTGCTATTAGTAATGAAAGTATACATATTTAATAAGATCCACTTAGTATATCTCTTCATTAATTTTTTAAATAAGAATAAATTGATTAAAAAATACTTCTTAATTAAAATAATCATTCATCTATTATAGCTAATTCTTTTTAAACATAAGATTTATTAATATCACCACTTAGAATTAATGATGAATTTAGCAATCGAGATAGTAGAAGAGAACATCAATAATTGATATAAAACAATTTAAATAATGTTGATATACAAACAAATTAATATTTAATTATAAAAGAAGATGATGATATAGAATCACCTATAGAATTGAAAGTAGAAATGGAAATGTAAGTTTCAATTAAAGATATAACTGATCAATAAATGAAAGAATAAATAGAATGGATTAAATCATAAGTTAGAGTCAATAAATTTTAATATCACAATAAATAATAACATTTTGTACCAACTGCTTTAAAAAAGAGATCTAATCATAAATTAACACTTGAATAATAACCATCTACTTCTGTAAAAAGTACAGAATCTTAAAAAGGTCTTGTAAATCACATAATTAATGGGATGATTCAATCTAATCCACATTAATTTTATAGTATTTTAGTTGTTGCATTAATATATGCATTAATATTAATCATTATAGTTATATTAAGTATTATTGCAATTAATGATGAAATACTTCATATATTTTTAGATTCAGCAGGTGGTTAATTTTCTATAACCCTTTTATAGAATATTAATTTAATGGAAATATCTATTCATTTATTAGCAAATGATTAAAAATTTCTTGCTCCTCATTTTTTTATTACTAATTCTACTGATGATTATATTACTTAAATAAGAAATTATAATGATAGAGAATTTATTAATCCAGAAATCTTATTAAATTTAGAAGGATCATCAATATGTATTTTACATACATATTCTAATAATGGTAATTAAATGAAATCTTGTTTTGATACAAGAGATTTCTTAGTAGATTAATTACCATTATTATTTCATAGAATAACAGAAGTTGTAGAATATTAATCATCTAAATTTAATCTATCTAATATGGAAGAAAGTTATTTCTCTTTAAATTATCCCATTTATTTTGATTTAGCAACTAATTTAATTAATTAAACTAATGTTGAGATGAGTAAAACTAAAAATAATTCTTTAAATATAGCATCTATATATGTTATTTCAGGATTGACTTCTTGTATTGGAGTTGCTTTCTTTATTTTTATTGCAGAAATACAAATAGCTAAATGGAGAGTATCTATTGTTAGAACTTATTTTTTATTTCAAAATTTGAATCAATCTTTAATTGATTAAGATAATGAGACTTAAAGATTATTAGAAATTGATGAATTATCACATATGAAATATACTCTATTGAAATTAGATAAAAATGCATAATAATCTCTTAAATAAGAATAAAGAAATATTGATCATAGATTAAAGAAATAATTTTGGATTAAATAATTTGTTTTGATATTCCTTTTAGGTGCATTAGAACTAATTTATTTCATTCCTTATTATGAATTATTTCAAAGTTAAGTACAATAAGTTATTGATTTTCATAATGACATCTATTACTTAGGACTTGCTCAACTTGCTTTTAGTAATCGTTTAGTTCATTTTATATAATAATATGCAAATCCATTTTATTAAGTAGATGAGAATAAATTCTAATTATACGATGAACTATATTCTTATTATGAAGATATATATCTATTCTAATTACCTTATGATGATGAACATGATACTTATTCTCTTACTTATATAGTTAATAATGATATTTGTCAATTGAGTCCAATAGTTTCAATGATTAAGTTAGGTTATACATGTCCATATATATTACAACAAGGTTATTCGAAATATTTGATTAATTCTAAAAATACTTTAAGGATTATGAAATCTGATTATGATATAACATTTGGATTTTAATAAATTCTTTAGGATCAAGACTTTATTGATATTATCATTGGTTATGGTTTTGTATTTCCTTAGTTTAATTTGAATAGAGATAATCTTTTTATAAATTAGAATGTTTATAATGAGAATTCTAAATTTTAGGCTATTTTAATGGCCATTTTAATTCTTATAGCTTTATTAATGGTATTTTTAATGATTATTTATTTGATTTCTAAAGAATTTCTAGCAATTATTTTTGCAGTTAAACATTCCTTATTAATATTCTCAAAAGAATAAATAGCAAGAAATAAACATTTAATTTAGGTATTAAGTAAAGAAGTAACACTTGATTGATTATAATTCCTATAATAATAATATAAGAATAATTAAAAAATTTAAATAATCTCTATTTATGATAAATTTTCTTTCCAAGATGTAATTTGCTGTCACTAAATTACCACAACTTTGTAAAGGTGTTTTACCATAGAAATTTGAATAACTTGTATTAATTGTTTCATAATCATTAGATATATTTAGATCTTGTTATATCGAGTATAAATTAAATAAAAAAAGCTGATAAAGATTTATTAATATTATCATCAAAGCATTTTTACTTAATTACTAATTATTATGAATTATGTACTTATGAAGAAATGAAAGCAGAATTAAAAAAGTTAAAAATAGAAGACATAAAAAATATTTTGTTAAATAATGCATAAGAAATATTGAAATCAGTTATAATTATAATTTATTTTAGAAACAAAATTCAGTAGCCAATTTCGTTTCTATTATACCTGTTTTAAGTAGAAATTTTAATTTAAATGAATTTTCTTAATTAATTGAAGAATAATTAAAAGAGATGATTGAAATTGTAAAAGATCGTCATGAATGCAAGAAATTCTCCAATATTACCTTAACTAGATTTTGTAAATCTATGGGATATATATTAAGAAATAGTGATAATCAAAGTCTTAAATAACACTATTAAACTTTTATATTTTAGATCATAATTAATAAACCTAATACTTAATTGAGACATATCTATTCCATGCTTCATTATTTGTAATTCATTAAATATAATTAAATCATTTCATATCTCAATTAGAAATAATTGGCTACTGAAGTCTCAAAATTCATTCTATAAAGATTTAGAACACAACTTAATTTTGAACCAGATATTTCAGAAAATCCTGAATTTTATTCATAATTATCCTCAGTATAATATTATATATAATATAATAGTTTCTATTTAAGACTAATTATTTTCCCTATGATGATGCTTTATTTATAGAAGAAACATTATTATAAAAGGTCAAATTTAAAGAAGAAAAAGTTGAATTTGCTTATCTTAAATTATTATTTTGTTAATTAAGTAAAGTAGGAGTTGGAGAAAAATTAATCAAAAGAATGTTATAAATACATAAGAAAATGTAAATGGAAAAAGAATTCTTACCTTATTATTTATTATCTCTTTTGTATTTTCAAACTAGTCACATAATGGATTAATTTAGAATGAATCCTACTAAAGAAAATATGGAAAGACTTATAAAAGAACCTCATTATATTTAACCTTTAATTGATTAAGCTATTGATGCCATTAGATAATTTGGATATGCATAAGTTGCTTATCCTTAAGAATCAATTAATTAAACTAAAATTTGTTAAGCTATATTGAATTGTTTTAATATTAAATTATTTGAAAAAGAAAATATTAAAGCATAATTTAATTAAAATAATTCTTAAACAGGAAGAACTAATGAAATAAATAATGATGTTGAAGATTTTCTTTAATCTATAGGGATTGAATTTATAAAAGAATATAATGAAGGATTTTATTCTTATGATTATTGGATACCCAGTTTAAATATTATTATAGAATGTGATGGATCTTTTCATTATCAAACTAATTCATATGATAAAAAGGATAGTTCAACTTTGGCAAGAGATTTCTTAATATTAAATTCTAATAGAAAGTTAATATCAATAAATTGGTTTAAATAAAGAGAAAAAAGATTTACAGAAGATAAATTTGGATATATATCTTAATTATGGAATAAATTAGATAAGAATCCTGATATTATTTATGCTTAATGAGTATTTATTATTTTAATATAATACATTAATCAATTAATGATTTAATTTAAATGAATTTTTTCAAATTTAGAATATTCAAATATTTAATATTAAATTAAATTTTGAATTTTTCATTTCAAAACAAACTCATATCTCAATCTTATATTATTTCATTAAAAATTCCAATACATCTTTATCAAGTTCATTAGATTATTTTATTTATTCTAAACCTTTCTTAACATATTATTTAAGTTCAGGTATAATTGTAATTGTCTTCTAACTCTAATCATTAAAATGCAATAGAACTTCAAGAATTGAACAAATTAATTTAAAATCATATTCCTTTTTCAAACTCTTAACAAAATTTTATTAAATTTTCATACAAAAATCATTTTATGGATCATGCAATTATAAATATTTTAATATTTCTATTTATAATTACAAATCTTTATCTTCTTCTAATTTAAGTTATAAGATTTAAGAAAATATTACAGGATTTTATTAATGATTATAATTAAGAGCAGATAAAATTCCTAAACCAGATTTTTTATCAATATCCTTAATTCTTGTTCCAATTCCTACCAAATACTTTTCCAATATATTTAGATCTATTCTATGAAAACGTTAAAGTACACCAAGTATAATTGATATATGTTCTAATGATAAATCTTTTGGAATAACTTTTGATTATAGTTTTGTTAAAAATTTATCATTTAGATCACAATTAACTTTAGCAATTATCTAAAATATATCTGCATACATATTAGAACTTATAGAATTAATATTATCATATAAATGCCTAAATTAAATTATCAAATTAAAAATACTAAATGATTCGATTGCCCAATTAAGTTGTCATTTTATTATTTTTTATAATAACAAATGATAAAGCAATAATATCAAATATAGGAATTTCATTCAAATTTTTAGAGTTGATCTCATTCAATATGATATCCCATTTTGTGGCTATAAATATATCCTTGTTTTATGATATTAAATCAATATATCCATATAATCCAAATGAATTTAAGGAGGATAGATTTTCTGTTATGTAATTCTGTGAAGTTGTATAAACAGAAAATAATAAATTATGAAATCTTTTGTCAAAATTTTATACCTAATTAATTTTATCATAATATTACATTAAAGTACTTTAAAAATGAATAATATTTTAACAACATAAATCTACTCATAATATTTGTAAACTTTGGTAAATTAATATCAACTTCTTCAATTTGATCAATAAACTTCTCCATTATTTTTTATTCTTCTTTTTTTAATTTTTCATCATTTATTTATGATTTTTTCTTCAATTATAATTGATGCATTTCAATAAACACTCTCCAAAGACGATCTTCAGCTGTTTCAGGTACTTATTCAAATAAATCAGCTTAGAATTTATCTACAACTTATTAACTTTATTAAATTGCCTCATAAAAAGCGACATACCAATATAAAGTTAAGAAGAATAAGCTTTTTTAAATATATGTAGCATTCAAACTTACTTAGTTTACAAAATTTTCAAATATCAATTTATCAAAAACTTTTTGATTTGTAGCACTTTCTACATAACAACTAAGAGATTGTATAAAATAGTTAAACTCCTTTTAATTTATTTCTTTAAAATCTCTTCCAATTAAATTGATAAATTAAGGGAATAATGCTTTATTAAACTCCTTTGAATTGAATTATGCACGAATGATTTCATCATAACCAATAGACTTTTGTATTCCCTTATAAGAAACAGGAGTTTTTAGACAAAGATCAATATATTTTGTCAACTTTTATGTATCTCTTACAAGAATAGACTTCCCTTGACAAAAAGCCTTAAATAATTTCATTAAAATATATTCAATTAAAAAAAATCATCAAATAAACCAAGTCTCTTCTATATACTCATCATTGTCTAATGGTAATAGAACTTAATCAAATATAAAATTCCCACATACAGGACAATCCTTAGATAAAATATCATTTAATTCTTATTAATATTTCTTTTATTATTCATTTCTAGCATTTCTTTAATTATTTAAAGTAATTTAATTCTAAACAGTAAAAAATCCAAATATTGATTCATCAGGTTTACTTTAATTTGTTTGAATTTATAGTTTTTCAATATCATTTAATTATTTTTCTAAATAAAGCAAACTCTAATAAGTTTTTTAATCTAATACTGTAGGATTACTTTTAACATATTATAAAATGCATTCTCTATGAAAACCATGTAAACATTCAAAAATAATATAATCTTCTTGAAATAGTTTTCTCAAACAATTTTCACATTTAGTTTTTTAGGATACAAAAATATATCTATTACTAGTTTACAATAATAATTTTTTCAAATTTTCATTAGATTTGATATATCCTTCAAGTTCATTTTATTATTTTTCAACTTAATCATGATATTCCTCTAAAGTTTCACAAATTTCATCTTTAAAATCATCTAATTTAATATTTTAAGTTAAATAAGGCAATATATCTTCTGCTTTAATTAAGGGAATTTCTCTAGTTAATTGAACTATCTATCTAACATATTTTCCACCCTTCTCCAACATTAATTTAATTTATAGAATCCAAAGTTATCTTTATTTATTATTGTCTTCACATTTTAATGCAATATTCTTTGCATCTTCAATTAGATCTATTTCTATGGCCTTTTTAATAGCATTTTCATAATCACCTAACATTTACAATATATAAACATATGGTTATAATAAATTTGTCTTCACAAATAATTAAGATGCATAATTCAAATCAAATTTATATTTTTCTCCTTATTCATTTTAATTAATTTGTTCATTAATATAATACATAATTTATTCTACCTTTTTAAGATCTGCAAGATATTAAAGATATAAATTATTAAAATTTATATCAGTGATTTTACGAGTTTTTACAAATATACAATATTACATAAATTGAATAGCTAATTCTTTACTTTTAAGAGGAACATCCAATAAAATTGAAAGCATCTTTTAAGCATCCAAAGCATCAATTTTCTTAAATAAATCTAAAGTTTATTATGTATTATATTTCATAATTACATAAGAGTATTTATAAACTAGATTAATTAATAAATCATTATCATTTAAAGATGATAATTTCTCTTATACTGATTTATAATCTTCTTAAATTAATAAATTTTAAACAACTGTTTTATGATCCTATTTTAATTCAATAAAATAAGTCTCTAAATATGTTAATCCATGAACTTTTAAAGTAGGTATCACTGAATCTACTTCTAAATCTGCTTTATATTATTCTAAAAAAGACTTTATTATTCCTTAATTTGTAATTGAAAGCATAAGAAGTTCTAAAATCTTTTTGAATACTATTTATTTTAATTCTTTATCCAATAGATCAGCCATAGGTTTAAGATAATATTCTATTGTAATATTAATTAAAATAATATACCTATCAAACCATCTCTATTATAATTAATTTCTCCCATTTCATATTATAAAATGATTTACTCATAAGATCTATTACTACCAAAGTAATATAGAGCTGCTTTTCCATATAGTTGTAATTTCATATCTACAATTTCTCTAGATATTTGAACCGTTTCTACTTTATCATCAAATAGACTATCTTTCATAGTGCTTCTATTATGTCTATTTCTCATAAAGGTATTTTCAGAAATGTCATTTTGAATGTCTTCATTATTAGGAGGTTTCTATGGATCTAATTATAAAGCTTGTTTGAATAGTATATCTGCATATTTACCTGATATCTAAGAAATATATATAATATAAAATACTTGACCATAAAAAGGAGAATCATATTTTTTATTTACTTACAAAGCTTCTTCATAAGATTTGAGTTCTAACAATTATTCCCATGCATCCTTGTCTTCAAATTCAACACTGATTCTAAAGATACCATTAGTACACCATACCCAAAAACATTCAGTACCTTAATCATATAACATTCCTAAGGCTTTTCCTGAAGAGTTTATATTAATATCAAAATATGCTACAACTGTCATAGAGAGTAAATTTATAATAGTCAAAGTATCAAAAGTTAAAAGATAATAATGATATTTTGTAAGTCCTATACCATATAGTTATTCCAATTTAACTTCTTCTGTTGATGATCGTTTATAGTTTTTAAGTTTTTTTGAATTCTAAAATGTTTAATTTTCTATTAAAATAGAATAGTTAGATAGAAGTATATTATTGCCGTTAGTCCACAAAATTGATGATTATTCTATAAAAATTCTTGGGATATATGATTTGTCTTTTAAAGCAATTCTAGATTTTAGAAATAAATCAGGTGCTTCTTAATATTTTTAAAAGAGTTTCTTAAGATCTTTAGTACCATTCAATATATAGATATGTTTATCGGTAACAATTAAGATCATATGAATAGTGTTTTTCACAACTTTTTTAACATCAACAATTTTTTCAATTTCAGGTATTTGTAAGATGTTTTTACTCAAAACTTCAGTATGCATAAGTTTATCATTGTTATAGTTTAGTGAATATGAATAGATTTTATTGTTTGATGCTATAATAATACAATTAGAGAATGAATAAAGAGAGCCTTCTCCCCATAAGAAAAAACGAATGCTGTAATTATCAACACCTTCTAAAAGTCGAACTTCTTCTTCATCTTTACAAGCATGATAGACATCCCCTTTATTTGAAGCCACAATTATATGATTTCCTTTAGGTTCCAAGAATATACAATCTAATTTTCCATCTTCAGAATCAATTCTTTTTGAACGTTTCATTGATGCATTAAAAAGAGGTTTTGTTACTTTTGAAACTGTATTGAGAACAGCACCTCCTATTTGTTTACCTACATGTCCACTTAATTTCATAATCTGATCTGTAATATCACCTTCAACTTCAGTTTTGATTGGTAATTCTATACATCCATCCTCATTTAGGAATCTCCATCTATAAATCTTTTTTTTATCAGTTGTAAAGACAATGCAATGATCATTAATTGCAAATGAGACAAGATTCTAATCAAGAGGGAAATCGGCTATTTAGAATGGCTTAAGTTAGAATGTATTCTTTTCTTCTATTTCTTAAGGCTCAAATCCATAATCTGCAACCAAGTCTTCATCATTTTCATCGAATAGAGAAATTTAATCTGTCATATGTTATCCAATTATTTATTGATGTATTGATAATCAAATCAATTTCTGCTGGCAATGAATTGAGCAGTGGTGGATAACTTCTCGCTGATGTGCTCTTAGAGTCTGTCAACAATTTCTTATTAGGCAGTTCTAATAAAATATAATAATTTAAAATACCTTTCAGCAGTTTAGGTTTCATAGATTTCTGATTAGACTGCATACCATGCTTATTATCCAGCAAGTCTTTCTTCACTATTTTCCAACTCAAGAGTGTGGAATTCGATCCATGATTAAGCATCTTCAATGGTATCCTTTTATTCTTAGATTTAGACTTCCAATTAAGCTTTTCTTTCAACCAATCTGGTATGTTCATTAGATAAATGAACTGAGAATTCAGCCCAATGAGCAGCTTATCTATCTTCAACATCCTATTATAATTATATATTTAAATACAGTCTTAGCAGCTTTCTCTTAGACTAATTATTATCTGATTTCACTTAAGAGTTAAGCAATCTTTGTCAATGCCTTTTAGTTAACTCCATGGGTAGCTAATTCAGTAAGAGCAGTGATGACTGGCTATTTAAATTAGATTTATCAATCATACTTATAATAAAGCAGTGTGTGATGTGTTATCTGAAAGTTTTTTGTGGAGTGTGTCATATTTGCTCTTCAATTAAGCAAATGATGCTCCAAGGCTCAAATGTTGGATCAATTTAGCGGCATCATCAATAGCATCAATCACATCATCAATAGCAGCAACTTTTGAGACAAAAGTTTCGTGTTATTAGTTTCTTGTGGCTTCTTCTCTTGCATAGGTAGCTTCGTTGTTAGCGATATCTGAAATTGTCACTCTGATATCTTCTTCAGATACTGCAAGTGCTTCAATTGTATCATCTCTCAATTAGGTATTTGAGGCAATTTAGTTTTAGTGATACAAAATTTCCTTTTCCAAATCTTCAACGATCTAAAGATTAATTAAATAGAATCAACTCTGTTGTTTGTTGTTGTGTCAAGTTCAAAAGCATGATCATGGTCATTCTAGTCTTAGACAAGTCCTGCACCAACACCATTCAATAACATATTAACTTCATTGGCTGGGGTTGAGGCTTAAAGATGGGCCTTTATGGCACTCAATACAACATGGCCGAATGGGTCAGAGTTGATTTAAGCCAAAGTTGTGTGGGTGTCAACGAACTTGGCAGCGGTCACAGCAAGAACCAAAGCTAAGAGAGCTATTTTTTACATTTTTAATATTAATTTAAAAACGGATCGAGCTCTTCATTTATACTCATTTTACACTATATTATTATATAATTAATAATTTCTCCACCTCCCCTACATCTCCATCTAACTTACTCTTCTCTATTCTTAAACATCCCCTCTCTACCCTTGGGGATCTCATCTCTCTTTTTTTATTATTATTTTTCAATTTAATAATTCTACATTATTAACTCATCTTAATCATACTTAAACAAAGTATAATATATATTTATATAATATTCAAGCTTGCTTAATTCTTTATTATGGTGAACTAAACTAATTGTATCCATGATCTCTTCTTTATGCCTAAGGTGATAAAGGTCGTCTTGGTTCAAAATCCCTTCCGCCAGGCCCTCCTCTTTATAATTAATCACCTCCTCTTGGATACTAAGGAGGATATTCTCCTCTATAAAATTCATTTGAAGGCCCTCCTCTTTAAGGATATCCACCTTGTCTTCTATACTCACCTGGAGGTGGTTATCCTCTGAACTCTTACGGTGGCATTCCTCTTGGATCCATACCTCTTCCATATTCAGGAGGAGGAGGTCCTCTATAATTAGCAGGAGGCATTCCTCTATATTCAGGAGGGGGAATTCCTCTATAATCAGGAGGAGGAGGAGGTTTTCTGAAATCAGGATGTGGCCCGCCTCTGAAATCTGGAGGAGGTAAACCTCTATATTCTTAATGTGGTCCACCTCTATGATCAGGTGGAGGCCCACCTCTGTATTCTAATGGTGGTCCTCTGTGATCAGGAGGAGGTCCTCCTCTGAAATCTATAGGTGGTCCAGGTGGAGGTCCGCCTCTAGAAGGTATATCTCTGTTATAATCATCACGATAACCCATTGGTTCTTGCATTCTTCTTTTGTACTCAGCACCTTAATAACTGGGAGGTGGCATTCTCCTATATTCTGGAGGATGCATTCCTCTAAATTCAGGAGGACCATCACGAAAATCAGGGGGAGGTTATCCTCGATATTCTGGAGGACCTCTAAAATCTTGAGGTGGTCCAACCCTTCTTGGGTCATATGCTTTTGCAGGTCCTCTCAAATCTTAAGGAGATGGTTCCCCATATGGTTATTATCTAGGACCATAAGGACTACCATATGGAGCAGATATTGGTCTATAATAGCGATCATCAGGGTAGCCTTGATCATATGGAGGATGGTTGAATCTTTCAGGAGGTGGAGGGGGAAATTGAGGATTGATACCAGGAGGAGGTCGTTCAAATCCTCTTGGCATATTGCCATATGGAGGTTGTGGTCGATCTAACGGACGATCCAAGTGTCTTGGAGGTAGTGGGCCTCTTTCTGGTCCTTGTTCCTAATATAAAGGTTTTCGTTGAGGAGGTGGACGTTCTTGAGGACGACCTTAATAATCATCAACTCTACGAGGATCTTCAGGTAATTTTTGAAGATATTGAGGATTTTAACCTGGAGGCTTATCATGACGTGAAGGGTATTTGTCATTGTCAGCAGGTCTAGATGGAGTGTAATACATTAATTTTGAATAATATATATTGTAATCAGTTAGTATTTAATTCTGAAATTATTTTATATATTTTAATAGAATCATTTAGAAACTCGATACACAAACATTTAACCAAGAAATACTTTAATGGAAAAGTAAAATAACATCATTTTTGTGCTCTAAACATATTTAATAATGTACCCCTTCTGGAAAAAAGTAAGAAATACTATTTGAAATAATAGCACTCAAACCCATAATAGCCAACATAAAGGAGAATACTCCTTGACTTGCCATAGATCCAAATATTTTAGGAATGGAACTACTAATCACAGAGAACAAAATGGCTAAAGAAACTGTATAAATGGAACACATAACGTTAATTAAAATAGTATTGTTAAACCATAGTGAAGCAACAAATACGAGAATTAGGAGCATCTAAATAAGTAATATTTAGTGAATAATACATTTGTCTAGCCTAACCTTTTAATTACAAGTTTATATGGCAAATCTGAAATAAAATAGTTATAGGCCAATCTCATAAATCCATAAAACAAAATTGATATTTAAAATGATGTACATGATTTTGTATAGGAAACACCTAAGGCTGATTAGATTCTCTGATATTAACAGAATATCAAGTATGGCAAAAGAGATGATGATACTACTAAAATTGACATGATTTAAAATGGTTTAGTGGATAGAGATTAGGTAAATGTAATTGGTTAATCGAATGATTAATCATTCTCATTTGCAGAATGTTGGCTGTGTTATTATTATTTAAGATCTAAATGAGCAAATGCTAGGAGATCATAATCTACTACACTATCAGCAATATCTCCATCAGGTTATTTAACTAGAAGAGCTGCAATGATTCCTAAAATAAATGCCCATATTGTAAGTCCTCTTAGAGATCTTCTTGTTTGAAGATTGAAGCATTCTCCACAGAAATATTAATCATTATCAAAATACAATTCTAGTTAATTTGCTTAATTTGATTCAAAGATTAATAATGCAAAAAATGCACCTAATCCAATGAATATTTAGAAAATTGAATTCAAATGTTCTAAATTAATAATTAAATAAATACATTTCTATTTAACAAAATATCTCCAAGTTGTTAGAAATGGTGTTGAGTACAAAATTCCAATAGATGGAGCTATCACAAACAATTGAAGTAAGAGATGGATTATCCAATACTAATTTATTCTATTTTGTTATTTATACTTAATCAAAAATAGCCATCAACATAAAAGACATTCCAATTAAACAAACAAATATGCAAATTAAAGCTTATGGTCCTAATTTCTTAAGGAAGAAGTCAGTATGAGGTATGAACAAATTCATGATAAAAATCATAAGAGCATAGCTGATATAGAGGAAGTATTAATGATTAAGGTCTTTATACCCAATTAAGATTTCATGATATGATTACAAAATTGGCCATGCAAAGAAGAGTCCAATAATCTATTATTGTTGGATAGATTACTAACTTAACGAGCAAACCTGATATGAGTACTCTTATTCCTTCTTATTTGAAGTCCATAATCTATTTTAGAATTTCCCTGTAATTAGGGTTCATCAATTTTAATAAAAATAATAATTTAAATATTATTATATTTACTTAGAAATTGTAATTTTGGTTTGAGTTTGAAAATACTATAAAAATATTGTTCTTGAAAAGACTTTTTCAAATATAATTTTGTAATAATAATGTGTTGAGAAATTTTCAATTAAAGATATTTATAAATAATATATATATATGAAATAATATAATTGATTGTATTATTTTTAATACCAATTGTATTTCTGATGATAAACAGTATAAATTTGGATTCATGATTTATTTAATCATATGATATTGCTAAATTATTATAGTTGAATTATGTTTATTACAAATAGGAAAATTGTAAAGCCAAACAATATTTACAGGATAGTATAATAATTTGACCAAACATATAGTAAAATAGTATATCAGATGATAGAATTTTGATCCTTTATTAATGACATACAAGAAAATAACTATTATAATGAAGTTGATGAAGACCATATGCCTTAAATGCATATTTATTTTAAGAATATATTAAATGAGCATTTTATGATTTCATTCAAATAATAAGAAACATAAAATATTTTATTTGTTTTTTAGAATATTTTTAATGGGAAAAATATAAAACTAATTAAAATAGTAAAAAGAATAAAAAGTGATAATCTATATGAAAATAAACAGATATATTTAATTATTCTCGTCACTTTGTTATAGTTTTTATTGGGATTTAGTAATTGTTTAAGTAATAGAATAGCAAAAAAAATAGTAAATAAATTAAAAGTGAATACAACTATTATTAATATATTTATAAGAGGTATATTAGATTGATTTTATTGATTTTAATTTGAATAGATAGAAATTAGTTAGGAATTAAGAAAAGAGATCAATGAAATTATTCCATTAAAGAGAATGTTTTTTAAAATGATATTTTGAATAGTAAATAATAATAATAATAATATAATAAATATATAAATCTAATGCAGTAAGTGACTCCTGCATATGTTAGAAATCTGAATGGAATCACACAAGAGTATTTGATAGATATACATTAGTTTTTTGTGTCCTGTTAATGCTAACACTTATAATATTCAATTTTTGAAATTTAGAATAAGAGATATGGATTCTGGTTAAACACTATTTGAAGTTGAACGAGATCAAGATGAAGAGTCAATAGGTAAATTGTATATTGATTTATGATAGAAAATCTACCTCCAGAATATCAAGATGAGGCTAGACGTATAAAATATCATTTTGGACCATAATTTTTTGAATTGAAGACTGTAGGTGCTTAATTGACTTTTTCAGTGGGCAACAAACCTGTCAAAAATTTTACAATAATAGAGAGACATTATTTTAGAGATCATTTATTGAGAAGCTATGAATTTCAATTTCCTTTTTGCATACCGAATTCAACTAACACTTGGGAACATATCTACACAATTCCAGAGATAGATGAAGCAATGGTAATAAATAATGGTTAAGAATTATTAGAGACAAGAAATGATAGCAAATCCATTTTAGACAAAATCAGATAGTTTTTATTTTGTTGGAGATCAATTAGTGATGCATAACAAGGCAGAATATGACTATTCACCTTTTGATTGATATATATTAAAAATCTATTAATATATCATAATTTGGGTTTGATTATATTTTATTTGACTAACACTTCGAAAGCTTTGGATGTAATGGACCAAGTAGTTGTATATGATTACATCTATTCTATCCATAATTCAAAACTAATGATGTCTTCTTGTCTACCATTCTTTGAAATCAATTCCAACATCTATCCTCCTACAAATGATTCACATAAACTTATTATTTATAATTAATTTAATACATAAAACAGAGATCTCTAATTCTCATTTCAGAGTAATTGATAGTTCCTTATAATATATTTGATAATTCAGCAATAACTCCATTATGATTAATAGTCATTTTAGCAATATAGGGAATAAAGGTTTTTCTAGTTTCTGGTAATTGAGTGTCAGCTGATAATAAAGTCATCATAACATGTGTGTGAAATCTAGCATAAATATCTAGTTTTTGAAGTGGATCATTTTTATCATTAGATTTGAGAGCTCTCAAGAAATCTAAACATAAAACATTAGTTGTGCCTTCCCAAATTGTAAGTACTTGAGCATCTCTTAACATTAAAGGAATATAACTATTTTCCATATATCCTAAAGCACCTAAAGCTTCAATTCCTTCACTCATCCAATACATACATATTTTTGCAGTATATAATTTTAATAATGGAGTTAATATTCTAAACATTTCCTCATCATCTTTAGAAGCTATATTATTTTATATTTTAGAGAATAATTATGCCACTTTAAAATAAAATAAACTACAAGCTCTAACATTCAGATTGAATTTAGTAAGCATTGTTTAATGAGCAGGTTTGTCAATTAATACTTTTCCAAATGCTTTTCTCTTCAAAGAATAATTTACTACAATTGAATATAATCTATTCATAGATCCAACTGCTGAAGATGCATTATATAATCTAGTTACATTTAACATATAACTAATTCCTTTTACACCTTTACCTTCCTCACTTATTAGATATGCTTCACTTCCTTCAAGTAATAATTCAGCTGTTGGTAATTATCTAGTACCCATTTTATCTTTCATTGTCATTATCTTAATATTATTTAAAGTTCCATCATCTTTCTTTACTCTCATTATAAATAGAGATAATGGATATTTTCTAAAATCTTCAATCTTTTTCTCAGGAACTATTCTAGCCAAAGCCAATCTAATTATTTATATAGTACTGATACGTCATTTCACTATCAGTTGCTGATGAAAACCATTTATATCCATATAATTTGTATTTATTACCTCCTTAATGTATAGCAATTGTTGTGGTTGAATTATTTACATCTGATCCACCATCTTTTTCAGTCATCCATTATCCAGAAGTCCAAAATTTAGAAGGTTCTCTAGATGTTAAATTCTCAAATCCTTATTGTACTAATTTCATAGTTTCTTAACATTAGGTTGTTGGATTCTTTAACCATTATTTAAGTAAGTATGCTGCACCATCTGTCATAGCCAAAGGACAACCCTATTAGTTTAGGAATCAATTAATATCTTACAAATAATCCAGATACTGGTTAGTACATTTATAATCTCAATAATTGTATTAGTCTATTCCACACTCCATATTTACTCTCATATGCCATAGCTACTATTCCACACTATTTAGATTATATTATTACTTTTGCAGCATATTCCTTTTCCTTTCTCCATCCTTCTCCTAACACTAATTTATCAACCACATTCCCATAGACATCCTATTTAATCAGTTTTGGTGGATTCAATTCTGCATCTATACTGAATTAGTAAAGAACATCATTGCAAAATATTCCAAATTCTGTAAATTCTTTATCAATCTCCTTAAATTGATCCTAATTATATAGCACATTCTAGAGTTGAGTTCTGAGTATTCCTCCTACTAACCAAGGATTTGATGCTTCCAATTTTGGTTGAGTCATCGATTAAACTAATTCTAAATGCTTTTACATATTTATTTATATGAAATAAGCTATTTTAGATTTTATCAATTCAGGTATTCTTATAACAAAACCCATTGATGCATTCTATACAGAATAATTTGAAAACTTTACAAATGAATGCTACAATCGTCTTATTGCATTTTACATGAAATAATAAAGTGATGAAAAACTTAAGAGTGCTTACATTGCTCTTATGAAAGTTGTACAAAATCCAAAAGTTGAAAACCTCAATCTTTTAGTATTTTGTGGAGCATACATAGCCCAAAAGACTTACTATTATCAGTAAAATCTTATTCAATTAAATACCAAAAATATTGAAAGAATTCATTTAGATTGTTATCACATAATAACCTTCACTCTTAATGGTGTTATAGTATCTGATTAATATATTGAAACTAATCTAAAAAAGTATTTCACTGATAAATACTTGGATTACACAAAGAAAACTGCTCCTCCACCATAATATGTAAAACCCACAAAATTTTTTGGTCGTCCTATTGAATACACCAAATTAGAAAGTGATGAAGGAACAGAATTTGCTTAGACTCTATCAGGAATATTTAAACCTCCTATTAAACATAAGAAACTCCCTGTAGTTGAAGAATAAACTTAATATTAAGTTAGATAATAATTTAAATCACCTCCTATTAGAAGAATGAAAATTGATATTAATTCAATTTCACCTTCTCTTGCAACCGCCTTACATAGAACTAGCTTAGGTTTTGAAAAACCAAAGATTATAAATCATCCAATATTGAAATCTCAATTAGGAGATATGAATTTTATGTAAAGACTCAAAGATCTTGAATAAGATGGTGAATAAAAATTAGAGACTAAGATCTAAAGATCACATAGATAGAATATTGTTGAGTAGCATAACCTTACTTATCCTCCAAAAGAATATTTTTAGAAGAATGTTAAAGTGGATGCTCTATTTAAGAATTTTCTAGAGCTCAAATATGTTTTAGATTAACGAAAAGAAACTATGAGTTCAATCAAAGACATTAATGATTATTAACCTAGAATGCCCTATATTCCTACTTATACTCCATACCTATAATTTGAAAGTCCTTAACCTCAGAAATAGTAATTAATTCAAAAAAGCAGTTTCGAAATACTCCCTCCTTCTCATGAATTGGATAAAGCTACTATAAATAAGTTTGATATACAAGCTTAAACTACAAAATCAACTTTTAATAATTAAATTAATTCTACATTCTTCTTTAAGACAAACAATAAACCATAATCATTTTCAAAACATTCAACTCAAAATTCATTCTTTTAATATATGAACAAACAAAAAGAATACAAATAAAAATTTGATAGATTCCTCTCGAATGAATCATCTCCTGATAGAAATATTAACTAAATCAATAGTCAACTCTTGAAAAAACAAAATTTCTTAAAGAAAAGTTTATAAAGGTTAAAAAAATGAGACATATTTGTGCAATTTTTATATTTTTAATATAATAAAAGAATTAAGAATTTTGGAACCTTCTCTTACTTTTTTTGCCTATATTTATGTTAAATAGAAATATTAGGGAAAGGAATGAAATGAATGAATGAAATAAGATAAATTCTTATATGAATAATCCCATCAATGTCTGTTAAGGGATGTTTATGAAGCTAATGATCTGACTTAATCTTTGAAGAGTTGGATAACGACATCAATGATAGCATTTTCCTCTAAAAATATGTTAAATCAGCATAATTACCTTATCTTCTAGCAGTTTCTGATGCATAGAATTCTCTCTTTTCTTCCAAATCAGCAGTAGCACCAGCAACAGCGTTTAATGAATCTTTCCATAATTTAAGGGCTTTAGCTTATTGGGCTAAGACAGCTGGGAGTTACTAAAAAATCAGAATTAATGAGATACAGTTTCTAATTTTTCAACAAGACCTGTTCTTCTTTCATGTTCTGAATTCAACCATGCGACTTCAGCATTTGTATCTGAAACGTATTTGGCAAGAGCAAAGGCAGCATGGATTTCTTATTCTTAAAGTGTGGCAAGTGTTGATTCTAATTCTACTTATAAATCTTATAAGATGTTAAGGACTTATTCTCCAGTTGTTCCTTCTCTTTTAACTTCAGCAAGTGATTAGAATTTCTAGAGGGCATCTTATTAGAAGAGGTGACTGTAGGCAGACAATTTGTCAGCGATTGTTTAAGCTTTTTCAACAAGTTCAACTCCAGCATTGTTTGTAAGATATCCAGCAACATCTTATTGTAAAAGTTAAACAATTGCTACGGCATCAGCATGATCAGCAAGGGATCTGACAAAAAGTCCATTGGCCCAACATCTTTAATCTTAGAGTTATGCATTTCTTCTTTCAATTTCAGCAAGTCTAGCTTCAGCCCAGGACAACCATTAATATCCATCCTTTATAAAATTATTAAATAATTATACCCTAATTTAGGCTTCAACATCACCTCTAACTGCACCAAGGGATTCCCATTATTATTTATTGAGGGAAGCGACATTTGTCAAGTCACCAATAACTTATGAAAAGATTTCTATAAAGATATAATAAAATAAAGCTTACCCTCATCAGTATTATTCTTTTTGTCTGCAGCAGCTTAGACATTAACATTCTCTGTCTTGAGATCTCTCAAGAGATTGTATACTGATTCAACAGCATCATTTCCTCTTGTACCAGTTTGGAGGAGGACAGCAAATTTGTTTGTATCTGCGGCAAATACAGCAGCCACTAAGCAAATTGTGATGAGTGCTCTCATTTTTTTTTTAATTTAATTATCTAAAAAACGGGTTCATAATTTGGTTTAATAATTAATCATTTAATACTCAAAATTATTACAATAAATAATCATCAAACTAGAGTAAAGACATACATAAAAATAGATAGAATGGATGTAATCTTTATGATACATTATGGATCAATATAATATTTATATACTTAATTAATAATTTTAAAATATTGAAGTAATTATATAAATTTTATATTGTATATTAAATATTTAATATTTTTCATTTAATTAAACTAGAAGTCCATAATAAAAATATTCAAATATTACAAATTTCATTAAATCCTCTTATTTTATTATTAAAATTCAAGATTATTAACTATGAAATGAGATGTTATTTTTGATAATTTTATAAGGTTCATTACTCAATTTTATAAAAATAAAATGAAAAGTAATAATCGTAATACTTCTAATGGGTTACACAGTATGTCAGATAATTCCGATACACAAAGAGACGTAGAATTGGAAGAGATTGACATGAGTAAAATGAATCATTATACATTCTATCAATCTATGAATGCATAACAAACATAATATGAATAGATAGATGGAGAAATCTTCATTTATGAAGTCTTATAAAATATTGTTCACAAGACTATCAAAATAGCAGCAGATAATGAAATAAATAGAAAGATTCCACCAACAACAGCAACTGCTTCTTTATAACTAATCATCTTACCTCTAATACAATCCTTTAATCGACCTGAAGATCCAAAACCAGACTTTTAAACTGGTGGATTTAATGAAGACTATGAACCTGTAAAGAAAATTTTTATTGAAAGCCTCATATCTTCAGAGAATAATGGTTGACAGCAAAAATGATAGTAGAATAATAATAGCCCACAGCTATTAGTAGACAATTAACAACAGCTTAAACCTTAGTTAGATCTAAGTTGAATGTAATATTGATGTATAATTATAAAGGATTAATCTCAAATAAAAAAAGAATAGAAATAATTAGATCCAATTCCAATTGATCTTGATGATCCACTTGATATTAGTATAACAGAAGAATAGCTAAGAGCAGCTAAAGAAAAATAAATATTGGAACGTCAATAATTGTATGAATAGGAAAAGAAAAGAAAATTAAAATTGGAACAAGAAGAATAACTAAAATATGAAATTATTGCTAAAGATAAGAAATCAAAATAATTTACTTATGATTATGATGGAAAATTAATACCTGTTTCCACAACTAAAATTACAAAACTACCTCCACCTACATCTACTTTAGGGTAATAGAATAATTTATAAAATAGATCTAAATTTGAAGAAGAATTAATTACAAAACCTATACAAAAAAAGAAATAATATAATAAGTTAAATACACAAGGGAAAAGAAATGATGAAGACAAGGAGTCTTTTAAATTTAATTAATTAGCTCCTTTAGTTATTGAGAATATGAATTTGTAATCAGGTGTGACCATAAGTTATGAAGGTCGTTTAAAAGAAGGACTTAAATATAATACCATTGATTTGAATAATATGAATAATCCTAATTTAAGAATGGCAAGACTTGAATATTTGGGATTAACTTAAATAATGAATTCCAATAGAAATTAAATAAATACTGGGAATATTAAAGCTGAAGATAAAGAAATTAATTAAAAACCTAATTTCAGTTATGAAAAATTGAAAAGATTTACTTAATAGTCTAATACAGGATAAGGTTAAATTAAGTAATATTAATGTCCCTTATAAAATATAGAATTAATTCCACTAAAATTTATGATTAATTGGCTTCAACTTTATTTGAAGAAGAATCAATGTCATCCATACCAATTAAGAAATCATAAGAAAGTACTTAAAAAATGTAAAAGAATCCAATTGATTAATTCAACCTATCTTTGTATTAGAATACTTCATGGGGGAAAGAAAAGTAAAATTTAAATGCAACATATACTAAATTGATAACAAATAAGGCAATTGATAAGTTTATGACCATTTTTATAAAATAGAGATTTAAAAATGACAATTGGGAATAAGGATAAAAGACCTAGAGAACGTAAATTTTATTCAGAAGGCAGTACATTACCTAATATTAGAAGTCAACGTGTTTTTTATAAAATATGATTAAATTTAATATTTTTTTGTTATTATATGAATTTTCATTAAATATTGATAATTTAAATAGAATATATTTGATTTTAAATATTAGTAGATATTATAAAATGTCAAATTAATTATGTTTCATAATAACAAATCAATTTCAATTTATCATCTAATTCTGCTTTTATAAAATTTATAAAATCCATACAAGAACAATCTAAAGTTAAACGTTTCATCAAATTCATTTATTTGAATATTTAAATTCCATATATGATATCATTTTAATCTATTTATATTCCCTTTAAATCTAAATTTAAATTTATCACAGATTTAATCGATGCTAAACTACAGAGAACACTACTTACATTTATATTCCTTGCCCTAATTTACTTGTACAATAAAAGTACTTATTCAATATTATTTCGATATCTTTAATTATTGCAAAATCACCCAATAATTACATCAATTTATCAAATTCCTTATTATCAACTTATTAATTAAATAAATTAATTTTAATTGAGAGCACACTTGATAAAGAAAGCTAAGTTGTCAGTCTTAATTGTTCTTCTTCATTTATAGAATTGAGTCTTATAAATGTAACAGGAGGATCTGGTATTTGATTCAAAAAAACACTTTAAAATGGTGTAATAGAACTTTGATTAGCTATGGAATGAAGATGTTTAATTAAAGTTCTTTATTAAATTGAATTTTTCAAACTTAACATTAAAATATTAGCTATTTCATCACTTATCTAAATTAAAATAATTTTGATTACCCATATTAATTTTTTATTTATGATATTAATTCATTAACAACTTTTGATTAATGAATACCCTCTAATTCTTTATTAGTACAAAGAAGAGCAGCCTTGACTATACATACTCCAAATTGCCAACTATCAGTCAATTTACCATTAAATTAAGTTGAGTTTAGTTTTTCAGGTGGAAAATATATGGAATCATATTCTAATTCAGTTTTATAAGCATGTCCATCAATTATATATTTATCTTTATATTTTTCATTTGGTTCTTATATTCCAGTTAATTTAAGATTTTCTTAATTGATAATAATGGAATTAGTAGTAATTCTATTTGGATAACAATCATTATTATGAAGGAAAAGTATTGCTTCTAATAATTACTAAATTAAATTCCAAAGTTCATTATTGGAGAATGAAATCTTTTTAATTCTTTTTTCTTAAATAATTTCCTCTAGACTTTATCCCTCATAAGCTTCAATAGAGAATAATTTAACAACATCATATATTTTATTAATTGATGAATAAAATTGTTCAAAATGCTACTTTTTACAAGATCTAGGTTATTTAGTTGATCCAAACATACTATCCATAAAATTAAGTTTTTAATGTAAAAAGAATATATGTATAATTTTACAAATCAAAGTAAAATCAGTGAAATATAAATGAGTATTAAAATAATGGTTAAATAACTCTTCACTTTGACTTCTTAAAACATAAAATTTATGCAAAATAACTTTTTTTCCTTATAATGAACAAAGTGTAGTTTTGCCAAATATTGATTATTTTAATACTTTTTCTGGTTTAATCAATTTGAATAGTTCTGTTTTAGTTGATATTTCTTTTGATAATTCTTTTTGTCTTATAGCATCAGCTCCATCTCGTAAAAAAAAAATTAATGGCTTACAACTAGGAGGTGGTGATTTAATTAATTATGAAAGGTATTCTCCAATCAATTATTCTTTTTGTTTGACAAATTTATGTTCTCCCATAAATGATTGAATTAAGTCTTTCTTCGGAAATTGAGGTAACTTAATTTAATAGTATATATTTACTTGACGGTCTGGATTTAAATCTTGCAAATGAGAATGTAAATCTTATAAGAAACTATATTTGACCCTTATATCCCTTTATTCAAATGTTTATGAATTGATAATACGTAATTTGTACAAAACATTATCAGAGTGAGTCTCCACTCCAATTATTTTGGCATCATATATCATTCTATTTATTATATAATAAATTATATAGAAAATAAACATAATATTTAAATCTAATTATAATTTAAATAACATAATCAAATTAAAACTAATATAATATCAAAATTAAGCATAAACAGCTCCAATCCAACCAAATACAACTCCTGTAATTTCTAAAATAACTATGAAATAATTCAATTTATCTCTATATTCCCTTATATAGATTAAAACAGGAATTAGACAAACCATTGTTGTACCTAAAAGTCCTCCTATTAAAGTAACATAGCGACTTAGAATAGAAATAAGAAAAATTACTTTATATTAGGTATAATTAATGCTAATATTGCACTTCCAAATTGGAGTATTAAAGTTGAATAAATGTGAATCTTTGATCTAAAAGAATCAACACTATCTACTTCAAAAGTTATCTTTCCATCCTAAGCCTAAATTCTTAAATTTCTATGTTTTAATTAATATTCCATCTCATCAGATAATAACATATCATGAATAATTTATCTACAAGCTAATATATTCAAAGGAACAGCAAAGAATAAAGCACAAGACATACCTAATTTACCTATAAAAAAGAAATCTCCATGATAATTATTAATAACCCAATTTTTGGTATCATCTCCAAATCTTAAATATCCACTAATACAAATTAATGAATAAACTATATAACAAATTAAGCATTATCTTTTCCATATTTTAGATTAACGTGTAATAGTTGGATTATGTAATTCCTTTCTAATTGGAAATATAAATAAATGACATAAATAACAGAAAAATGTCATAGCAAAAGTAGTAAAAATATTGAAATCTACATCTATCAATTTGATTTTAATATCATCTTTATATGAACCTCTTACAAAATAATCAAGTGATGTAAGAGAAGTTATGTATATTACAGATATTACACCAACTAATGAAAAATATCTTAATTTGTACAAAGTCTTTTAAAAAGAAATCAATAGGTTAGGTATTATGAATATTAATTATACTATTATTGCCAATTCTCTTTAATCAACTACTATCTCAAAATATCTAAATAATTCATATATAAATAATTAAAAAGAGATCTAGATTTATGTAATTCCCAATAAACATTAACAGATAGTTAATATTTCAAAACATCTCTTCATCTTATTTCCTAAACTCATTTGAATTAGTTCACTAAAAGATGAACATTGTAAATCACCTGCACTCCAACTTAAAATGTGCATCGATATACATGAGATTATTCCACAAAGTGCAATCAACAACAATTCGATTATAAGTCCTTATTCTTTTGCTCTATCTTAAATACAACTCAATATTTATACATGGCAACCCTAGCATTCCAACACCCAAACATGGAGCAAGCAAACTGATAATACTCATTCTTATTCCACCTTTTTTCAGAGGACCGAATGTACGTTGACACCAATTTAGTTACTATTCTTTCTCCTAAACTGGCTCTTCCATCTCCATATAGTTACTAATGAACGTTGATTGCATGTCACTAAAATGTACTTATGAATATGACATTATTAATATAATCAATGACATTATTTTAACCAGACTTGAGAAATTTAGAATTGCTATTCTCAAATAATCCTTAGAAAAATTCTATAAACTAACACATCATCTCTAATCTATCAAACTCATTATACAAAAGAAATTTACATCTTAATCTCATATCAAACTTCATTAAACATTCCATATAACTAAACTAATTCTATTATTCTATAACAAATTTATATATACTATACTTTTTTTTATTTTTAAATTATACAAATAACTATCATGTAATACTTTTTTTATTTAAATTTAGAGATTAATACAACATTATCTACTACTTAAATTATTTTACAATTTTTATATATTCTATCAATATATATATTTAAAATATTATAAGGAAATCAAAAAAAACTTAATAAATTACTATTTAATATATAGATTCTTAATAGTAACTTAGAAAAATGGTTTCGTAATTATTTATATATATTTAAATTAAATATATATGTATATAATTTAAATCAAATAAATAAATAAAATGTTTTTCTCCTCTTCTTTTTAAGAATTTATGGAAAAAGAAAAGTCTATCTATTCCACTTTGTAAAAACATCTTGATATAATATTAGTATACTTATATATTTAAATAGGCGAATTAATTAGATTTCACTTATCATTCTGTGTTTCAACTATTTAGCCATATATCTATATTACACAATACTTAAGCAAATCTCTTTTAGGCTCTAATGAAAATGGTAGGTAGTTTAGTGGAATAAAATAAATAGTAAAATATAAATGATTTACTTCTTCTTGATAATTAACCAAAATCAACCAAATTTTTATAACCAAATTTTTTTGAAATTTTTGAAGACAAATAAATTCAAACATCAAAAATATAAAAACTATTGAATGCAACAGAAGATAATAAAAAAATTTCAATATAAACTGAAATTGAACTTCCAAAAGAAAAAGTGTATAGAGAATCTGTTAAGAACAGAAAAGAACGATAATAAATGGATGCTCATGAATGTGAAGAATGTGAACGATTTTATAAAGCATTACCAAATACGAATTAAGCAGAAAAATTAAAACAGGATTTTTCAAGGCATAGAATTAATCATAAATTAAATCAAGAAAAATTACTATTAACTCCAGAATGATTTGTATATATATCTATATTTATGTATTTAAAGTTTATTCTTTTTATTATTAAATTTGCATTCCTTTATAAAAAAAATAAATATATATTAATCTGAAAGAATTTATTTTTTAATTAGAAAAATAATTATTTTGTACTTCAATATTAAGAAAATTAATTATATTTTAATAAATTTTTTATATCTAGAAATAAAATTAAAAAAATATTTATAATTATAGACTTCAAATATAAAGGGTAATTAATAGATATTAAATCATTAAATATATATAGCTACCATTTGAATAATTAAAGGGGAGCATTTAAATTTAAGTTTTTAATAAATGAATAATTTTCTATTTTTATTGTCATTTCTAATTTAGTTTTTATTCTTTCAAATTACTCACATTTCTTAATTTCTTTATTTAGAATTGAAATTTACAATAATTTAAAGAAAGAAAAGTAATAAAAATAATTAAAAATTGAAAGATTTTGCATTTTAAAATTCTTAATTATTCTGAAATAATTAAAAAATATTTGGAATATTAAATTTTATGTGATTTTAGAAATAAATGAATAATTTTAAAGATTTATTTTTGTATCCTAAATAGAATTCTATTTTTAGTTTTTTTAAAAATTATCTTAAAGGTTTAATTTTAAGGCAAACGAGGTTTTATCATAATCTTTAACATAATCATCATGAACTATTAATTTAAGTTTTAAGAATCGTTTCATAGAAGTTTCTATCGAAGAAAATTATTTATTTAATAATAATTAATAAATTCTGGTTAACTTGAATAGTGAATTAATCCTATAAATAATGGGGAAATGAAGATAGTTTCTGAAGAAAGTTCAGAAATAAAAATGAAATGAGAATTACATGATTTATGGATGTTTGTATAAGATTATAGTTTTAAATTGATAAAGGTTCTAAAATTCTGAAAAATGATTTCTACTGACATTTCTATCGTATTAAATTAATCTAAGAGTATGATTTCTCTTAATTTTCATTAATTATAATATCTCAATAATTAAATATACATGAATTAATAGATATCATAGGAATATTTCATTCAGAAATTTTCATCTTTACATTTGAGTGAGAGTAAGAATAAAATTGATTGTAGCTGATGATGATACTTCAAGAAATGAGAGTCCGGTTTTGGATTCTAGATTAATGGAGTTTGTGAGTGGATTGGCAGCTCATATAAAAATAAAATTAGAAAATTTCAAACCCAGCTAAAACTCTTAACTTTCTAAACAAAACGATGGTAGTATATACTTTGGTGTGATGGAGGATAGCCTAAAACATGGAATAGGTATTTAACTATGGCCTAAAATTGGAAATTTATTAAAAGGGTATAAATGAATATTTAAGTTTTCTTAGGACTTGGTAAAATGATTTACTGGAAGGTGTATGTACAATGTTTTATTCTAATGGAGATATGTAAGTATAATAATTTTATAGTAGTTTTGAAGCTCAATTCTCATAAGGTAGGGCTATTGGATTTGGTATGTTTAAATCGGAAAAAAAAGTTGTAAAAGGTATAAATATTTGTAATTTATTTTAGGAATCTGGATCAACAATCAGCTTTAAGGTGAAGGATAAGAGATAAGGAATGATGGGACTACTTATTATGGATAGTTTTGGGATGGCAGGAAGCATGGGAGAGGCATATAATTATTTCCTGATGGATGCAAGTATAATTCTTATATAAATCTTTAGATATGAAGGATTCTTTCAAAATAATAAATTTGAAGGAGATGGTCTATTTACATGGAGTGATGGTAGTTATTACTAAGGTCAATTTCATAGAGGATTAATTTTAGGATTTGGTAATTACAATAATAATAATGGACTTTAATTAATGGGACAGGTATTATATTTTAATTAAGTTTATTAGTTTTAAGAAATTAAAAAAAAAAAATTGTTAGAATAGAATCTCAATAAAAATCTATAAACCATAACATTTTTGAATTAATATAACTAAACATTGCTAATCGAAAAGATACGCATTCTCTGACTTGATGATTTATATATTTATCAAATTTATTTAAACATTTGATTCACTTAGATTGTCTATATTATAATTAAATTTATTATATAAAAATAAAATTCGTTTTTGGAATTTTTAACATTTAATTATCAGGTGTTGGCTTCATTATTAATTACAATAAATGTATAAATTAGCAGTCTGCACATTGCTTATCCTTAGCGTAACAGCAATAGATGTCACCAACTCAGTTTGGACAAGTCACGACCAAAAAGCTTTTGCCTAAATCAAATAATCAGGTTGGGGAAATTTCATTTTGAACTTTGGTGAACTCCATTTAACAACAGGAGGTATCCTTGCAGAATTAAACACAGAAATTGCCAAACTTGTAATGCCTTTTTTCATTAATTCATATAGATTGACGAATTGGATGAGGAATTAGCAGAAGTCCATCACTAATATGCAAGAAGAACAGATGTTCATAATAGAGAAGTCAATAGACTTTCATAAGAAATCTAAGATAAAGAAAGAGGTAACCTTATTAACTCTATATAATTTAGAGGTCTTCAATGCTCATGATTTCTATGATAATGTTTTGATCCCATAAAGAGACAGATTTGCTGCTTAACTTGAATAATTATAAGATAACATTGTTTAAAACAGAAGAACACTTAATGAAGCTACAGTCTAAAGAGCTAATGATCATGCTGAATTTGAATCCTTAGTTGCTGAACACAATGAAGCTATTAGTGCTATTGATGAATCCTTATAATTATTAAGTCAATTGGAATCACCATCCCTTGTTTAAATCTAAAAAGTCTAAAAGAATTTGACCAAAATTTAATAATCCCTCAAGAGACACAGCACATTCTAAACATTCATTAAGACTCTTTTAGAAATTGCAGTTGAAGCAAACTTTGCTGATTAAGGTGCTCTTAGAGAAGTAATTAATTATAATGATAATGCTTTAGATTCTTACTGCCTTCAACAACTTGAGAGTGTAATTGGTTGACTCACTTAATCAACTCACTGCTGATGAAGCTGAAGCATAAAAAGACTTCGAAGCAAGAGTTATCTAATTAAACTAAGAACATGCTGAATTCCAAAGAGCTGTTATTGTAAAGACTGCTGAAATTGAGGCTAATGCAAGTATTGAATTCATACTATTGATTTTTAGACAAGATTGAATAAACCCTTGATTTGATTGATGTCTTACATGCTGATTTGGATACTTTGAATGGATAATTGTAAGCAGAAAACGATGACTTCGCCTTTGCAACTGATGTCTATAATGCCACTGTTGCAGAATACAATAAGGAATTGAATGCTGCCCATTAAGCTTTGGATTTATTAAATTAACCAAGATTCACCGATTATGTTAAATCATAACTCAAGGGAGCATTTTGATATTATTCATTCAATAATAGTAAATGAATTCATTGTATAAACCATTCTTCATTAAATTCATACAATTAAATATAAGTCTATCTCTATTTATTAATTATATTATTGTAAATCTTTTATTTAATTTTTGAGTACATATATATAATATATGGATTCAAAATAAAATTATGTTATTAAATAGAATGTAACAAAACAATAAATCATAATATCATAATAAAATATAGCTCTTTTTTTTAGTTAACATATTGATTCTTGCAATTTGAAGATCTTCTTCAATTTATTTTCTTTCTCCAGTTTCTGGATCAATTTTAATTCTAATCTCTTCACAATAATATGCAGCTGGAGTTAATTTTATAATTGCATGTATTGGAATCTCTAATTAAGGTACTTCTGATATTTCATTTCTATGAAAATAAGCATAAAGACATCTTAAAATAGCCTAATGTCCTATAACTAAAACAGGTTCTCGAGATCTCTCAATTTCATAAATAATTGGTTCTATCCTACTTATCAAATCTAAATAGGATTCTCCTCTTGGATATCTATATGTTAATTTGTTCACCTTTCTTTCCTATTTGGTGTTAATATTACAAAAGATACAGCAAAATCTTCAGGAAATTATATTGCAATTTAAGTATAAGTTAAACCATCACAAATGCCTACATTTATTTCATCTAAAGTCTTTAATTACAAATAGTTTATCTTAAGAATATTACATACAATTTCAGCTGTATGAGTTGCTCTTTTCATTGTAGAAGTTAAACAATGAATTTGATTTCTCTATTCTTATGTGGGAAATTCATCAAGCAAAAATTTCCCTAATTATTCTGAATATTAGATTCCTTATTAAGATAAATCACAATCTCCACCTACTCTATTTTCTTAATTAAATGTGCTCCCTCCATGTCTTGTTAAATATATTGGTCTTGGATAGATATGTAGATTCATCAAGTATGATATTATTTTTGATAATAAATATCCTTTCACTTTATGAATTTAAATCTTAATATAAATCAATATGATACATCTTCACCAATATTAATTAATTTGATAAATGATAAATTCTCATCTAGATCTATCTTTTAATACACTTCCTCATACATTTTTATTCTTCCTAAAAAATCTTTTGTAGCATCTTCAGGATTCATTGAAACATAATCAGGATTATTAAGTTTTGTTAATCTGATATTATTTTGAATCACATCTGCGTCATCACAAATTGATTCAATCCAAAGAGTTTATACATTTTGACATTATTATAATAAAGAACATTAAACCATATTTCTCCTCTCTTTTGTTGTATTTGTCCCATCAAAAATAGCAATTTCTCCATCACTATTTAAATAATTAATCAAATCATTCAATGCCATCTAAGCACATTCATTTCTTGCTTTAGTTGCCTAATTAATGATCAATATACTTATTCATTTTTTGAATCAAAGAAGCTCTTATCACATTCAGTTCCACAAATTTCCCTTCTATAATTTCCAATATTGAACACCTTACAATTGTAACCTAACCAATTCAAATATCTATGAAGTTTCCTAGATATATATGTTTTTCCTCTAGCTGGTAATCCAACCATACATAAAGCTATTTTTTAAGACTTATGACAATCTTGCATAAATAATTTAAAATTTCAATTTTATAATATTCTTTAAGAAATGCTTCAATACTTCGTCATTATTCATATTATATTATCATCTTTGATGTATATAAATATTTATTTAAAAATTATTCATTTATTATTCTTAAATATACATTCATCACTTATAATTTTATTATCATTTTATATATCAAATAATCAAGTCTCCTTTTAATATAATAATTCCTTATATTTAAATATATCTACATTTTCCCTTTAATAATCTATTCTATTTCAGATAAGAGCCAACACTTCAATAATTTAAATAAGTATTAAATCTAGTAATTATTTTTATTTATAAAAGTTAAATTTTATCAATTAAGTTTAAGATTTCTTATTTCCTGAAGTGGTTACTCTATTCCTCTTATTCTTGCTGTTAAATTTAAATCTTTTGCCATCAATGTTACCCTTTTAGCATGAAAGGTACACTATACTGAATCTTCGAATAAATCTACCATATATTGTTCAGTTAATGTTTATAGACATTCTAAGGATTTACTAGAATATCTAAATTCTTTAAATCCAAGTTCATCCGATACCTTAATACCTGCCCATCTTACAAATCTTTAAAATCCTGCTCGGCGGCAAACTAATATACTTGAAGTTTAAAGTTATCTAATTTCTTATAATACTTTAGACATTGGTTTATTTCTCTTTTATAGTTTATCCCTTGCTTTTTATACTTAAATTCCAGAAATTCTTTCATCTTTCTTTCTTTCAGATTTTTTGCTTTCCTCATTTGACTTTTCTTCAATTATGCTTTTCTCATCTGAATTAAACAAAGAATGCATAAAACTTGGCATTTATTCATTATTATCCACTTAAAAAGATTAATTATTATTCTCTTTTGCTTTCTTTTTTCTATTTGCCATTTCTCTTATAAAACTATTTAAAACTATTTAAAAATAATAAAAATATTAAGTGTTTGCAACAAAAAATAAAGTTATGTTTCATTAAATCTAAAAATTAATTAAAAACATCTTTATACTTACTAAACTTTAAGGAACTATTGATTATGTTAAATATTAATTTTATATCAATAATATATTTAAGATAATGCAATAATTATAGATTTAATTGCAAAATTCTCTTAATTAACTCAATGAGAATAATTAGAAATTCTTAGAATTAATATTTCCATAATAAAACACAACTAAATCATTAAAAAAGCAAAAAATATAAACAGATAAATTTACATAAACAATTGATATGAATCAACAGCATTAAAAAACATCTGCTCTTATAGAGTTTAATTAAAATTAACTAGATGTCATTGATGATATGATTAAAGAATTTGAATTTAAAATATCCTAATAATTAGAATAACAATAATTTGATCAATACAAATAGCGAATTTCATAATAATAATTAGAAATAAATAATCTAAAGAAAAAATTATAATCTAGATTAGATTCTAAATATGGCCCTAATCATTTAGAAGTTGAAATAAATAAAAAAGAAATTCTAAAATATTAAAAAATGATCAAAAAACAATAAAAAGAAAATTAAGACTTAAATCAGTTAAATTAATAGTATGAAATAGCTGAAAATGCTCTTCAATCAATTTAATAATCTAAAACACTTTGAATGGTCTAAATAAATAAATTCTAAAAATATATATTAATGATCCTTAATATTATAGTAATTTCATTATTACAATAAATGATTTCTTTTTTCTTTGTCTTTATTTGCATTCTGAAAGTTGTTCCTCATTTTTTTCAGAATATTTGTTAAAAAAACCCAAATATATTACAATTATTTTATGAATTAATCTATGATAAATTTCATGAAAGTCTATAAGATTTATTTAAATTTAGGTTAAATCTTAATAAAAGTAATCTAAATCAGAACGATTCAATTTTTTTTATTTTCTTTAATTCTCAATATATAATTTCTTTATTAAAGATTCGATTTATTTATATAGATAATTAAACACTAATTATCTTATTAGTGTAATTCTGAATAGAAATTAAAGAGATTATTATCCTAAATAGTAATTTAATAATAAAAACTTCTATCTTTTTAGAATTTTTAAGTATAAAAATTTTATTAATCTATTTATTTTCATTTGTATGGTATTAATAATGATAATTTATGTTTTATATGCAGTTTTAGGATTGATCTCTTATCTATTTGTTATCAAACCATTAACAGAGATGATCCGATTAAAACTTCAATTCGGTAAGGATTGTAAGATTTCTTTTAATTTTTTTGGAAAGGAGATATATGATTAATTAAAAGAAACAAAGGAAAGTAAAAATGAAAGAGATATTTTTAATAAGTAGAAAACAGCCTACAATAAATATCAATATAAATTTTTTATGACCAATATGCTTTGGATTATAAGAATTTCTATTGCAGATCCTTTATATTAAAAAGAGGCTCTCTTAAATCATTAATTATATTAGAAAGTAGATCCTGTTTGTCATAAGTAAATTATTTTATGAAATATTAGTGATTTATTATCTAAAGGACTTATGTGGTCAAAAGGTGAATAATGGAAAAAATAAAGACTACTATTATCAAGTTCTTTTGAATTTGATTCTTTAAAGAAAAAAGTACCTATGATAAATGAGATTACTTAAAGTAAGATAGACAATTTTTCAAATGAAAATGTTTTATCATCCTTGTAGTCTATCACTGGTTTAATTGTAATAAAGAGTTTTTTTGGAATTCAAACAGATCAAATTTACATAAACAATACAGAATTACAAGTAGAAATTGCTAATATAATGAATGAAATGGGATATATGAGATTTAAATCATAAATTTAATCTACAAAAAGACTCATTTTTGGTACAAAAGCATGGAAGATTTTCCCTACAAAAGAAGAAAAGAAATTATTATAAAGAGTGAAAGACATGAGATTAATAGTTGAAAATTTAGTATAATAAAGAATAAAGTATTTTGAAGATTCAAATAATTCATAGATTAATAATAATGAAAACTTTTTAAATATATTGGTGAATGAATATCTTAAAATAAAAAATAAAAAATAATAAGAAACTACATTAGATTAAATTATTTAGGAATTCATCACATTATAATTTGCTGGAACTGACACAACAGCAGTATTATTATACCATTGTCTCTATTTTTTGGCTTATTATCCACAGGCTTAAGAAGAGATAAGAAGAGAAATAAATGAATCTTGTCCTTCATCATATATAAATGAAAATGAAATTAATAATTTAAAGAAACTTTCAGCATTTATTAATGAAGTCTTGAGATTAAAGAATCCTGCTATGAGACCTATTATAAGAGTGGCCACATAAGATCATAAATTAAAGGATTTAAAAATTAAGAAAGGTAATATATTTATCAATTAATTTAATAAGGATGGTTAGTATGTATTGATTATTTTTTGTAAAATTAATCAGAAAAACATTTTGATAATGCTGGATAATTTAATTACACTAGATGGTTGTAGGATAAACCAATCAAAGAAGATAATAATTTTATTTATATGCCTTTTTCAGCAGGTCCTAGAAATTGTATTGGATCTTAGATGGCTTTATTGGAAGTTAAAATCATATTAGGTTAAATTTTAAAAAGATATTAAATAATGATAAATAAAAATGTGGAAGTTTCATGGGAAATACATTTTAACCATTAACTCAGTCCAACGAATGCTGTAATTTTAAATAAAATAAAATGATTTAATCTTATTAAGTATTTAAAAAAAAAATAATCATAATTTTTTTCATTTAAATTTATAAATAATATCTAGCTTAATTATATTTATTTAATTAGATAATGAAAAAATGAGTGTAATAATTTAATAAAAAAAAATGGTATAATATTATTATAGTAATTTGATTAAATTTATTGTAAATGATAAAGTGATAAATATTTTGAGATTAAATCAAGTATGTTTTGAATAATTTACAAATTAGTCTTTTGTATTTATTTTGAAATAATAATAAAAATAGAAACAAGAGATTATAATATGAGAAGATTAATATTTAATGCAGATTAAGTTAGAAGAGCTTCAACTGTTTTATAAAAGTTTGATATTAGATAAAGTTTAACAGGATCAAAGTAAGAATTATATTATAAATTGAGTAACAAAGATCTGATTGATGTCATGGTTTATGTTTTATAAAAGCCTTGTGAGATTAGAACTTCAACTGATGTGTTTATGTTGAGATCAGCAACTAGATCAATTGAATTTTTTAATAACCTAGACTCAGATTTATTGCATGAATAATGTTGCAAATCATTAAAATATAAATATTTGCCAGCAGGACATTTTGTATTTAAGGAAGGAGATATTGGAGATAAATTTTATATAATAATAAGTGGAAGAGTATAGGTTTTGAAAGACTTTAATCCAAATGATTTATAAGCATCGATATATGATCATGAAATAAAATAACTATCTAATGGTGATACTTTTGGAGAAAGAGGAATGGATATGGAAGCAACAAGAACTGCATCTTGTAGAACTTTAGAGAATAGTCATTTAGCTTATTTGGAGAGAGATAGCTATTTAACAATTTTAAATAATGTTAAGCATTTGATGAAAAAGACATATTTTGAAGAATTTGCAAATTTAGATTTGTTTCATAATTGGAAATTTCAAGATATAAAAGCATTTTATGATAAAGCTTTTATAAAGAAATATTCAATGAATGCTTGTGTATATAAGGAAGGAGGTTCATTAGATTATGTATATATTATAAAGAAGGGTGAATTTAAAATAGTGAAAACAGTATTAACTTCAACAATAGATTTGAATGAAATGTTTATGGGAGATTTTGAGAAGATTTTATTAGGAATGAATCATAAATAAAAAACATTATCAGAAATATTTGAAGCAAAATATCAAAAGAGAAAATTTGGAAATAATTATTATAAATAAATGAAGAAATTAGTAACAATAAAATATATAACAAGTGGTTAAATGTTTGGAGAAATGGAATTATTAATGTAAAATTAAATTACTAGAACACATTCAGTTTATTCAAATACTGATTAATCTGAATTATATTAATTAAAAGTAGAACATTTTGAAGCTATACTAGATAAAATACCTTAAATTAAATAATAATGGATATAATTATCAGAATAAAAAAATAAAAATTTTATGAAATAACTATTATCTTATGAAAAAAACTTTAATGATTTAACTGAAGCAAAGAAAGAAATTGAAAAAAATATTAATCTAGACTTTTTGGAAATAGGAACTAGTGAAAAACCTAAACCAGCTAAACAACTACCTAGAATTGATACTGAAATATCTACAACCAGAAAATAAAAATTCATCAAAACACAAATAGAAATGTAAATGTAATAATAAAGTAAAAAAAAATATTTAATTAAAAAATAATACTAAAATAGCTACTTCTTTAATTCAACATCATCAAGAATGAGAACTGATGAATAAGAATAAGAAGAAACTCAAAATGAATATAATTTTGTCCATCTCACCTGTAAATGAGAATAATTAATATGTATATATTTATATATAGCTATTTATTTATTCCAACTATATATTTCAACCTATTTGTACTCCTCTTCCTGTAAATGCTTAAAACTACCCTCTCTACTCTTATTATTAAGGTTAAGCTGGTTAATTGTAGTATGGTTATTATTAGTATTATTACTATTATTGATTAGTATTTTATCCCCAATCATTCTATTGATTTGTTTGGATCAATCCTCCCATTTAATCATATTATAATATTTTGAACTCTCTATAAGCCAAAAATGCCACATAACATGCTCCAATATAATAGAAAAACAAAATAAAAAATGTTACTCCAAATCTTGTTGGCTAAAAGAATGAAATGCTCAATTCAACATTCATACCAAAAAATATAAAAATCATCAATAACTACATAAGTAAAATTTTAATACATTTTATAAAAAGTAAAATACAGCAATCACACAATTACAATAATTTAATTATGCCCATGCCATATATAGTATGAATATAGTAAAGAAATCATAAAATCCTGCCATTTATTGTAAAACGAATAATTTAATCAAGCCAACCACAAATTAACTTACTCCTAAAATTTATAACATTTAAACTGCTTTTTTTGTTCCTTATGTAGGTGGTGGAATAGATTAAAAAGGTATGCACATTTATTATTATATTTAATAATTAATTATAATTATATATTTTCAAACTTATACCTCTATAAACCCATTTTGTATTTCTACTTCCTCCTATAAGTACTCTTTAAGATATTCTTAAGTCTATGGTCCAATAATAGGTATACCATTTTTCGAATGATTACCTACAACATATATATATAATTTACCTTTCCCAACAATTATTTTAAGTTTAACATATTTATAACCCAATCTATATTTATATAATCGAATTTGCTCAAGTAATCCATCCAAAAGAGCTTTTATTTCAACTTTATAAAAATTGTGAAAATCTACTCTGCAAATACCATCTTCAATATTTATAAGTTTAAGAAATAGTTCCTTACCCTCCTCTTAAAGGGTTTCTATTTTTTAGATACAAATTTATAAAGCATCTTTAATTACAACTCTTTTTATTTCTTTCTCCTTTTTTAATTAAAAGATCTCTCCTTTATTCTATTATAATAGTTTCATCTATACTCTATTTTCATTTAATTTTTAAATTAATTTTTTCCTTTCTTCTTTTTCAATTTATTTATTTTAAGATTATTATCTTTTATTTTATGAATAACTTTTAGTCTAAAATGTTGAATACGAATTTCTTCTAGTTTTATATAAATCATTATTTTATGTAAAGTAATAATTTTCAAAGTTGTTCTCTGGGAACTTATGATTTACTTAATAATTTTGATATTAGACCTGTTGATATTTATCCTCATAATCTCCAAATTTACAATTATTAATCAGAATGATAATTATACATACAGTACTAATAATTAAAAACCATGTATCTAATTATGAAATTATAGATGGAATATATGTTAAAAAGTGCCAGACAATGACCAATAGTGTTGATATCAAATAAAAAAGTAAGTTGAACAATTATTAAATTAAATACCATTTTATTGTTAATAATGTACTAAAACTTAAATAAATTAGTTCATCAATAGTAGGAGTCAAGAACTCTAATAATGATAACTTTTATTCAAATATAGAGTAAATGTTTATATAGATTATGTAAATCGTCCAATAAAAAAGAAAGTGTGATAAAAGTCTTAAAAAAAGTTTAATCATAATTTATTATTAAATTATTATAAAAATTACTTTACTTTATGATTGGAGTTAATCAAACTAATAGAATATAAAAGATTAGACATACTATTTTATTCTTATAAATACTGATAAATATATATATATTTTTATAAAAGATTTAAGATTCAAATGATAACATCTATTTTCCCTTCTATTATTTCCACTTATTGTTAAAGGTACTACTATATATACTATTTTGTAATTGGACCAATTATAGGTTTTTAATTTTTTGAATGTAAACCTATAAACTTATATAAAATTTTATACCTTTCCCTACTATTATTTGCAATTTTATTTATTTTTATTAATTGCAAAGTTTATATGATTCAATTTTCTCAAATACTCCATCAAGTATATTTTCAATTTCAGCAGAAAAGAACTTATGAAAATCAATTCTACAAAATCCATTATCATCAATAACCATTAAATCAAGGAATAAATTCCTACCTATTTTCTCTAATTTTTTCTTTTCCAATCTTATTTATTATAATTGTTAATTACATTAATTTTCATTTATATTACAAGCTTTAAAATTCATAATAAATTCTTACTTTAATATTATTTTATTACTTTAGCTTTTTGATTATTTATAGCAATAACTTAATTTCGATTTAATTCAAAATCAGCCTTTTTTTATTATTTAGTTTATTAATCACACTATCAAAATAGATAAAATAATACTTTTTTAATATCAAATTTAAAATTCTTTTATTCTATTATTTTTATTGCTGTTTAATATAATGATTATCCTTCAATATTTTGAATTTAATTAACTTTTTTAAATTCTTCTATTTTATATTGTGATTTTGTTAATTCATCTTTGTTTTTGCTCTCTATTGCTTTTTATTCATCTACTATTAATTAATTTATTTCTCTTAATATAAGTTTTTCTTCTTTAGGTTTAAGAGTTTATAAAAATTATTAACAATTTTCAAAATTAATTATCAATTATAATGATAATGCAATTTCAGAATATTTTAGATTAGAAAATTATTTACATAACTTTTAAATTTGATTTTCGTAATCTATTATTTCAATTATTTTAATAGACTACTTCTCATTCCCATAAATTGTTTTAGTCAAACTAATTTTAGTATTATCATTTTATTCTAAAAAATTTGTAATTTTAATTTTAAATTCATCACTAACAGCATCATCAAGTTCTTCCATATTCCCATTATCAAATTAATTGGTACTTTCTGTATTATTATCCTGAATAACTTTTTACTATAAATGTTACTCATGATAAATTTGCTATTTATCCTCTTATTCATTATTAGATTCCCTTTTTTTATTCTTATTCTTTCGATTTCCCCTTTTATTTGTTTTCTTTTTAATTTATCCATTATCTTAGTTTATAATTTCATCATTTTATTATTAAATATAAGGTTCTTTTTCATCTTAATTCCAATAAATATATTATTAATTATAAATCATCTAGATAGAAATAAAATTTTACTCCATCTTAATCCAATTATTTTACTTGAATTGGTTACAAATAAGGACACTTTTCATCTTTATAATATCTTTCATATACATTAAATTCTTTATTCTCATTATCTTAATAATAAATTGGATCTTTAAAATCTTATATGTTTTGAACACCTCCATAATCTTCATAATAAAAATCAGGATTATTATTAAAATTTTATGATATCTAATTGGATTTTTAACAATTATAATGAGTAATATATTCATTTAAATTATTAGAATATTGATTGTAATTATCTTCTAAGGGTATTGCTCCAGAATTTTAATTACTTTAATTTTCTAAAGGATTTTGCTTAAATTGAGTTGAACCATCTTAACCTTAAAGTTGATTCAAAACTAGATCTCTATAATTTTTATCATCCTTCTAAGACTTTGATAAGTTCGGATTGTCCAAAAATTGATGAAAATCATTTTCTGCGTCTTCTTAATTAAGGATACCAGCATTTTTCTAGTCTTTTGAATCAAATCCCAAAAATACACTACAGAAATCATTTTTTTCATCATTGCTTGTTCGCTAAGTCGATGTTGATAAAATTTTGATTTTTTGTGACATATTTATATTAAAAATAATATATAAAATATATTAGATGAATTAATAGTTATAATTCATAGATATCTTTAAATATAAAGATAGATTAGGAATAATAAATTATAATAAAGATTTCTATTTTAGAAATTAATATCATCCATTATATTATAAAGGTAATTATGATATGAAATATGAAAATTTAACTCTAAATTTGATAATTTTATAATAGAAAATATTTAATATACAATTTTATTATTAAATACATTTTATTAAATATCATTTTAATTAAAAACTTTATTTTAAGAATGATAAATAAATCATATTAAATCATCTTGAACTACCATCTATCTAAGATTTCTATCTAATTAAATATCTAAAAATAATGAAGTTTATGGAAGTAAAATTATAAAATTCTTTACTATATTAAACTCCCATCTAAAGTATTTTTCAATAAGTGTTAACAATGTAAATATACTGATTAAAAGTATCACAATAAATGAAATATTTATCAACTTTTTTTATATAAATGAATATTTACAGATAATTATGAAATTAATTAATTTGTAGTATCAGTCAATTAATTTTAAAATTAATCTCTTAAATCATTTAAATCATCATAAGCTATTAATCCTATTTCTAAATCAGATTTTAAATCTATAATTTCAATTTAAAAATGATTAGTTGATTCATATTCATTAATTACATTATTTCTCACTTTATTTAATGTTTCTATCATTCCTCTACGCATAACACCATCTAATGCAGAATCACAATGTTATTAAGCACTCACTATTTTATACTAAAAATTAAATTAATTATACATCTGGTAAAAAAGTACAAATATCTTCAACCATTAAATTATAAAAATCAGTTACAAATTCATCAGATGTTATATATCCTGAAGAATCAAAGTTTTAAAATACCTCTAAAAACTTATCTATTTTGTTAATATGATCCATGAATACATTTATAAAATCACTGGCATTTTTATCTGAAAAGAAATACATTAAAGTAACTTCTGCTTAAATAGTATAACTAATTTCTCTCATTGAAAATGTTCCACTACTGGCCATACTTAAATCAGATAAAAGATTAAAAAATCTAGTAGATTCAGGATATTTTGTATAATAATTCTATGCTAATGAATTAGATATAAAACAAAACACAAAACATATCCCATATATTGTAGCAAATGAAAAAATTGAAGGCAATTATTACATCTTTTATTAAACTCCAACAAATCCTTATTAATTTTATTTGTCTCTCTAAAATGCTTAATTTTATGCAATCCTATCCTTTTTCATTTCTTCATTAATTAAAAAAACTTCCTTTACTTCAAGATCAAATTAATATTTAAATAATACATCTGAATCCTTCATTAACAAACTTGCATAACCTCTATATCTATCTATATCTCTTTATAACCAAACTATATCTAAATATGAAAACAATTCCAAAAATTCATCATATTGTTATAAGTAAAATTTATAGAACAATATACAAACTATTAGAAGTACACCTCCTATAATTACAATTGGGATTAATAATTGATACCAATTATTAGATACTAAAGTAGCCCTATTTGTAGAATAATCTAACATTTCTTCATTTAACTCCTAACATAATTATCTCAAAGGCATAAAATTTTTGAATAAATAAGTAAAGAATCCTTAGGTATAGTCAATGTTTTCATTAAATAAAAAATCAGTCTTTATAAAATTTAATGAAGCCTCTAATTCTAATTGAATTGCTTCTCTCAATCTTATAGTATATTCTATTGTTGTTGGATAATCTGCCATTTTGATTGCGACATATCTATCTTCAAAAAAAGGGTCAAGATATGGATTTTAGAGTTAGTTTTCAAAACTAGTCTTTAATTCATAAAATGTATAATTAATTTCATTATTTGCATAGATGGCTTCTTAATAGGCTTATTCTTTTGTTAAATAATTTCTTTAATATAAAGTTGCATAATTAGTGACAGCATTTTATCCAACAATATAATTGTCTATTGGTCCAATTATATTAGCTTTTATTTAAAGGAGATCGATTTCTTTTAAAAATTAAGGTAAATCTGAATTAGCATAAAACATTTCAATTGATCCAAATACTAAGAAATTAAGAAACATTAAAGTTAGCATATATTTCATATTAAGGAAATTATGAGAAAATTTATTGGAACTAGTGATTTTTTAAATTAAATCATATCTTTTTGAAAATTTGGATTTCTTAATTCCTGCTAATGAACTTGTGTCTGAACCATCTTAATTTAATTTAATCATACTTGGATTATTTACTAAATTCAAAATTTACATTTATTATTTAATGTTTTCTTGTAAATCCTTATCAATTTAATCTAATTATTAATCTTAATTTTGATCACCTTATTTATTTTATATGATACTACTTATAAAATTACTTGACTCTTAATCTTCTCTTTAATCTAAAGCTGAAAAGTATTGTTATTTATTTTTATTTTATTTTTTTGAAATAGTATTATTCATTTATTATAAGGAGATATCCTACTTTTCATCAATTAATCTTGAAGCACTATCCTTTGGACTTGCTAAAGCAATTGAAATATTAGGATAAATAACTTAAGAATTAGAATTATTGATATTTTAATTAATTCTTAATCTCTATCCAAAATGATTTAAATCTTTTTCATAATTTTCTAATATTTCTAAAGCTTTTGGAGGACTTAAACAAAAACTTTCTTAATCTTCTATTATTTCAAAATTATTATCCATATCTGTTAATTAAGCAAGATATTCTAAATTATTATTAGTACTTAAAGGTACTTCAGTTTAAAAAGGTGTTGAGAATTCTGTTTAAATGAATTTTTTAGTATCTCTTATTTCTACAATTAAATAAGAAAATAATTCTTATTTGACATTTCTTAAATGAAAAACAACATCTGCTGTTAATTAAGTTGTATTATCATTTTAATCCCAATTCATAGTTTATTTCTTTTCAAATATTAGAGGATTTGGAATTATCATTTAGATTTGAGTATCACTTTAATCATAATTAGTTTACTTATCTTCAAAATTAATTTGATCATATTAATCCCTTTGAATAATAGAAGCTTTGGATAAGAATGATTCATAAATATTATGAAATCTTGGAAATACTTTGTTGATTTATTATTTAAATAATAGATCAATTAAATTTTAATTGTATTTCTATTCATAACCTAATTTTTATGCTAGATTTTTTGTCATACATTATATTTTATTATTATCACAACATAAAATATAAGCAGGTGATACTTAAGTATCTTAAAGAAATGTAACAAAAGTTAGATCTTCAAAATTTGATAAGTTTATATCAAAAAAGAAATCTATAGGTTTTATACATTTATGTGTTGTTCTACAAAAACTTAAATTTATTTATTTATAAAATTTGGATTCTCCACTCTATAGAAAATTTTAAATTAATTTTTAATGAATCAATTCAAATCCTTATGGTAATATAGCTTCAATAAAGTTCAATTGCTTAAATTATTCTTGTGTATATCCAAAAAATTAATGAATTAAATTTGAAGTAGATTAAATTTATAAATAATGAGATTTTTTATCAAAACCAAATATTATATAATCTAATTTGCTAGAAAATAAATCAATAGATATTTATGATTACATCTTAAGTAATTTTTCATCTGATATAGATGCTACAGTTGTTAATTTATAAGCTGAAAAATAATTATTCATTAATTCTGCTTATAAAAATGTATTTAAAGCTTACATTTTTCTGCTTGGGAATTAATCATATAATTTCAATAGTTCATTTTCTATTTTTTTAAATTTAATAAGTAAATTTTTAGAATTTTAAAATATAGATCCAGTATTTAATAATATATTATTAAAATATTGTCTTTTTCTATTTAATGATGTAATTATCTTTTCTTTCAATCTTTTGTTTGCTGTTTCTGACATTAAAAATAAATTTACAGCATGTTCAAGATTTTCCTACATAATACTTTATTTCCTCAAACCGTTACTCATAGACTTTTTTATGGAATCTTAAAGCATTCTCAATTTAATTTAATTAATAAAGCTTAAATTCATAATTTTTACTCTAGTAAATTCATCATTTTCTAAATCATTCCTCTATCTTTATTGAGAATGGCTTTTCTAATCTAAACTATGACTGGATTCAACTCTATTACTTTCACTTCTTTAATTGTTATTTAATCTTGAACTAAAGAGTATTAAATATAATACCTAATTTAACTTTCATGAATGACCTAAACATTTGATTATTAAAAAGCTTTTGTATTAAAACCCAAATAATTAATATAGGATAAATAACGTAAAAACATACTTTAACGAATAGTTTTATCTTTAATTTAATTAATCTCTTCTCCAAATAATTAAATTTATTCCTTTAAAAATAATGTAATAATTTATTCAAAACTAAAATTGTTTGTTTAACAACAACATAGATTCGATTAACAAGCTTCTTTGTGAATCAATTAAAAATTATATATAAATGCCATATATTGCTTATTTTCTATAAAAGAGTTGTAAATTACTCCAAAATTTAAGAAAATTTCAGCAATTTTATATTATTATTAATAAGCATTCAAAGTATTTTTTCTATTTAATAAAATTCTTTCATGAAATTCTTAAAATGATGTCAATATAATTTGAATTAGTAATGGATATGAAACAATAAATAAAATGGAATCTTTATTATCAAAATTATTTTATTGAATTTACAAAATTAATAATATTATTAAAATAGTTAATTGTGCAGTTAGACCAATTAATTCAATATAGGCTTTTTTAAATAATGAAATGAAATACAATAATTATGACTAAACACAAAATATAAGTTTTAATGCTAACAAAGTAAAGATTAAATAAAACTTAATTTTATTATCTGCATTTAATTAATTTATTAAAATCACTAGTAATATTGACATCTATTACCAATATAAACTGAAACTTTATTGTAATACACTAAAGTTTTGTTTAGTTATTTAATTCAGTTCAAGATTACATATCATTTAGGCAATCATATTCAATATTACAATAATCAATGTAATTATAGCAAAAATTAGATTTCCTATATTGATATTATTCAATTTTGAATTATATGATATTGAAGCTACACTGAGTTCTATAAAATTCACAAAAATAAAATGAAAGTGTAATGCTTATATATAAGTCAATATTGTCATTAAAATAATAAAAAGTCTATTTTATTAATAAAATGTCTCTAGTAGTTTTTAGTATTTTGATTTTCCTTATTTGTGATTAATAAATAGTTTAAGTACTAATGAAAAATAAATAAGATTAATTGCTAATGGTATAAGGTATGAATATCTATAAAAGTGGTCATTTAGAATTTTGTAAGGTCGAGTGAATTTAGATATGATGATTAGGCACTTCATGAAACTAAAGGATCCATTATCAGTTAAATAATAATTTTCAAAGAGAAAACTAATTTCTTAAAGGTATGACATAATTATAGTAATTGAAAATAAAAGTGGAGGTATTTTAATGATATCATCTTCATATAAGATTCTAAATTAGAGAGAAAACTCCATGATTTGCATCAGTATTTTCTTTTTAAATTTTGGTATGTTTGATATATTTTTTTCCTTCATAAATCAACAATTTCAAACTTAAATAATTTAGTTTTAATTGATAAATCAATAAAATTAATTAATATATATATATATTATACAATTTTGGTAATCATAGTTATTTCAATATTCATTGATAATAGAATTATGGCATTCTATGAAATCCATATTCATTTAATGCCCTCGACAATTTAGTCTGACAAATTCTTCATAATCTTATTAATTATTTATTTATAATTGAATTTATTAACTATTTTATTGATCTTAGTCTTTATCATCTTCTTTTTTTATATGTTAATGCATATCATAATATGGATTCCATTATTCATAAGGTATATGATGATGAAGTAAATGTTTATCATACATCATCATTAATTATTCTTAATCAAAATGATGTTATTGAATATTGACATCCTCTATTATATTAATAAATTATATTTTACCTGCCTTTGGAATATCACAAGATGGATTCTTCTTCTTTCTTCCAGCTCTACTTCTTTCACTTCTAGGTAAACGCTTTCCATTTTCTCCCCTCAAAGCATAAGGATTAAATTTTTAATGATGACTTCTGCATTGACTAGGAGTTCTTGTTCCAATAAGTTCACTCATTTATTTGAATATTTTAGAGGTTTTTTTCATCATAGAAGAAGTCATAATACTTTCATATTATTAGAGAAAGCCTATGTAAGTTGTATGTTCTTCAGTAGACCAATGTCCAGTGTTAATGTGTTCTTTTTTTGGTTTCTTAGTCAATTGATTTTATCCTTTTTATTTTTAGGTTTATTAGGATCCTTCTTAAGATCCTTAAGGTTCTTAATTTGAAATGATGTCAGATTATAATTTAGGCATTGGAGCTCCTTATAAACAATTAAAAATAGAATAAGGAGTAAGTTATTTGGGACTATGTATTAGTAATACTATATAGTACATTTGATCTTTTTAAATTTGAGAAGGAGGAGCAGATTCTTCGATCTGTTGTTTTGCGAATTCAAGAGTTTTTGGAAGTAATCCTAGAGAATCAGTATTTCTTAATATAATGTTTGAATGTTTACTTAATCTTCTTATTTTTTTTATATTTATGTTATTGTATGACTTCATTATCAGGAAAGCAATCAATAGAGTATCCAGGAAATGAATGAGGATAAGAGAACTAGGACAGATAAGCATATTCATTATGATTCTAATATGGAATGTATTCTTTAGAAATTTCTAAATTCTTTACTTTGTATATCTGAATCTAGTTGATATGCAAATTATTGGTCACCCTGGAAGAAATATGGTTACATAATAAAAACAATTAAATTTTTTTATATTCCTTAATTAGTTTATATAATCAACATTTAAATATATCATACAAATAATGAACTATATTTGAAGTAGTTTGAATACATAATTAATTCATATACTTTTTGTATTATATAAAAATGTTAAATGAGTGAAATAAAAATTTTAATATTTTTAGATAATCTTGATAGTATTAAGTTTGAATACTTTAAATTAGAAATTATATATGATAATAAGAGTATAAATAGATAATATTGTAAAAGAGGCTCAAATTAATAATTCTTAATTAGAAATGAAGAAATAAATTATTAAATTTGCGTATTTATATTTTTCTTGAATTTCATAAAATTTAAGTAATATTTATATCAAACAATTAAATATGCAAACAAAAGAATATGAAGCAGAGGATGATTTGTTAGGATCTATTCTAAGAAGTAATATTTTAGTTAACTTAGATGATGATTACGAAGAAGTTTTTTCTAATAACAGTAGTCCTTTATGTAATTAAGGGTTTAAAAGTGATAGCATTATTGAGAATGTAAGTTTTGAATCCTTATAAAATAGGTTTCTACTTCAGAAAAACATTATTTTGATAGTTTTAACAGATCGTTTGAGCAGATGTCTTTAGGATCTGATTAAGCTTAAAGTCCAATGTCTAATAAAGCTGTCTATTCTTAGTATCCTTAAAATCATTAAAAATTTTCAAGATAAGATGATAGATAGAGTGTATCAATAAGTTTTGATGGTCATTCATTTTCAACATAAGAAAGTTCTATCAATTACAGAAAAAATGGAAATGAACATTTTGGATACTTAAATAAACATCATAATAGATAGGTTGACTATTAAGTCCCATATTCTCCAGGAGTATTAAGACCTAATGGAATTTATTAACCTGGATTTAATTATTAATAACCATTGAATGGATTAGGTTTTACTGGATATTAATAGGAAAGATAACCTTTACATGATATAAATGATGATATCTAATTGACAAATGATCTAGTAAGATTTTATGTTTAATTTAAATAGGACAATATGTGTGGTAATTAAATGTTATCAAGAAAAGTTTAAAAGATAATTGAACATGGAAGACCAGATCAAAGAGAATTGATTTTTAATAAACTTGAGAGATCTTGTGTTTAATTTTCAAAAGATGTATTTGGTAATTATGTGATGTAAAAGATATTTGAAAAAGGTATTAATATATATATTCTTTAATATTAGGTACTCCAATTCAATAATTAAGATTATTTAATAAAATTAGACCTCATGCTTATGAATTATCTAAAAATAATTTTGGATGTAGAGTTATTTAAAAGATTATTGAAATCATATCTAATAATGAGAATTTATAAGACTAATTTATTGATTCAATTAGACTTTAAGTTAAATCATTACTTTATGATTCAAGTGGTAATTATGTGATTCTCAAATGTTTGGAAGTATTGAAAAAAGAAAAGATAGAGTTTTTCTTATAACCAATTGAAGATTCAACTTTATTTTTATGTTCATCTTAATATGGATGTAAAATATTGTTGAAAGCTCTTGAATTGTATTCTCCAATTCAAACTGATAAGATAATGACTACATGTTTATAACATCAATAAAATCTATGTTAATAAGAATTCGGAAATCACATCTTACAATTTGCCATTAAAAATACACATTATTAACCATTTGTTGTCAACTTTGTACTTTAACACTTTGAGATATTATGTATGAATAAATATGCAAGTAATACTGTTGAAAAGGTTGTGGAAGCCTCTACAAATGAAGTAAAATAGCGTATCATCTCTATACTTATTTCTTTTTCCTAAATCAATGGATTGTATTATAATATATTTATTTATATAGAGTAACATTTGTGAATTTATCTATCAATCCATTTGGAAATTATGTTATCAAGAAAATGATCATTATGTCAAATCAGAATATTTTGTAACCTTTGATAGACATTTTGAGATAAGATTAATATCTGATCACAGCAATAAGATCCTCTGATTTTGGCTAAAGAATATATTAGCTAATCGAAAAGACCTTATTAATGTACAAATCATGAATATAATTGAGATTATTATGACAATATAAATATGAATAAAAAATTAGACATTATTTATTAATAATATTTATTAACGTATGCAATTCACTCCCGACACTAGAAATGTGGGAGGACGATAGATCATCATATCATAATTATGGGGACATCGATTATGTTTACAATAAATCAAAGATAGACAATTCAATTTAGATCTTAGAAATTAATTTGACAAAAAGAATGAAAATTCAAAAATACCTTATATACATGATTTTCATATGGAAATACATAAAAAGAAGTTATAAACTATTAAAGAATGTTTAACAGATAGAAATAAAAAAGAACCATCATATTTTTTCAGAAGATTACCATCTCCAACTAATATAAGTTCTCTTCAAAATAAATTGAATAATATCAAATCAAAGTCAACATAAGAAAAGATGCTTTATACAAAACTTCTACCTCCACCAAATATAGAATTAAGTAAATTTATACCAGAAAGCACAAAAACTAAAGTAGATTGGGATACATGTATTAAAACTTTATAAGGACCTTAATATCCTATTAAAAAATGGATTCGGCAATTAGCAATATAAAATCGTATTTTTGATGAAACTGATTTTGCCATTTTAATAAGAATATTAGTATAAGCATATTAAATAAAATAAACAACTTTAATAAACATAGTCTCTGAATTAATTGAGGAATTTGAAAAGTGATTTAAATTTGAATTGTTATTATTACTTTATATCTTATAAACTATTACTATTCATTCTAAAATTATTTATATTTATATTTAATATAGTCTAAAATTATTATAGACAGTTGAATCTTTACAATTTAATAATATATTTATTCAGATGATCTTAATTTTATGTATCATTTTTATTCTAAGATTATAACTCTAATTATAAACAAATTGTATTAATAAGAAAGTCTTTATTTGTATTATAAAATTCTTAGATAAATTAAAAAAAGTTTCTTAATAAAAATTATTTAAATTATTACACATACCATCAAAAAAGGTAAAACAAAAAAATTTACTATAAATAAAGTAATTATTAATAGAATCAGATTGAATAAAGTCTAAAAATTTAGAATTTATTCTTTATTTTATGTTTAATAAAAAACCTGTGAATATTGATCAACAATTATATTTGATCAAGAATATAAATGTTAAATCATTAACTTTATTTACATAATCATATTTAAACAATATTAATTATAATAAAATTCTATTATTTTCTAAATATCATACTGAGGTTTAATTACTGAAGCCAATTTTTTAAATTATTAATAGATTTTATGTTTTGTTTTCCACTTTAATAAATAATTTTTCACTTAAAAAAACAGAATTTTATTGAAATCTCTAAATGGATTCTTCAATTACTAATATAATGGTTGATAGTGAGGAAAATGATGTTTTGTGTATAAAATATGGGGAACTTCTTACTTGGATCCCAAAAACTAAAGAAGATGTTAGATTGAAAAACCAATCCCAGATCTTTTAGAAATAATTAAGTTTTGTTGGTTCTTTTGCTACTACAAAGGAATTGACTAAAACTTTATTGCATACAAGCACATTGATTAGTAAAGAAGCATATGTCAGATCACTGAACTCAATGGAAGCATTCTATGAAAAATAAAAAAATGAGTCAGCAAATATTCAAATTAAGAGTCTTTCATCAATAAAACACTAATTTGAAGATTTATCAGACTATACTTTCAAATTATAGGATGGTATCAAAAAAGTGAGATTTAGATTAAATTCAGATTATCAAGCATGACATCTATATTTGTGAATAGTTTTTGTTTAATATCTATTTTGTTTATATATTTTATATTATCTTATGATATTTGTCTAATGATTTGTATTTTATCTATAAAATAAATGTGTGATTAATAAAATTGAAGTAATTTATTAAATTTATTAGAAATAGAATAAAGATTTATTGAACTGTAATTTTAAATTAATTAATATTTGAGAATTAGAATAAAAAGTTAGAGTTAATTTTATGTAAATCAATTTTTGATAGTTTTAAGTAATACAATATTAAATAAAATACTATCTTGAATTAGTATTTTTTTATTTTAATTACTGGGTATTTTAGTTACAAAAATTAAAATATATATATAATTATCATTAATGATTATATGCAATTTATGATTATTATATAAAACTACTCAACAATTTTAATTAATTAAATATAGTTTTTGAGTATTTAAGTATCCTTATACACTTAAGAATTATTTTTGGTTATTTTATTATTTGTACAATATGAATAAGTTAATATATTCTTAGTTCTTCATTTTTAATAAATACAAAAAACTGAAATTCAATTAAAATTATATCTTTTTAAATCTAATTTAATACATATCTAATAATCTAAGTTTTTTTTATATTACTTATTTCTTAATAATATAAATAGATAGATTGTCTATATTTTATAAAAAAAGGAAAATGTTTTATGAAATGATTAACACAATCTTACATTCTAAATAATTATCGGAGTTTATGAGACCAAATACTAATATAAATAAGGATGATTCAAAGATATAATATAATTTTATAAGCATTTTGATTAAAAAAAACAATTTATATTATGAGTAAATTATTATAAGGAAGAGATAAGTATGTAATTTTATTAATTTAAAATATTTTAAATAATTATTACATTTAATTTAATTTCGTAAGGATAAATTTTAGAATGCAAAAATATTTATTGGATAATCTGCCACTATCTTTGCAAGAGAGAAACTTACTATATGCTAATGGATAATAAGTATATGATTAAGTCATTAGGGATGGAGGTTTTGTGAAAGTATGTTATATAATTTAATAAATAGGTTTATTGTCAAAGAGAATTGCCTGCTTATTTAAAAGAGGATGATTGGGTTAGCTTTTATTAAAGTAAAGTAATTGTATATGAATATAAATCAATGGTTGATGGTTCTTGTATTGGAAAACCTTATTATTATAATTATAGTGAAATGTTAAAAATCTATGAAGAGAAATCTTTGTCTTGGTTAAAACATCAAATAAGTATTCTTACAATAGATCTAAAAGCTTTAGAAATGATAAATGTATTTTTCAATTTCGAAGCTCTTAAATAAAATCATGGAAATTAAAACACTGATATTAGAGTTTAATAGCCTGGATATGATTCATTTTTACCATGCAAAATAAATTAATAATTAGAAGGAATGAAGATTATGGATTATATAGATTATCTTAATGATCCATCAAAATTTATAAGAAAAGAAGGACTTTAAGCAGATTAAAGATTATTTGCTGTAAATGTGAATATGTAAGGTTGGGATAAGGAAATAAATCATTTGAAATAATTTTTACCTAAATGTTTAAGACCATAAGGTGATAATGATGGATTAAGTTATTTAAGATAGGAAATTGATGGTGTCAATATACCTTAAATATATATTAAGACAGATGGTGTATGGACTGGTGGACATTAAGAAAATTTAAGTGTTAATGCTATTAATATTAATCATGGTCCTGCAGATTGTGTTTGGATTACAGTAGATAATGAACATGTATAGAGATTAAGATAAAAAGTTATGGAATTATATGATACAGATATATTTAAAAATGAAGGATTATGGTTTAAAGAACCAGAATTCTTTTTAAAAAATGGAATACCATTTAGATACACTTTATAAAAGAAAGGTGATGTTGTAATATTAGGAGCTGGTTGTTTGCATTGGGTAAAATCTTTAGGATAAACAATAAATACAGCTTGGAATTAGGTTGCTTTAGATGATATGACTCTGGAAGCCATGAGTGAAAGACATAAATTAAATAAAGAAATTAATTATAGAACGGTTATTCCATATAAAAATTTAATGTTAGATTTATATATTCATGAAAAATCTTTATCTTAAACTACAATAGAAAGAATTTAATTAGAACTTTAAAATTTTTTTGATTAAGAAAATAGAAAATTACATATTATAGATCCACCATCATCATAATTAGTTGAATGTTGTAAAGAAGTTTAATTATGTTCAAAATGTGAACATGAAATATTCTTATATTTTTATCATGATAATGAAGAATATTTATGTTTAGATTGTGTTTAAAATAAATAAAATCATAAAAGTTTACCAATTTCAATGAAATATAGATATCATTGTTTTTATTTTTTATTACAATCATAACCAACAAATTGTAATCAAGAATTTTGTTGTCCTTATACAGGAAAAACTAAATGTTCAATTTAATAAGAATTAAAACCAGCATAATTTAAACATAAAGGATAACCAAAATTAAATTCTATGTTACATGGTACAGATAAAATGAAGAAAAAGAAATTTGATAGAATTGATTATGAATTTGATGCAAAAACATCAATTTATAAAGATAAATAAAAAACAAGAGGTAGAAAATAATCTATTGATAAATAATAATCAACAATAAAACGAATTAGAAATTATTGATATTATAAATACAATTTATATATATATATTTTTTTTTCAATTAAATTATCTTATTAATTCATTATTAATTATTTATTTACTTACAATATTCATTTCTTTCTTTTTTTCTATTATTTTATATTAAATCAAATACTTATTATTCATTTTTAATTTATTATCAGTTTTTTTGTATCTCATCAAATATTTTATTTAGTATGTATTATCTAGAAAATAAACCGAATTTTATTATCATAGATTTCCATCCATTTATGTAATTTTTATAATGTGATTGTTATTTTGAAAATAAAATAAAACACAATAAAAATGATTGATCTATTATCAAGTCCATCTCCAATTCCATAAAACTCTATTACAAAAGATTAACTCTTATGTAATTAGAGATAATAACGTTTCTTATTTACATAAAGCCATTGTAAAAAAATTGACTTTGATAACAGTCATACTACGTAACATTTGAAATAATCTTGAAGGAAATCTATTTTTCCTATCTCTTCATAAGAAGAAATAAGGATTCCAAGTGCAAAAATTGATATTAAAGAATTCTAAGATCCATTACTTTTAAGCTCATATACTTAATCTTATATTGACAAAAATCAATTTTCACTTGCTTGTGGATAGTAAAAGAATTAAGTCACATTAAACTTATTGATTGCTGGATAATCTGGAACAGGAAAATCAACTTTTGTAGATGCTTTACTAAATAAAGTAATAATCCTAAAAAATTCAATATATAGAAACCAATTTCAAGATAATATGAGGGGAATACATCTGAAACTAACAAAGTATAAGAATCAATGGGCATCATTGAATACGATAACCAAATTGTTTATTTAAACATATTTGATGCAAAAGGTTTTTAAAAAAATAACTAAAAAGAATGGTTTAAGGATATTAGACATTTAATAGATTAAAAGGTATTTTGAGTTCCTTATTTAAGTTCAAAACATAAATCAGAAGAAATAAGTATGCTTATCTTAACAAAACTTTATATTCTTAAATGTCTAATTTACTAAATGACGAAAGAGTAAACAATTTTTACATTATTCTATAGATTCACTTATGTTTTTACTTTCTAAGTGGACCAACATACTTTAATGAAGATATACAATATTTACAAAAGTTATCCAACTTAGTAAATGTTATTCCAATTTTGGCTAGAGGTGATTAATATACAAAATCTGAAGTTCTTGAATTAAAATAAAGATATAATAGAATCTTTAAAGAATTTAAAATTGATCTCTATGATTGTCTCAAAATTAATGATGAATCATTTAAATAATAACTCAAATATGGAGAATTTGGATAGTGTTCTCCTTTCATGATTATTGCTTCTACATATGAATATTATAATGAATAAGGAAAAAAGATTTAAGGAAGACAATATCCTTGGGGATAATGTGATCTATGGAATCCTTAACATTCAGATTTCTTGTTACTTTACAAATCATTAATTGGATATTATATATATGATTTAATTAAGCTTACTGATTTTTATCAACATAGCTTTATTAAAAGAAAACAAGAAATACAAAAGAAAAATAAAAGTAGAATGGGTTTTTTAAACTAAATATTAGTTCATATCAATTAAATATTATATTTGATTGATTGATACTTTTATAATTTTGTATTATTTAATATACTATTAACACATTTTAATTGTTATTATAATCTATAAACTCATAATAATATAATTTACTCTCTAATATACGATGTCGGACTAATCTTAGATGAAATATTTAATGCTTATTTTTCATATTCTAATTTATTAAACATTTAAATTACAATCTGCCTCATATTGTCTATTCTCCTATTTTAACAAAAGACTATATTATGTTAAACCCATCATTTATAAAAAAGATAGTCTAGGTTGTTAAGAATTCAAAAAATCAAGTAAAACTGTCTCAGCCTAATTAATCTTATTGTCAATCATTGAAATTTTGGCATATTACAATAATGATCTTCCAAAATTCATAATATTTAAATTTGGATTTTATGTCTTATTCCTAAAAACAACTTTAATCCAAGCTGTGGCTTTCTATTAAAATCAAATGATAAATTATTACATCTGGACATTAGTGATTAATTAATAAATCTATTAAATTAAATATTACTGAATAAGAATTTGGATTTACTATCTATGTTCCATTTATTATAGCATTTATTTCTTTTTTATCAATGTATGACTATTTTTAATTAAATAATTACTTCAGTTTATTCGATTAATTTATATAAATAATATAACTCTTTCTTATTCTCCTCTACTGAAGTCAATTCAAATGATATAATAGCATCTAATAGATTCTTAATATTCTATTAACAAAAGGCATCAAAATCTCCTTTTAATTTCTATATTTCCCCTTCCAAATTAAGTTCAGATAAAATTACTTAATTATTTAAACACATCCCTTTAATTATTAATTATATATATACCTGCTAAACTACCTTTTGCTCCTGAATCCTATGCACCTGTCAACAATATTTATGAATTTTCATAATTTTTATTAAGCAATTCTAAAGTCTAAAGGTATTTTTAATATTTACTCCTGCATATGTGTAAAATTCCTTTTAAAATCCAAGTGGTATGATTTCATCAACTTTTTCTTATAAAAATGATAACATAGCTTAGCCTCTCTTTGGATCAAATTCAATATAAGATCTAAACAACTCTTTTAACGATTCTGAATTATCTTCATTATAAATAGAATTCATAGACAAATAAGTAAAAAATTGTTCTTCCTATATCGATATTAAATCTTTATAATTTTTTGTTTGCTTATATAATTGAACAAATAAATCCAAAACTTCTTAAGATGCATTTGGGTCCTATAAGTTTTCTACTTATTATTTTAATTAAAATAAATATTCTTGAGCCTAAGCATATTCATTCTAAAATAAAGCTTAAATAGCTGATGAATAAACAGGTAATTACTGTAATTCTTAATTATTATAAAAGGGTACATGAATTCATTCCAATCTTATATGAAACTCTTAGAATCGATTTAAGCATAAATTATATTAGTATAATTTATGTTTTTTAAATAATTTGCAATTTAAAATATCCAAAATCATTTATTAGTAAAATATATTATCAATATCTTTATATGCTTATAATAGTATAGGAATAAGAATCATATAATTAATATTACTAAAATACATATACACAATTAAGAATTGATTTAAATCTTATATAGTTATTGTCAAAATTATAGAGATAAATTACTCTGATTACTTATATATGGCTTATCTATTATTGTTTGAGTTTCAAAAAAAAGAAGAGTGTTAAGATTGAATAAGTATATTAAAAAATAAAAATTTGTTGATTGTTAAAATAAGAACTTTAGTGATAAATACTATGAATCTAAAGATGAATTTCAACAGTGAAATAAAGTGTTTTAAGGGTTATAATGTATAATTTGATGTTGAATAATCTTGATGAATATTATTGATTTTAGATGTTAAAGTTATTGTTAAGTATAATATATTGAATTTAAGTTGTATTTTATCTAAACAGAAAGATAAGAATATAAAGAAAATAATCATATTGGTTTTGAATCTGATAATTTTTGCTTTTCTTTACTACAATTTCTTCTAATAATGATTGGATTTTTGATAAGAACAAATTTTTAGTCCATACCTAAACAATCTGATTATATCATTTGTTCTATTTAATCTATATCTTCTATTTTTCTTGGTTTCGCTTTTCTTATAGAGCAGCCCATTTATTATATTGGATAAAAGTTGAAAATGAATTATTAAAAATAATATAATAAATATTCGTATTTTTGAAGAGATTTGAAATTGAAAACAAATTGAGGTTATTTTTGATTTATGAGGATTGTTTAATTTGTTATTATTATTTATTATTTTGCAATAATATAAATATAACTTTAATTATAAATGAATGAAGATCAAATTAAGTTAGAATAACAGATCTTTGGCCCTTAAATTACTCAAATTCCTGATTTAACTTAATATTAGAAACAACAGTTGGAATCTTAAGAATCTATGAGATCAATAGAAAGTCCTCATATTTAAACTAATCGTTATTTTGTAAGTAAACAAAGGTTATAGAGATTAACAAGAATAATAAATACATCCTAAAATAATTAGCCTAAGTTAGAGTAAAAGATACCTCCTAAAATAGATGAAAATGAGGCATTTATGAGACTTGTAAGAAAAAATAGATTAATATAAAAATTCAAATAAAATTTGTTTTTGAACTCATATATACTTTCTAATGCTTTAAAAACAAAAATCTTATCTTAAGAAAAATATATTTAACCTCAAATATTTAGATTTTTATAGAGTATTTATTATGATATAAATAGATAGAATATGGTTAATCTAAATTAAAATCAGCAATATTATTACCCCAAAACCCTTTTTTGTATTTTTGGGATTTAATAACATTATTATCAAGTATTCTAGCTTTATGGATTTGTCCATTTCTATTAAGCTTTTCATTTGATGAATACTCATTTCCAAAAATAATAATAGGACTTATAACACATTTGATAATTGATAATATTTTGGCAATAAATAGAGCTTATATAGAATAAGGAGAAGTAATAGTTGATAGAAAGTAAATTATATTGTAATATTTGAACAATCAAGCAGTCTTAGAGATTGTGTCATTAATGTTATGGATTGGTATTTATCCTAATATTTTGAAGGAGTTCAGTTCATCAAAATAAATATTATTGATTTTATAAAATATAATAGTACTTATAAAGTTAAAGAGAACTAATACTAAAATGGAGAATATTTATTTAAAACATACATTAAGTAATGCAGCTGATTTATTAACTCTAATTTTATCAATATATTTCTTTGCCCATTTTATGGCTTGTTTATTTCATTATATAGGTGTAATTACTGAAGAATATGAATTAACTTGGTTAATTTAAAGATAAATAAGACATGAATAAGTATGGATTAGATATAATACATCATTTTATTGGGCAACTATGACAATAACTACTGTTGGATATGGTGATATAACTCCTGAAAATTAAGGAGAAATGTTATTTGTTAATTTAATGATGTTGCTTTCTAGTTTTTTATTTGCTTATTCTATGAATTCAATAGGGATTATACTTAGAAATCTATATGAATAAAATAAGAATTAAAAGTAAGTATTTAAATTTATACAAAATTTAGAAGGTCAATATTGCAATTGAATAATTACATGAATCATAATTAGGTTGATCTTTCATTACAGATTAGAATTCGAAATTATTTGAAACATAAAATGGCTAATATGAATTATGAAAAGATTGAATTTATAAATAAAACTATTTCTGAATTACCAAAAGGTTTAAGATTTGAATTGAACTAAAATATATCTGAAAAAATACTCAAATCTATTAAATTATTTTCAGATCAATTTTCTAAAATTACCCAACAAGCATTGACATAGAAAATGAATCGATTATTGTTTTAACCAGAAGAATATATTTATCATTAATATGAAATTGATGATTAATCCTTGTAATACTTATTAAATATTTAGAGATATTTCGTAAAAGAAGGAATTATTGATATTTGCGAAGAACAAAGCTAATAAGTTATATAAACATTGACAAAAGGATAGACATTTGGAGAATATTAATTTTTTACAGGATTTCCTACTAAAACTTGTGCTTTTAGTAGAACCCAAAGTGAAGTAGTATAGATTCATAGATCTAATTTTTTAAAATTAATAAAAGATGAAAAAAAAGATATGGAAAGATTTAATCATATTAAAGATAAGATTCTTTTGTATTCAAATTATAATTCTATATTACTTAATTGTAATCAATGTAATAGAAGTTCACATCTTAATATTAATTGTCCATTACTCACATATCAACCTGATCTTGAAGGAATGATAAAGAAATAATCTATCAATAAGAATCCATAAAAGAGAATGGGTTATCATAGAAAAGGTGATAAAATAAATACAAGAAGAATGTTAGCTACAATTTAAGATTCTCTTAATAAATTTTAATCTGAATGCTAAATCAATTCAGAAGATGAATAATCTAGATATATGTCTCCTGATTATAATAGTCGTATAAATTATAGGAAAAAATCAATTAAGAAACCTCATTAAATGATTTCAATTTCAAATACTGTAATATCAGAAAAAGATATGCTCCCATCTGATAAACATATTTAAATTTTACCATCTAAAGAAAATTTTGAAAGAAAAAAAACTACTCCTTCCAAATTTCTAATTTAAGGTGAAGAATCTTATTATAAAGAATAAAATAAAGATATGCTTTAAGAATTTGAAACTAAATTACAATTCCATCACATCAATATAGATTAGATCAAAATTTATCAAGATTATATGTAACACAATAATTTTCATAATGTAATTAAAAGTCTTGAATTTATAAATAACACAAAATAATATAGAAATAGATACAAAGAAACTGGAAAATACACTTTTAATTATTTAGTAAAACAATAATCCTTACATTTAAGGAAATGGTATGAACATAAATTAAAATGATTTTCTTTTTTATAAATATTATGAACATTATAATTCTTTACTATTTTTAAGTAAAGTATTCTATGAATTCTAAAAAATAAAATAGAATTATTAAATTAAATAATATGAGTTTCCCACACTAAAAATTACCATCATTTGACATTATAAGAGTTGCTGGTTCAGGAAGTTTTGGTAAATATTTTAAATAATTAGGTTATGTTTTTGAGGCTTATGATCATAATAGAAAATAAAAAGTTGCTTTAAAGAGAATTGAAAAGGTTGGAAATCAACTTAGTAGAGAATATGAAATTTTATTTGAAGTCAAGGAATGTGAACATATAGTTAAAATACTTGTATGAATATCATTTAAACCAAGGATTTTTTCTATTCTAGAACTGATTCAGGAAAATTAATTCAAAACATTGTATTCGAATATATGGATGATAATCTTGAAAATAGAATTTAAATATTTATCAAATAAGGAAAGACATTTTCAGAATTGACCATAAAATCTTATATATATTAGATTCTAAAAGGATTACAATTCATTCATAAAAAAGGAATTGCCCATCGCGATTTGAAACCGTAAAAGTATTATTAAAATCAATAGTGAGAATGTTCTGATAAATAATAATGAAGTAGTTAAATTATGTGATTTTGGAAGTTCTAAATTAATTAATTCTCAAGGTCAAAACACTCCATATATAGTTTCTCGTTATTATCGTGCCCCAGAATTAATATTATGTTTAACTAAATATGGAGTTTCAGTAGATATTTGGGCATTAGGTTGTATAATGGGAGAATTAGTAATAAAAGAGGCGCTTTTTAAAGGGAAAAGTGAAGGAGATCAATTATTTGCAATATTAAAGGTGATGGGTAGTTTTAATTCAAATGATATGGAATACTTTATAAACAAAGTTCCTTTTGATAATAAAATTATATTTAAAGAACTCTCTAGATATAAAAAATAAAATCTCAGAGATAAATTTAGTTAAATTAAAGATTTAGATAATTATTTAGATTTATTAAAGTATTATATGGATATGATTTCTAGTTAAATGTTGTAATATAATCCTGAAGAGAGAATTAGTGCTAAAGATGCTCTGAAGCATCCCTTTTTCAAAGATGTGGCAAATGAATGATAATATATTTACAATAAAATATTTACTAATGTATTTAATGTAATTCATTTATCTTAAGCTTCTCTGCAACTAACAATCTTCTCTTCTCCCATAGCTGAAAGGACAGCAATCAACAAATCCCTGAATATAAATATGAATATATACTTTCCAGCTTCAAACTATTCTCTAATTTCTTTAACCAAGTTGAAATCATCTTCAGTTTCAGGTAATTTAAGATCTTCTTTTGTTGATCCATCTTCATTCATAAGAATGACAAAGCCATCACCTTGAATATCCATCAAAGTATATTCCTTTTTAGTAACAAATGGAACATCAATATTGTGAGATGTTGGTGCTGAATCTTCATAAGTTTTGTTTGTGAAGATATCTTTTCCAACAATGGATGCCTAAATATGTAAATAATAAAATTACTTTAGCATGACCATGCTTTCCTGCTTTAGATGTTGAAACATCAGTAATCTTGCAAGGATGTCCTTTAAGCATGACGTATCCTCCTTTCTTTAATGATCCTGCACTTTCTGTGTAGGTATGGGATGATCCGGCATTTCCTTGTTCGAATTGATTTTCGTCGTCAGACATTTAATTATTTAAAAATTTTATTTTAAATTGGGGATTTGAGAAATATTATATATTACAATATATCAGAATAAAAATTCTTTTAAATAATTAAGAATAAGTTGATCCAAAATTAATTATTTACATTCATTTAGCTTAGCGTATTATTAATCGATTCATTAATAATTCTTTCCAACATTCAAATTCTAAATTGTCTATATGAGATATTTCTTCATGATTTCTTTAATCTTTATAGCTTGTATATGGATGTTTCCAATCCAAATTATTTGTTGTCATTATATCCAATTAAGTTCTAATATTTAAATTATTTTTACTTGTAATCTATAATTGATATTTCATCTGATTATATATAATTTGAACTCTTTTGATTAATTAGATCAATCCATTAATTCCGCTTATTGTGCTACAACAAAGATCTATACGAAGTTTATTAGGATTGTTAATGTATAACTGATTACTATTGCTTCATTAAGTATGATTACTATTCAGTTTTTCTAATGGTAAAGTCAGCAGGAGTATGTAAAGAAGTGCTTGGTGTTTTTTTAATGTGTTGTTTTACATAGTTCTTTGCAGATTTATGAACCAATTCAGTTAAAACATTTTTCAATGATACATTTTATGCCATCATTATAGTTGTATTCTCATATGAGGATTTTAATTTATTATCACTTATCATATTTTTCACATCTTTCTTTGATTTTGGACAATAAAATTTCTTTTATTAAGTATCACATTTATCATAGGTGTAATTGATTGTTTATTTATTAAATGAAGAAGTTCTCTTTTTATCAATTCCTTTATTCATCTCTCTTAACTATTTTCTTATATTATTATTCATTTTAAATATTCAATATATACACACAAAAAAGAAAAAAAAATTATTTAACTATAATCATTTATAAGACTGAGCACATATATATTAATATAACAATTTGTAAAGTCACTATTTCTAAATTCAAAAACTTTTCTTAATTTTATTTACTAGATAAATATTCATATATCTAATCTATTTCAATTCTAGAGATTAAGTTTCAATAACTTATTTAATGCACTTTAATTATAGCTTTTAAAATTTACTAAATTTTAGTAATAAAACTAATAAAATAAATAATTATAGGTATAAAATTGATTAAGTTTGGTTTTATTTTTAGAAAAAGCGTTGAATTCAATCCCTTTGCTTACTTTTTCCAACTTAATTTAAGAACATATTATTAATTAAATAGCAAACAATTTTTAAACTATTCTTAATGTCTTTTTTATGAATATTTATATATACTAGTTAGTTATCCTAAAATACAACTATAACTGTGTTATATGCTTGTATTATTATTTAAATTTTATTGATAATTCATTTAATTAGTCTTAAAGTATTTAACTTATTTAATTGATATTGATTAGTGAATATAAAAGTAGATAATAAATGTAGAATCATTTATTCTTTGCTTAAGTAAGTAAATATTATTATAAACTGACTTTAATGCAATTTGAAAATAAGGTTGTTTTACTATATTGATTCTATATGAAATAGGAAACATCAAATGAAGTCCTGTTACATTAGTCACCAAGCAGGACTAAAGGGTGATTCTTCAAGTACATAATTCATCATTGTTACTCCTGGAGTACCCATCATTCTAGCTATTTCTATTTCATGGTTTAGCAGCATAACATCCATCGGTGCTGTGTCATATAAAGGCTTGGTTAATTGCACAAATAATGAATATTCTTGTAGTTCTGGGGTATATTCATTATTCATTTATATTAATTCATCGTTCTACTCTAGTCTTAATTATGGCCAACCATACCAAATTTGTTCTTGCCTCTAAGTGATGTTTGAGCTTCGGTACTAATTATTGTTAAAATCAGAATCAAGATGACCAACTTCATGGTAATTTAATTAATAACTAATATAAATCCGTTTTTTTTATTCATTTTTCATTTCAATCATTCAAGTCTTATTACTAGAAGCATCATAATTTTAAGGACTTTTATCATTTTTATATTTGAATCAATCATTATACTATATAAGGAGATGTTGAGTAAATTTTTTCTTTAATAGAATAGTATAATAGATAAAATATCAAAACTTTCTTTCTTTATAGGTAATACTAATTTCAATCTTGAGGAAAATCATTAATTTTCTCTTTCATTAATCATTTTCAATTGATTATATTATTAATTATAAAGATACTTAATTAGCAAGATTACCTTTATTGAAAATTCTATTTTTATTCTATCAAAAAATTTATTTATCAATAACTTAAAAGAAAGATGTGCTCTTTGAAGTTAATTTACTTGAAATTTAATATTATAATTAATTTTATTTTGAATTAAAGCATCTCTATTTTATGAATAAATAAGTATCTTACTACTTATATTCCAATATTTAATTTCTTATACAAATTTATCCAAATATATGCCAATCTTAAATCATCTATGTCGAAATTTTTTAATCTAATGGGTATTTTAACAATGTAATATTAAATAAATACTATTAGGATTTCTGATAAGTTTAGAATTTTTGGATAGAAATTAAAAAAATATGACAAACATATTTAAATGTCTATATAAGAAGAAATTGAATTTCAATAAAGAGATCAAAAGTATGTCTATCCTATGAAAAAAATGAATTAAAAGAATCATATGATTTTAGAGTTCAACTTTATATTAAAAAACGTCTATAGTAATTTATTTGTATAATAATTTTAAACAACAGAGAAAAATCCAATTATACTTATTGCTTTATGTTTATTTGAGAGTTTCAATAAATTGTTGTATTAATAACATTATTATAATAATAATTGAATATTCATTCTATAACAATATAAGTTTAATTTAAAATATAGAAATTATCATTTGATTGTTAAGTTTATAATTTTAATATTTAATGCTAATTTATAACTAAAAAATGTTTATAATTATCACTTAATAAAATTTTATTAAATCAATTCTAAATTCCAAGCTTTTCATTCAAAACTAAAATTAAATATAATTAGTACCTTTTTTTCTCAATTTAGTTGGTACTTTTTTTTCCTCTAATGTTTTTCTAAATCGTTAATCTAATTAATTTTTATCATTGCTCACATCTAAATATAAAATTAATGATTCAAAAGTTGATTCATTTGATTATTGGAAAAATAGTTAATATTCTTTCAAAACTTTAGATGACTCAAGATAATTAGATTTAGATTTATTTCTTAAAGGAGTATCAGCCACTATGGATTCTGCCCTTGGTGAATGGCTTTATGGTTCTTAATCAATAATTTGTTCAGCTTCAACTATCTATTTAATTTATTTGATATCAAGTTTTCCTTTTTATGATTTTACATTCAAAGCAACTTTATTAAATATAGTACTTCCTTTAATAGAAATTCTATGTAAAGCCTATAAAAAATCATCATAATTCATTCCTGGTGGTATCCCATCAATAACTTCTTTGGATTTAGTTAAATATCTAAAAAGTTAAAGAACATCATCTTTAGATACAATTTCTGGACATAAATTAAACCTATCTGTAAACCAAGCAAACGTTTTGAAACTAATTTATTCTCTTGAAGATGGTTGACCAATTGGTAGAAATGTTTCTTTGATTAAAAATTAGAATAAACAATTTAATCCAAACTAATATTTCTCTATTATTTTCTAGTATGATGTTGATTTAAATTTATTCTCTATCTCTTTTTCTAGAGTCTTTTATTCTTAGATTCTTGATTAATTTTGTGTTAATATTTTTGATCTTGCTTATTATAATTATTATTATTATTTTTTTAATTGATCTTATTTTTCTTTTTCTGATTACTATTATTTATTTTATCCTTATGATATTATTTCTTTTAATTTTTTTATTTATTTTTAATTAAATTCTTAAAAATTGTGCTTTTTCATTTGAANTATAAGTTTAATTTAAAATATAGAAATTATCATTTGATTGTTAAGTTTATAATTTTAATATTTAATGCTAATTTATAACTAAAAAATGTTTATAATTATCACTTAATAAAATTTTATTAAATCAATTCTAAATTCCAAGCTTTTCATTCAAAACTAAAATTAAATATAATTAGTACCTTTTTTTCTCAATTTAGTTGGTACTTTTTTTTCCTCTAATGTTTTTCTAAATCGTTAATCTAATTAATTTTTATCATTGCTCACATCTAAATATAAAATTAATGATTCAAAAGTTGATTCATTTGATTATTGGAAAAATAGTTAATATTCTTTCAAAACTTTAGATGACTCAAGATAATTAGATTTAGATTTATTTCTTAAAGGAGTATCAGCCACTATGGATTCTGCCCTTGGTGAATGGCTTTATGGTTCTTAATCAATAATTTGTTCAGCTTCAACTATCTATTTAATTTATTTGATATCAAGTTTTCCTTTTTATGATTTTACATTCAAAGCAACTTTATTAAATATAGTACTTCCTTTAATAGAAATTCTATGTAAAGCCTATAAAAAATCATCATAATTCATTCCTGGTGGTATCCCATCAATAACTTCTTTGGATTTAGTTAAATATCTAAAAAGTTAAAGAACATCATCTTTAGATACAATTTCTGGACATAAATTAAACCTATCTGTAAACCAAGCAAACGTTTTGAAACTAATTTATTCTCTTGAAGATGGTTGACCAATTGGTAGAAATGTTTCTTTGATTAAAAATTAGAATAAACAATTTAATCCAAACTAATATTTCTCTATTATTTTCTAGTATGATGTTGATTTAAATTTATTCTCTATCTCTTTTTCTAGAGTCTTTTATTCTTAGATTCTTGATTAATTTTGTGTTAATATTTTTGATCTTGCTTATTATAATTATTATTATTATTTTTTTAATTGATCTTATTTTTCTTTTTCTGATTACTATTATTTATTTTATCCTTATGATATTATTTCTTTTAATTTTTTTATTTATTTTTAATTAAATTCTTAAAAATTGTGCTTTTTCATTTGAATTTCTTTTTCCTATTTATCTTTTTCTTCTAACATTCTCTTCAATTATTCTTCTTTTTCTTTATCATTTTTTTCTTTAATCTATTTATAATATATTAATTTATTACTTTTTATTTTTATTCTGTTTAGTAACTCATACGTTTATCTAATTATTCTTTTTTCAAATGATTTTCAGTTTTGTTTTTTTCATATCTTTCTTTTTCTACTGATTACTATAGTTATTTCTATCTTTCTTTTTCCTCTTTCAATTTATCTTTAATATCTTTTTCTCTTAATTTTCTTAACTATTCTCTCTTTTATTCTAATTATTCCAATTCTAATAATTATTATTTTTTATCTTCTTAAACTCTATTAATAATTTAATTTTATCTTGTAGCCTATTATCTATTGTGTTCAATTGCAAATAACATATCATCAAGTAAATTAGCAACATGTTCAGCAATAAATTTATCTTTCAGATTGCATTTAGCTATAGCTAATTTCATATTCAATGACCATTCTCTTTTAGGTTCAATTTCAAGTACTTTTTTCTTTTGTAAACTTGTATTTGCTTCCTTTGATTTTTTATGTTTAATTTTGAATTATTCATCTGCAGGTTCTTGTTGTAATTTAGATTAAATATAACCAAAAGCATCAGGTTTTGCTTTAAAGACCATTACTCTCTTTGAAATTGGTTCAATAATATTAACTCTATTTAACTCAAAATTTAATTTACCCCAATGCCTCAATCAATAAATCATTAAGAATTTAATATGGTATTTGAACATTATCATCTAAAAAAGGGATTTCATAAGAAAATTGAATTTCAAAAGTTGTAACTTTTTTATAACCCTAAGGTAATTCATAATTTGGATCTAAGAGCAATTATTAATTGTATTCTTTAATTATCTAAATACATAAAGATATATACATCATTCTCCATAAAGTATTAAGATTCTGGATCATCAAACAAAGCTGTACTTTATCCTTTAGAAGCTGTTACATTTCTTAAATGGTTAATAAATTTAATTAAACATTAAAAAGCTTATGTATCTGACAATTTATTTTTAGACAGAATAATGGATAATTAAATTACAAATTAATTAAACCCTATTTAATCAAATTCTTTAAATTCTGTTTTGTTATGCAGAATTTGAGTTCCTACCTACCTTGCTAAAGCCTAAACATTTTCAATTGATATAGCAATTTCATAATCATGAACAAATTTACTTATTTCTGCAATATTTATACTTTCAGTCCTTTAAAGATATTAATCAAAAGAATTAGGTTATTTCATTCCTTATAAACAAGTATTAGCATATTTTGTAAAAATATATCTAAAGACTTTACTATATTTTCTTAATATCTATTCTACCATTAATTTTTCTATTTCCTCCTCTAAATTTAAATCTAATAAATCAAATGTAACTAATCCATGCTTCTTTTCTTTTGCTAACTCAGTTTATCTGCTACCATCAGGAAATATCAATTTCACAGCAACATCTTTTTGATTTAATGATGCTATTCCTTATTCAATTTGTCTTTTCTCTAATTATTTTCTTAATTTCTCTTTTTTCTATTTTAATTATTCTTCTTAAGTAAATTTTGATAATTCTTTCTCCAATTATTTTTCTTAAAATTACTTTTTAATAGTTGATATATCATTTATAACTTTAGGATCAGTTTCTTTAGGCATTCTTAATCTTGCTAAATGATATTGTTCTTCCTTTGTAAGTTTGATTTTGGAGAATTTCTTTAAATTCCCTTAAACTTATTGGACTTCTTTAACTGATGAATCTGAATATGCTTATTTATTAGTTTAAGCTTCCTAATATTCCAATTCCACTTATTGCATAATTTCATTTATATCACCAAGTAACTAAAGAAGTATTTATAATCCTTTATTTTATTTGGATAATAATTTAAATTATAAATTAGTATGACCTGCCATCATTTTTATCACTTAATTAATATTTTCATTATGAATTTGTATTATACTTTTTAAAACTTCAATTATTTATGCTTTTCTTTATTTATCTACAATTTATTGATTAGGTTTTTTTTTTTCAGATTTTTTATGAACTGAAAAGTACACAGCAAGACTTATTTTAACAAATTTTTAAACAAATTCTTAAGTACTAGGTGAATTTTAAGAATTTGTAACCATTTAAAGAAATATCTAAGATGCTATTCTATAATGCAAAGTATCATAAATAGCTATTTTTGATAATAAATCCATCAATTATATTTATGATTTAGTAGTTAAATTTTGATTATTAGCTACATTGGCAATGAAATTAAAAACAACCAAACTTGGATATGTTTTCTCTTGTAAATTTATTATAAATGGATCAAGAACTATTGATAATGGGATTGAAGGGATAGTTTAGAAAACTATTAAAAGATTTTATAGTATAAAATGTACTAAATTTTCGTTTGTTAATTCTACTAGTTAAATGGCAATTCTATATATAAAATAAACTTTTACATTTTATACAAAATTGGAGCTTCTGGAATTTTATTTTTTCCAAAATATTCTAAAGCAGAAAACAAAAACTATATAGAAAATAAAGCCACACATTCTCTAGGATCTTATGTGGCTGTTTTAAAAACATTATGTACTCGTTCTTAATGCTATTAATATTAATTTTTTAGCCAAATGTTATGAATAAGTCTTAAAATAGAAATTTTCTCATCTGATTTTAAAGTATTTGTACTTTCAAGAATTTCCAAACCTTATTCTAACCATTGTTGCATTATACCCATAGATTAAATTTCTAAAATATACTCAGGTGTGAGTGAATTAAAAAGTTTTTCAACATTAATTAACATTTCAATATTATTTGCACTGTGCTATTTAAGAATTGAAGTGAAAAGATCAACTAAATGGAATTTACAAAATAATATCATTAAATCTACTAAAGAATCTACTAATTATGGATGTCTTTTAATTGATAAAAGTGTTGTTTAAAAACAAGATTCAACATACCATTAATATATATCCTCTTTATATGATATTTTATTATTATAAGCTTATATAACAAAATTTCCAAGAGTTTTAATAGTTTCAATACACACTTCAGGTGATTTAGATACCAATCCTGGTTTTAATAGATTTAATGAAAAACCTAAGGCTTTATCTTTTTCTATTGCTATTAGATTTTATAGATGTTCAACTGATAAAAAGACATCCTTATAAATTGAGATTATTGGTTCATATACCCTTTGAACACCTTTTGTAACTATTTAGGCCCAAAATTTAAAATTTTCAGCATATAATGATATAACCTATTTGTATTACAGATTCAACCATTTTGATAATAATTATGTAAAGTATTCTAAAGTATTTGAATCAGATATTTAAACTTACTCTTATGTTTAGCTAAGATTTAAATGATTATATCCTTAAGATTATGGTTATTATTCAGATAAAATTCTATTTCTGACGTTTGGAGATGCTTTAGGCTTACTCAATCTGGCTTATTGCATCTTTAAATAAAAGTCAAACAATTAATTAAGTGTGTCTTCAATTATCTACACATCTCCCATTAATATTAATTTTTTAATATCATTGTTTATATCATTTGGTATTTACAATTAATTTATTGCACTTATGATGATATTCCAATTATACAACTTTGTAGATGCTGTAGTTAATTATTTAAGTTAATCTAATTGAGCAATAGGAGTCAGAGTTCTTATTAAATTAATGATAAATACCTTTATGAAATCTCTTATTTTAAATTATAAATTGATTTAACTAACTTGCCTACTGCAATTCCATTTTCAATTAAATTTTATTAAGCTTCTGTTAAAATAATGGGATTTTTATTGGCTTGCTTAATTGTTTCAAACACCTTTAAAGTTGATAAGTGATTATAAAGTGCATATGATAATTTCATAGTTATATTATTATTAATATATATACAAAAACTTTGAAATAATTAATTTATCAGTTTATATACTTCTATATTTGAATAAAAAATGAGATATAGCCTCATAAAAGATAAAATTATTATTGATATGCTTTGTGTTAGATTTGTATTTTTAAATAATTCTTATTTTAAAATAATAGTTTAAATAAATGATTAATTATATTAAAAACTCATATTAGTAAAATAAAAGAATTCAACATGTTATTTTTCGAGGCTGTTTATGATCATCATCAAATTGTTCTATTGTAGTTTGGCTCTTAGATTTTATACTTGAGTTCTTGAGATATCATTTAATTATTACCTCTAAGGTGGTTTAAGAGGTTCCCTTAGATCGACAGCCAATTTCATTACCATCAAGTTAGCTTTTGGCTATGAAAAATACCATAATATCACTTTCAACTATTGTTTGATATCTATTATAGAATTGATTTGAGACTTGAAAATGCGATTAAGATAATCTTCTAACTGCGATTTTCTATCTCGTAAATCAGCAGCATCAGAAATATTAACTAATTTTTTTTCAGGGAAATTAGGTAATGGAAAATCAAGATGAATGTTTTTTATTTGTCTATGATAATCTCTTAAGTCTTGAAATCGTTAAGTAAATCTCCAACTTTTGTTTGTAATAGTATCTGTTGCTTAAATTGTATAAAGGGCTGAATCATCAAATATGAGATGATCTTCGAACTTAAAAATATATTACTATCTAGAAATATTAAGTGTTAATACTTGCTTTGTTATTCAATTTTTTTTTGGGGTAAAGAGAATATTGAATCCCCATGTTTTGCTAAATAGGATTCTTTAAGTTATTGAATTTCTTGCCATCTTCTATCAACAGGCGTATCATTTTGTTTCTGTGCACTCAATTTAGGCTCTTTAGGAAGCATTTCTTCAATTACTCCAAGACAATGTAATTCTGGGCAAGCTAGTATTTCATTCAGATATTATTATAATTCTCCTCTCTTTAAATAAAATCAAAGTTTACTCTTTTAATTATGCTTTCTTCACTCTAATTTGTATGAAACAAGAACTTCTTCTTAGGAAAATGAATCACAGGGATTTTTATTTTAAATATTTAAATCCATTCCAATATTTTTTAATGCATGGATTCTAATTCGGAATATCTTTTTTTCAGCTCTTTAGGTTCTCCTCCTTCCAAATTACATATACTAATTGTATAGTATACTTTTTTATCAATTGTCTCATGTTTAGGTATTTTTACAGAATATCTTTGAGCTGATTGCTTCATTTAATTAATTATAAATCCAATTTTAAATATATATTCAACCAATCATAGCAACGTAATCTATTCTGCAATCCCTTGATTTTTCAAGATTGTATGAATTTAACATTCTCTTTTCTAAATAATCCCATTTATAAAGTTAAAAATCCAACTTTATTATATTTAATTTATATAAATTATTAATAGTACAAATTTATTTTGAAGAAAATAGTATAAGGTTTTACAGATATTATTAATTTCATAATGATAAGTATAATACAAAAAGAGCCATTTAATTCACATTTGCCAATTTATAAATTAAGATCTAATTACAAAATGGTTAAATAAATCTAAAATACATTTTAAAATTCATATAGAAATTTTCTTTAAATTAAATACACTAAAGACTTACCTTTTATAAATAATATATTTACTATAAGTATTATTATTATTTTTACAGATTGTTAAATATTGGTTAAGGATTTTTCAACTTTAAAAGTTTGATTAGTTTTGTTTAATAACAATTATTGTATATAATGAGAAATTTATTTAATCTAAATATTATTTAAGAGAAATTAGGTTAAGTATTATTAATTCAAAAAAAAATTATAGTAAAATATAATAAATGGGGAATGCTTGTAGATGTCATTAATAACCTGATAATTTCAATGAAGACCAAGAATCTAATAATCCAGAAGTATATCAAGCACACACTGATAAACCAGAGGATGATAAATGTGAATAATAATCGATTTCAAAATGGAGAAATATTTAAGAAGGTTTGATTTATAATCTAAAATAAGATGATAACCTTCCTCTTCCAGAGTTTAGAGAAGAAATAGCAAAATCAAATAATGGAAGCCGAATTCAATTACCTCCTGTCACAATGAAATCAGGGAATATGTAGAGATTATGAACTAGCTTAGTTATGAGGGAGAATGGCTGAATTAAAAAAAAGATGGCAAAGGGAAATTCACTTGGAAAGATGGCAGTTACTTCGAAGGAGATTTTGTTTAAGACAAAGCTTAAGGGACAGGGAAATTAGTACATGTTAATGGTGATTCATATGAGGGAGAATGGTAAAATGATATGGCTCAAGGTCATGGAGTTTTCATTCATTTTAGAGGAGTTAAATATGCAGGATAATGGAAATACGATCTTTAGGATGGAGAAGGACAAGAAACATGGCCTGATGGTACTGAATATAAAGGAACTTACAAAGAGGGGAAAAGACATGGACAAGGATATATGTAATTTTAGGATGGTTCTAAATATGAAGGGAATTTTGAGAATAATGAAATTTGTGGATATGGTTGTTATACATGGAAAGATGGCAAACAATATAAGGGATAATGGTTGAATAATAAGATGCATGGTATTTTTAATTATTGAATATATTAAAGGTTAGGGAGAATGTATTTGGAAGGATGGAAAGAGTTATAAAGGAGAATATGCAGATGATAAAAAAAATGGGTATGGAGTATTTACTTGGGCCAGTGGGAAAAGATATGAAGGATATTGGTAAGATGGTAAATAACATGGAGATGGAATTATTATAAATGCTGAGGGAGTTAGAAGAGAAGGATTATGGGAATATGGTAAACCAAAGAATTTAGATTGATTTTATTTGTATCTACAACACTGTTAAATTTAAGAGATTAAATATATAATAATCTATATAAAATAAAATTCAAAATGGAGGAAGTTGATGGGAATTATATTGAATGTTTAAGTTAAGGAGGCTCTTCTCCTTATAAACCTATGGATAATCTATTTCAAATCTACTCTGATAAAGTTAGCAAAAAATCTGAATAATAAAGAAGGTTCTTTAGTGGATAAAAACAAGCTACCGAACCAATTGAATAATTGAGTAATAATGGTTATTCGAATTCTGAGAGCAAACAAAAAACATAAAACAAAGAAGCCGTTCAAATTTAGCTTATTTCATTTTATGAATAAAACCTTCAAAACTTAAAGTAGATGGTTATAGATAAAGATGAAGATATCAAAATTAGAGATGAGAAGATTCTTGAACAATCAATTCTTATCAATCTCATTAATACTTAATATAATAAGATTCAAAACCTTTTATAATAAGAAAGGGATGAAATTCTTGTAAAATATATGTAAGCAATGGATGAAATACAAAATCTAAGTTAAAAGTATTAATAACAATAGCAATAATAATAATAGTAACTTATGTCTATGTAATAAAAAATCTAGCAATAATTACAATAATAAATAACATAGCATTTGCAAAATTTTCAGGTTCCTATGGATTATGACTCTAAATTAATAGAACTTCATGAAGCCAAATAACAAGTTAATCATTATAAGAATTAATGCATTAATCTAGAAGTCAAAGTCAAAGAAGCAGAAGTAAAATTAGAAGATTCGAATTTAAGATTGAATGAAGCTTATATCAGAATTGATCTATTAGAAAAAGAAGCCAGAAATGTCTCATAATAAAATGTATATCTATTTATTTAATATATAGATTATGCTTGATTAACAATTTAAATCATTATTATAACAATTTGAATAGTATTAATAAATATAGAAAAAACAAAGTTAATAATTTTAATTCCGTGAAGCTACAAGTATGATGAGTAGTGTTTATAGTAATTAATCAACTAGTGAATAATAAATTCTTCAAAATGTAAATTAGAATGGTTCAAAGCATGAGTAACTCTAAGAAAATGATAATCTAATAAATGCTTACACTTAATTTAAAAAATAGAATAGTCTTAAATAATTCAATTAGATGTTAGTTTAATCTTAAATCAAATAATAAAATGGTAAATAAGACACTTAACTAATATCATATAATTAAGGAGGAATTTTAAATTTTCCATCTGATTTTCGCACTTAATAATAGAAAGATTTAGAATTATAATTAACTAATTAGTTGAATGAGTTGACTATAAAAAAATAAACATTAGAAAGTGAATTAAATAAAAAGATTAATGTATCAAAAAGTGCTTTAGAAAGAAGAAAAAGAGAATAAATTGAGCATGAATTAGATTAAATTTAAGATTAAATAAATAAAGTAAAACTAAAATTAAGAGAGAATAAATTTATTTGATATTTATACTTGTTTAGAATATAAAATAAATTAGTGTTTAGATATATATTATTGAAATAAAAAATAATTAAAATTAAACAATCAAAATAAATATTCAAAATATATATTGTTCATATTATAAAATTCAAAATATCATTTTTTTTATTATTACTGCAACTTTTATTGTTATTTTTGTTAAGCTTTCTCTAATAATCCTTCAAGTTGACCTTTTCGTTAAGCCATCTTAAAAAGTTCAAGAATGAATGGAATATAATTATGTTTCCTTCTTGAATTTTCTTCCTAATTTAGATAATATGAATATAAATACTTTGAATTTTTAAAACTTAGCATTTTCTTCACTCAAAGTAATTTAAGCTTCTTAAATTCTAGTGTTGGCAAGATTTAATCTATTTAATAATTCTTCTTTTGATTCTTGTAGTAATTCTTATTCAATATTCTTTTATATAGTATTCAAATTTACTTGTTAATTTGATAGTTAAATTAATTATTGCTTCTATTCTTCATTTAAATCAGCTCCTATAAACTCTAAGGTTTTGAGAGTCAATAATATTTCATTTTATGATTATGAAATAATTTAATTAGCCTAAATCAATAATAGATTATACTCTAAATTTTCTACATTAGTTAACAGCTAATAAAGTAAAGGCAGTTTCTTTTTCTTAGTAATGTTAAATCCTTTTTAAGATAGCTTCTTTTGCTTTAACAATCCAATCATCTTGATATTCACCAATCAAAATTGGTCCTTCTTAAAGGCCATCTAATTCATACACTTTTCCTTTGAAGGGAATATAAGAAACAAAATGAAAGATATCATCACCTTCCTAAAATAAAAATTAAGATAATTACTTTAGCCTTCTTCTTTTCATTAGAGAAAATGAAGGGTTCAGGACGAGCAAAGCTATTATGAGCAGTTTTAATCACTTCAACAGCTCCTAAACAATTTCCCCTTTCTTTAGGATCTAGAGCAATAGCAAATTCCTAAATTATTTAATAGTATATTACTTTATAATTTTTAAGCGCTTCTCCAATTTCAATTTAAGGGCAATTAAGTAAAATTGAAATGATGGCTTAAGTTGCACATGCATTCTATATTACTTAATTGGCAAAGAAGAGATCCTAGTCATAAATTTTGAGACATTCTCTTTTTTCACCTTTACTTGTCCATCTGAATAAGAATATGAATCCATAAATGGGTTGCATTTATGCCATCTATTATTCATCATTTAGATCATAAATCTCTTCAACTTGAACTCCTTAAACTCCAATTGTATTAATGAGCTCAGTGAATACTCCAGGGTCAGACTCTATTGTACACCACTCTTGCATAAATAATTATATATATTTTAATTAATTGGACAGATAAACAATTAGTAATACCTATTCAAAAATAAGAAGTAAAGGATCTCAATCAATAGGTAAAAGGTTGAAAAAGAATTATCCTTTTAAATTTAGTAGAAGCTTCATACAAAATGACTATCACCATTTTAATTGTTTGCTTTGGTGTATTTCATTAGTAGATGGATTGAATAGTACCTTACTCAGAGAATTAAGATATATAAGAGTGTAATAAATTTTGGCTATAAATCAGAGTCTAATATGTAGTTCATTTATTGTATATTGCTTTTTATTTATAATGTTAGAGATTTTAAAAATGACAATAACAATTAGAAATTTTGAGTTTATGAAAATGATATCATTAATCTAAATTAGGAAAAAAATTATTTTAGCTTTGTAACTATCAATTATTATTATTGTTTGCAAACTTAGCTAAACATCATGTTTGTATTTCTATAAAAATTTACTTTAGATTTAGTAATGTAGATTTTTTCTATTCTACTTATAATATCATTCGCTCAATTAATTGATATTTAATATTTTATTGGCAAATAATCTGCTTTAATTTTATGAAGATTATATATTTGGGTAAAGATTATTTTAATATTTTGTATTTGGACATTATTTTATTAATTTGTACTAGATTTATTCAAACTAATTTCAATGTTTTTCTAAATTCTTGGTCTAAATTTTAGGGATCTATTTGATCAATATTTAACGCTTAAATTCCCATTTTTAAGAATTTAATAATTTATATGTCTAATATTTTCATATATTAGAATAATTATTAGAGCTTTGTTTAAAATTTATATTATTATTTAAATAAAGGTTAACAAAACAATAATGATATTATTAAATATAATTCTATTATTTATTATCTTGTTTAGAATGAAAATTCTGCATAATAAAAATAGATCTTTACTTTATTTACCCTAAGAATGCCTTGAAAATTTATTAATTCATTAATATAATTAAAATTAAGATTAATTTATTATTAATTTAATATCTATAAATGATGCTAATTCTAAATATTTTTCTTTCAAATAATAATTATAAATTAATGGTTATCGTTTCAATACTAATTTTAAAAAATCTAATCTAATTCAAATATGAAAAATATAAAGTAATATAAACATAATTTTCAAGAATCTAACTATTCTTTATTATATTACTAAACACAAAAGATTATTTGACTGACACTATTAAATAATTTTTTGTGTTAATAAGAATAAAAAATGGACTAGATGAATAAATATACATTAGAATTTCGAGCATCAGATATTGAAATAAAGTATTAAAAACAATCAATCTACAAATTACTCAAGCCTCTCCATCATGGTCTCATTTTAATGTCACTATTATTGAATACAATTTAGATAATTACTGTAACAACTAGAGAATCCTATTCAATACCATTTATCAATATCACTTTTATAGGATTATCTATATTTAGTTTTGTTATTATTTATAAAAAAGAGTCATTAACATAGAAAATGATGACTATTGAAAATGCTTATATCTTATTATTATAGTTGAACTTTACTGCAAATAATATACATGGTTAAGAATACTTTTTATATGGAAGTAGCTTTTCTTTGATTCAGGCAGTAACATATTTTGCTACAGATTTTTATTTAAGTTGTCCTTCAGTTATATTTCATTTGATATTTCGATTAGTTGCGACTACTTTGTCTGCAGATAAATTTGATTTAGTAGGATTGGGTCTAACGATAACTACAGCAATATTTTTAATTAGTGTGTTATATATATGTAATAAGGCATAAAGGTTATAATTCTTAATGAATTATAAAGAAGATACAATTAACTATCAATTACAAACTTTAATCAATAAACCTTTTACAAAGATTATATATAATGAAAAGAAATTATAAATAGATGTACTTTAGGTCAATTAGGTAAATTAATTTTTTGGATATAACTAAGATTTATGTTTTGGATGTAATATTAGAAATTTTATAAGAAATTGTAAGATTGCTGATAGAGCATTAGAGAAATGGATAATAAATGATTAAACAAATCTAAAGGAAAATTGGATTGCAATGGTTTAAAGAACAAAAATAAAGATTAGGCTTTGTTAATTTAATACTGATAATAGTTTGATATTAATTTTAGAGAATTCAAAATTGGATACAAAATAAAAATAAGTTCCTTAGTTTGTGACAAATCAATTAGTTGAATAATTTTTGAATAGTAAGAAAACTCTTTTTAATTTATAATTTAAATTTGGGGTCATGTCAATTTTAATGTTAGGTCAATATAAAATAAAGACAATAAATATAGTAAAGGTATTGAAAAAATTATTGAATACATATGTATTTTAAGGGAAAGTAAATTTAAATTTAAATGGTTATAAGATGATAAAATTGAAGACTTATGCATAATTTTTGTATATTTTCTTAATTTAAGTTTTTAATATCATTTAAGATATGGAATACTCTTAAAATATATTTAATGAAATAAGTATTAATAGTTTTGATAATTATCTTGTTTTTCAATTGAAACTATCAAATAAACTTTAATTTGTATAATTATACTAAAAGAATTTTTTTATTAAATATACTGAATAACATTTATTAATTACACCATTAACATAAGATTTAGTATTTTATTTTAATAAATTAATTCCATTTGATGAAACAAATGCTTCAATATGATATTTAAAACTTGATAATTTAATTTATATTAATAATTATTTCAATATCATTCAAGTAAATATAACATTTACTTGTTTAAGAAGATAGAGTTATTTCTAATAAATTAACAAAAATTAATTTTTGTTTGAGTTTGTAATTAGGAAATTAAATTTTTGTTTATATATAATATATTTAATATATGAATAATCAACCTGTGTATATGTCTGTTGAGTAAATAAATGCTTTGTTTTAGAGAGATTCAACTTATGAAATTAGAGATGATCGTATTAATTCGTTTTAAAATGATATTAAGAAAAATGAAGTAATGAAATTAAGTATGTTAAGATTTGGAAGTCTGAAGGTGCTGAATGTGAAGAAAATAGGCCTACTAATTAAAGTGAGAGTATGATGATGAGTAAGAATTATTTTAGTTTAAGTTTTTAAGTAACTAGAGAGGAGTATTAGAGTTTGTAATAAGAATATGAGAGACGTAAAGATATGGAGGAGAAATATAAGGAGGATATAAATAAATTAATGAAAGAACTTAAATAGAAGAGTGGAGAACTGGAGAGTGTAAAGAGAGATTAAGATTTATTATTTGAATAGAATTAAAGAAGAGAATGTATTGAATTTATATTAAATGGAAAGAAATACTCTAGAATTTGAGATAATAAATTTAAGAAGCAAATAATCGAGAACAGAAGGCTGTTATTGAATTGGCTGAGATGTAGGAGTAACATTTGTAGATGAAATAGTAATTGGAAATAGTTTAGCAGAAGTATAACTATTTGTAGAAACAACACAAATTTGAAATAGATAGAAAAGAAAAATAAATTGATTAATTCAAGAGTTAAATAATATCTTTGAATGAAGATAATGAAAAACTTAAGAATGAACATTAGGCTGGGATTCTCTATCTCGATTCTTAGAGGGTGTCATAGGAAAAGATTTAAAATTAATGGACATAATTTAATTCGAGTGCTTATAAGAGTAGTATTTAATTCCAGAAGGAAAAACCAATTACTTAAATTTAGTTTAAGAGTAATTATGATTCCAAACTAATTTTCGGAAAAAAGTCTCAAAATTCATTAAAATAACAACAATCCTAATCCGATTTGTAGTTGAAAGGATAATGAGTTTAATATTATATTATATATATTAAGATATAAATGCCTCCTAAAAAAGAATAACAAGAAGAGAAAAAGAATAAATTAGGAAGACCTAGTAATACTCTTAAGATGGGTATAGTTGGTATGGCAAATGTGGGTAAGGAATACATTTCATAAAAAAAATAGGAAAATCAACCACATTTAATACTTTGTGTAAATTAAATGTTCCAGCAGAAAATTATCCATTCTGTACAATTGATCCAAATAATGCTAAAGTTCCTGTTCCAGATGATAGATTTATAAAATTATGTCAAATGCATAAGCCAAAAAGTGAGATTTAAGCTGTATTGAGCATAGTTGATATAGCTGGGTATTGATATAATAAAAATATTAAATAAGTTTAGTACCAGGAGCACATAAGGGAGAAGGATTAGGAAATGCTTTCTTATCACATATAAAAGAATGTGATGGAATTTATCATGTTGTAAGAGCATTTGAAGATGAAAATGTTTGTCATACTGAATTATCAGTTGATCCAATTAGGTAGATTAGATAATTATATTGAATAGAGATATGGATATAATTTCTACTGAATTGTTATTAAAAGATTTAGAATTCTGTAATAATAGATTAGCTGAAACAGAACACGTAATTAAGAGAAATAACAATAAAGATGCTAGAGAAGAAAAAGAAGTTTTGGATAAAGTGAAATAATTATTGGATAATAAGAAGTGGGTCAGAACAGGAGATTGGAATTTTAAAGAAGTTGAAATATTGAATAAATATTATTTCATTACAGCAAAGAATGTTGTATATTTGGTGAATTTAAGTTAACAAGATTTTATGACAAGAAAGAATAAATGGTTGAAAGGTATTAAAGATTGGGTTGATGCTAATTGTCCAGGAGATATTATTCCATATAGTGCAGATTTAGAAAAGGCTATTTTTGAAGAGTATTTCACTTTTATAATAAATCAAGATCTCAAGCTGGTACTATAACTTAAGAAAGATAAAAATTATCAATGTTACCAAGAATCATCAAAACTGGCTATAAAGCTTTAGATTTGATTTATTTTTTCACTGCTGGTGAAGATGAAGTCAGATGTTGGACTATTAGAGCAGGAACTAAAGCACCTTAAGCTGCTGGAGTAATCCATACAGATTTTGAAAAAGGATTCATTTGTGCTGAAGTTATGAAGTATGAAGATTTTGTAAATTTGGGATCTATCACAGCAGTTAAAGCTGAAGGTAAGTATAGACAATGGGGTAAAGAATATGTTGTAGAAGATGGAGATATTTGTTTCTTTAAATTTAATGTTGGAGGCGGAGGCAAAAAATGAGTGTTAAAATATACATATAGTAAATTAAAATAGATAAATTGATATTATATATATTTAAATGTTGTGTATCAAATCTTTTATTAATCTTAATCTTTTGATTCAACAGTTGAAATGTTTCCTATTTCTAAATGATATTAATCTAGTTTAACATCATCCAAAACAAATGAATGATTAACTTAATCACATGTAATGAAATCTTATCGGGATTGAAAGTATTTAAATGGAAAAGAATATTCTATCTTAGTAACGAACCCCTTAAATTATCATCTTTAATGGTTACCTTAGATAATTTCATCATAAAACCATCAAATAATTGATATTCTATAAATGCAAAAAAAGCTGCTGCTATTAGATCTAATCTAGGGAATTCAATTATGTTCATAATTAAAAAGAATGTTGGAGGATAATATTTTGATTGAAGAGAAAATGGAAAGCATAAGAATTTTTATGGTTCATCATAATGGTTAAGTGCTCTTATATAATAAGACAAACTATACTTATTCATCATGTAAATAAAAGTGATATTCCAAAAGCCAAAAGACTAAGTATCTAAAATTTCCAAAGTTAAATATGAAAGTGAAAAACATAATATAACATAAATAATCTATTTATGAATTTTTAAATACTTGTATGATCAGATTCTTAAAGAATATATCACAAAAAAATGGTATTGTACCATAACTTTTTTCAACTTCAATAGCACAAAACAAAAATCCAAGTAAACTTATTGTAAGATTATATATATCGCCTATTTTTAGAAGATTATTAGCATACCATGAAAGAATTATGGAATAAGTAATCTCCATAATTCGAATTGATATATAGTTTTATTAGGAATGTCTACAAATACATTGAATAATTAATCATTTGTTAGTAAATCAAGGATGCAGCAAATTGTGCTCATTATCAGAACAAATTTGGTTCCAAAAGTGATGCTTTACCATATAGCAATAATTTTATCTATAATTAACATTAATAATTTTATAATTTAATATTCATTGTTAATGTAGATGCTAAAAGCATTATTTTTGTTCAATTTCCCATTTAATCAAGTGAATATAATTATAATCTTTGAGATTCAAAATTGTTATAGTTATCAAATATAATGAAAAAAGAACTTAAAAATTACTTATGATTTTTCCAAAAAAATAATAATAAGGTTTATAATTAAATGAGTGAACTTCTAGAATAATAAAAGATAATATAAAATAATTTACATTAAATATTACTTATTGTAATCTATTGATAATATTCTTAATCAATTATTGGTCAACATAAAATAGATTTATTGGAAAAAAACTAAAACCTTATTAAATATAAACTCAATTGATAAATAATATAAAATCTAATTAACCTTTTTAAAGTTAATATAAATCCTTACATCAAAACTACCTTTAATATTCTAAATTAGATTATATATGTATATACAATATATAAATAATCTAATATTATTTTTTTTATTTAATTTTTATAATAAAATTTAATAAATAACTTAAATAAATTAGTGTTAATTAATCAAAAGTCAGCATCCATAGTAAATACTTTATCTTATTTTTTACTCATAACTCCAGCCTTTTGATAGTCTCCAACTCTTCTTTCGAAGAAATTAGTTTTACCTTATAGGGATATCATATCCATCCATTCAAAAGGATTCTTTGAATTGTAAATTTTAGGAGCTCCCAAAGCAAATATCAATCTATCTGCTACAAATTCAATATATTATTTCATTAAATTAGAATTCATTCCAATTAATTCAACTGATAAAGCTTCACTAATGAATTCTTTTTCAATTTCTACAGCTGATGAAATGATTTCATGAATTCTTTAATTACTCAATTTATTGACTAAATGTTTGTAAAGAAGACAAGCAAAGTCTGTATGGAGACCTTCATCTCTTGAAATTAATTCATTTGAAAAAGTAAGTCCAGGCATCAATGATCTTTTTTTGATCCAAAATATAGCACAAAATGAACCAGAAAAGAAAATACCTTCAACAGCAGCAAAGGCAATTAATCTTTCAGCAAATGAATCATTATTATTAATCCATTTCATTGCCCACATTGCTTTCTTTTGAATTACAGGTACATTATCTATAGCATGAAGAAGATAGTTCTTTTCATTCTCATCAGTTATATAAGTATCAATCAAAAGTGAATAGGTTTCTGAATGAATGTTCTCCATAGCTATTTAAAATCCATAGAAGCATCTAGCTTCAGGAACTTGTACTTCTGTACAGAACTATTAAGCTAAGTTCTCATTCACAATACCATCACTTGCTGCAAAGAAGGCAAGTACATACTTAATAAAGTGTTTTTCATCTGCAGTGAGTTTTTCCCAATCTTTAAGATCCTAAAATTTTATTAATTAAATGTCTTACCTAATATAAATCTATTTCTTCAGCTGTCCAGAAACTTGCTTTATGTTATTTATACATATTCCAAATATCATTATATTTGATTGGAAATAGTACAAATCTATTTGGATTTTATTTCAAAAGAGGTTCATCACATTCATTCTATTAAACAACTGTTTAACTTGTCTACACAATTGATAAAGGATTGAATGTTTGAGTCTTAGTGTTGCCGCTAAATTCTTTATTTTAAATGAGCATTTTTTGTGTTTGAAATTTAAATTATTATTTTATAATAAACTTGAATTTTTGGTTTAAAATGATAAACTTTGTTCTAATATTCATAATTTAAAAAACGGCGGTTCTCTCTTTCTTTTATAATAAATTCAATAACTCAATAACACTATTCCAATTGTATAAATACAAGTTCACACACCCTATCAAAGTATACAATAATCCCTAAAGAAATCATACATAATTTAATACAATAACATAATCCCTTATTGCCATTTCTAATATATTTGTCTTAGGCTTATCATTAACATAAAAATGTCTTAAGCCTTTCTTTCATCATTTTAATCAATAAGTCTTTCAACTTTAAGAATATTTCATCTTTTTTTTTTAAATCCTATAGACTTTATAACTAAAACATAGATATTTAAATATGGAGAATCTATGTATTTGCTAACCTTTACATAATTATTATAATTAGCTTATTTATTCTCTCTATCTTAAATTAATCCTCTCAAAGAATATATATGATATTATTCTTTAGTCTCTCATTTAATATTTTTGACTATACTTTTTTTAAACCATTTTGTTTATATCACTTCTATTCATTTTGTATATCTTATTCATATAGTTTAAATAAGATAATATGTAAGAATAATTAGACAATTTGATATAAGTAAAAGTCATCAAAATAGAAACCTATTAAATTACAAATATTTGATTTGAATAAAATGATATTATACTGCTAATTGTGTTTTTGCAAATTATTTATATAAATCTTGATATTATATTAACTATTTTATTATATTAACTAAGAAAACCTTTAAAATTATAATATAATTAAATTTTTCATTATTTTTAGTAAATTTTCATTCTCTTCGTAATGGTTATACATTTCCCAATATGGAAAGAAACCCTTACTATATAGATCGATTTCATGGTAAAATCTTAAATATTTATAACATTTATTACATTTCACCCCAGCATTGATAAAACTTTCCATATTCACTTTCCCATTCAATCTATTAAATAATTATTTAATAAGATTCTACTATTACTTCTTCTCTATCCAAGTATCATTTAAAGTCTACCCTAATTCTTCTAAATTAATCCATCCATCTTTATCATGCCAACTTCAACAAAGAATATAAATCTAATCATTAGGAATTGATATTTTAGCATTTTCTATTCATTAAAACTAATTAATTCTATTTGTAAATCGATAATGCACTAAATAGGTAAACAGATCTTTTGCTCTTACTCCTTGGATTTCTAATTTCTTCACTATTTGAATTGATCAGTCATCAAATTAGTTGATTATTCCAAATTTTAAATTTCCTCAAATAGCCCACACTCATTTAAGTGATATCTTGGCATTTTTGTATTAAAAAAAATAAAATATAACTAATTTTTAATCTTGTTTTATTTCTTTTATTTCTTCTAACATTTTTAAATCATCATTTTCTTTTTAATCACTATTTTCTCTTATTATGGTTTTTTGAGATTCCATTGTTGTATACTATTCATCACTCAATCTCTTTCTTAAAATCTAAATTAAATTTGTTAGGTGATCATATTGAAGGATTTGGACTTAATGAAATGTCAATAAATATCTTTCTTTTGATTTAACCTTTCTTAAAACAATTGGTTCCTCTTACATTTTATCAGGGTCTTTTATGTTTAGCTATTAATCCAATTAATTTAACATTTTATTCTTTGACCATTTATGTTAATTATAAACGGTTATCTTTCACTATTTCTTCAATACACAAAAATTACTAATACTTGTGTATTTCTTGATTAATTATATGGTTTTCAATTATTCATTCTTTTTAGATTTATTATATACTTTGAACATTTATAAGATATGATTAATATATAAAAAAAAAATAACTAAAAAGTAAAAAAATTTCAAAAAATTCCAAATTATTCCTACTTCTTGGCAATTAATTATAATTCCTTAAGAAATGTCATGTTTTGCATAGTGAGTTCATCATTCTATTATTCAATAATTTCATTTTATTTTTCTATTTTTTCCTTTGCTTATCGATACTTCTCCTTGACTTACTCTAACTAAAAAATAATATATATATTATGTATTACCTTTTCTATATTTTATTTTAATTAATCTTTTAATGATTCTATTTATTTTTAATTATCACTTTGACTCTTGGTTTAGACTTTTTCTTTATTATTTTAGTCTTATTCTAATTATTTAATTAAAATCTTTAATTTAGCATTTTCAGTTTCAAATCTATTACATTAATCTTTTAATTGTGATAATTAAGTTTGATATTGAATGATCTAAGATTTTTATTAAGATATTTCTTATTCTATAGTTTTTAACTTATTATTGGTAAATTGCAATTCATAAGTTAATTTATCATTTTTTCTTTTATATTCATTTACTTATTCATCTAATTATGTAATAGTTGTATTTTATTAAACATATTCTGGAATTTCATTAAATTAAGTGTTTGTTGATCTTTCAATTTTGTTAAAATGTGAAAATTAAACTTTTTCTTCTAATTATTTAACTTTCTTAAATGTTTATTAATATTTATTTTCTAATATAGAATTTTGAATTTTATAATTTTCAATTTCATTATTCAATTTTTCATTTTAAACTTGAAATTAATTAACTTATTATGTAGATTCTTTAAATTTTATAATTTCTTATTTTGATGATTCATATTATTCTTCTAAGTATTGATTTTCATTTTAAAGTTAAATAATTTATTTTTTTAATTTATTAAGTTGATCTGTATAATTTGATTTTTCATTTTATAATTGATTAATTTAATCTTGGAGTTAAGAATTTTTAATTTTTTATTGATCAAGATCTTTGAGACTCTTTTCATATAATTCTTTAGTTAATTGAACTTCATAATTGGAGATTTATTAATTTGAAGATTTCTTTTGACTAAGAATTCTATGATGATTGAAATTCTCTTTTTCAAAACCGAATGATTCTGCTAGAGTTTTTTGATGAAATGATTCACTGATACGACTATCACTAAGATCAGTTTCACCTAGATTAACAACTTAATAAGTAAAATGAATTTTTGCATTTGGATCTGGACTTCTTTCTAAATTAAGTTCACATTGTCCTTCAATAGGCATAGTTTCATTAATATTAAAATTGACAACTCCAGCTAGTTTTGATTATCCATCAACATTCAAAAGAGCAATAAGATGAGTCTTTTTTTAAGTGTTTTCACCAACATTAAAATCAAATGTGAGTACCTCATTAACAATAAAAATATTTCTAGTTTTTTCTTTGGTTCTAGTCAAACATTTATTAAGTCCACGTTTCCACATTACTTATAAAGTACAGGGAAATTTAACAGAAAGTTCTACTTTGCTTATATTGAGAGTAACTTAATAGCGGAAAGCCTTCATTTAAAATTGAGAATCAGTTAATTAAATAATGTATCAATAGGGAAACAACTATGATTTTAAGATAATATTAGGTAGAGTGAAAGAGAAGAATATGAGTTTGAGATTATGTTACAGTTAAACAAAGAGTGAAGATTATGAGATAGTAGTCAAATTGAAAGTAAAGAGTAACATTGATGTAAAAACTGCCGATAGTGAATTTAAAGAGAGGTGTAAAAGTACTTACACTATTCTAACATCGTTTGTGTAATAAAGAATCTAGACGATGTTAGGAAATAAATTCGAGATTTTTTGAAGCCCACGTTTACACTCAATTATCATGTAGATGAACATTATGCATACATAACTTTTACATATTCTAATCAAGTGGAATTGTAAGAGTTTATGGAAATCTGTTAATTTATACGAGAGACAATGGAGAGATCATAAGAAAAGGAGTAGGTTGAATTATTAATTGAAAGTGATTTATCATTTGATAAATTAAGTGAGAGTATATCTAATGCTGTTTATTAAATGAACATAGAGATATAAGGTAAAGCAGAATTTTAAAAGGATACTGTCAAGTTGTTAGAAAACCTTAAGATGTGTAAATAAGAGAATTTACCTTTCTTTTTGTAATAAAAATATTTAAGTCAAATATTAATATATCTATAATTATTATAGAAGGCTCATGCAGAAGTAGAGATAGATAAAATTCAATATGATTTGGGATTTGCTTAACCAAGTATTGAATTACCTTTCAAATTTGCAATCTATGGAAAATTGTAAAGATTTGCTGAATAATATTTGGATTAAGGAATTGAATTAATAATTAAAGGACCTGGTTTGAGTGTTGAGATAAATTATAATTATAAAGGAAGTTTGTTCAAATTGATTGACAATATTTTAATTATTAAATAATGAAATGCAACACAATATTATAATAATATAAAGAAAATGAATGTTTTGGAACAATCATTAAAATAAATATAAGAATTGTATTTCAAAGGTCAATATAGAAAAGCATATGAATAACTATAGAAATTAGGAAGTGATTTGGAAACTTATGATTCAACATTTTAAGTATTTCAAAGACAAGGATGTAAAATAGAATTATTGGCTGCTTTTTATACAGAATATGGTAGTGTTGCTTTGAAATTAAGTTTATTGGATATCTCGAAAGAATGTGTGCAATGTGCATTATATCATTTAAAAGATTTTACAAATATGAATTTATTTATAATGAATATCCTAACATATTAGAGAATCAATTTTTGGTTATCTCGGTATATAATTTCCTTTTATATAGATTAGATATAATGATTCCATTTATTTATTAAAGAGACTCATGAATATTGTACCTAATTCTCTCATTCATTATAAGATTGAAATCTTTATTAATATTGCAAATTCCTAAAGAGCTTGGTGTATTTATGATGAAGCAGAAAATTATATCAACTAAGCTGAATAATTAGCTAATCTACTGAGTTAATCTCATTAGAATGATTTACTCAAAACCAACATTTTATTTCTTAAAGCTAGACTTTATATGGATACAGATAGAAGTAAATATGGATTGGATTTTGCATTAGAGTATGTAAATAAAATGTTAATCAGTTGTTAGTTGTTTATAATAAAGAGAAATGTTATTACCACCTGATCATCCTGATATTGCTATAGCTATGGAACTTGTTGCCAAAATCAATTTTATTTAGAATATAGTACAAGAAGCATAAAAGTATCATGATTAGGCATATATGATAAAGATCAAGGTCTTTGGATTACATAATTTTGAAACCATTGATTCTATTAATGAAAAGGGACGTCTTTTGCTTTCTTGTAAAAAGGTATCTTTATAATTAATAAATAGGAATAATAAGCCATGCATTATTTTTAATTGATTGGAGAAATAAGTTAAGTATTATTAGGCCCTTATAATCAATATTAAGCACTTTCTTATAATAATTTAGGTTGTGCTTTATTTAATATTGGTAAATATGAATCTTCTATACAATATCATTCTAAAGCATTATTGATCTATGAGAAATTGTGTGGTTAACAACATGCTAAATTAGTATTCTCATTAAATTAAATGGCAAATGCTAATAAATTACTTAATAGACCAAAAGCAGCATTTATTATATGGAAGCGTTGTCAAACTATTTTAGAGAAAAATCCTTAAATAAATTCTAAATAGTTATCTTCTATAAAGTCTAGTTTATAAGGATTGTCTATACAAGAAGAAGATTGATTATTATAATATATATATTAAATATGAAAATTAATATATTATTATATTTTTGACAATAATATATAAATAAATTGATGTAAAAATCAGGTTAACCTTACATTGACAATTCATTATCGAAAAAAGATGCTCCTGTTTAATATGAACCATAATCTAAATTTACTCCTTTATAATTAATACCACCAATAAATGATAATTTTAAACATTTAAAAAGCATGAAATCATCTAGATCATAGAATAACAGTAAAATCAAAGTCAAGAAGGTTAAATAAAAATTTCCATCTTTAATGGAATTTGATGAAATGCAGACTTAAGATGATGAACTTGAATTTAATGCATACAATATAAAACCATTTGATTCAGTAGCTCCTCAAACTTTCAGGAATATCTATAAGAAAATTGACACTATTTTATAAAAAAAGACTCTCTATCAGAACTAAAAAATGTCTCTTTTTAGCAGTGTAGCAGAATCTTCAAAAATAGAAGTAATTAATTGATTTAATAAGTATTTTAATAGAAATTAATGCCAAGAACTCTTGGATTGATTCGTCCAAATACAAACAACAATAAAATACTTGATGCATCCAATTTTTGTATGGGAGATAAATATGCAAAAGTATTATGTTCAGGAGTAAAATTAACTCTAGATTATTATGAATAATTGAATTTAAAAAATAATAATCTTACCAGCAGATCCAGTGAATGTCTTAATTAATTAATACCTACAAAATTAAAGGGTCTTAATTTATAAGGAAATAGTTTAGGTTAAGGAGGATAAGAATTTGTAAAAGCTCTAAACACAAGATATGGTCAATTACAGTATCTAAATTTAGAGAATAATAAGTTTAATGATGATGGTTGTCGATAATTATTTAAAATGTTGTAAGAAAATACTATCATGTAGAAACTCAATCTCTCACATAATTTAATTACTGATAAATCTATGCCAGAATTTAATATGTTATTATAAAAGAATGCTACTCTTAGTGAAATTTATTTACATTGGAATCGAATTCATTAAATTGGAGGTATATTATTATAAATAATGATTGAGGCTAATATATTATAGCAGCACTTTTTATTAATTACAATGTCAAAGTCTTAGATTTATCATTCAATTCTCTTGGTATCAGATATAAAGATGATGCTCAATCTCCATAAAAGAATAGATAACCTTATCAAACTTGGCCAGATTATTTCTCTTCCAAGAATTGTAATCTTATACATTTAGATCTCTCTAATAATCAATTTAATTAATCTTAATCAGAAGCTATTGCTAAAGCACTTGAAGATAATCATAATATATTTGGATTTCATTTTTCAGGCAATATTCATAGTTCTATTGATCATCTAGGTTTTTTAAATATTACCAAATCAACAGTTGAATAAAAAGATGTTATCTTAAAAAAAAATGAAGAATATTAATCTGAAATTATTGGAGCACTTCAAATACCTAGAATAGATGGTTTAAAATAAATATAGAGATAATCTTAATTCTATAATGAAGTTTGTTGGATATGTGATGGATGGGTTGAATGTACATTTCTCTGGTAACCTAATCATTTGGATATTAAAAGAGAACCATTATTCATTCATTTGAGTCATGAAAGATATGCTCCCATTAAATTAGAACTAATGGATGATGAATAAAGAGAAAGATCCCCAATGTCTCGAAAATCTAATTCTTATAAAATATGGTATGTATAAAGAATGGTACCATCAAAATAGCCAATTCGTTTCTTCTTTTCAAGTCCATTATTAAAATAAGCTTAAGTAAGCAGTTCATATGACATTGTTGATTGGCCTAAGTCTGAATAAAATAAGAAAGTTTTATTTTATATGATTAATGAGAAACCCTTAACTTTTCGAAGACCTAGATAATGCAATTAAATAATTCTACCTTCAAAATAATAATTTGATGAATTACATTATGAACCTAGTGTACATTGTAAACCAAGAATAAAAGACTATGGTGGAATATTAGATCTTATTATTGATGATACAATTGATGAAAATATTGATTAAACTGATAATTTCTTTAAAGAATGTCATAGAGATTCAGATTAAGAATTCTCAGATTGTTTTGAATGGGATTGGAATAATTCTCAATTAACCAAATTAATAAAAGAATAAGATCAACTTATTTAAGTTAAATAATATTTACATAGAATATATAGAGATTTAGTATCTGCTTATAGACATTATAGTGCTTATTCACCTAGTGGTGATATTTGGAGCATTTCCTTAAATGTTTTTACTGATATTTTTTAATCTTCTTTCGTTGATAATAAATCATACCTTCTTAAAGATTTGGATATATCATTTAGATAAACAACATCCAAATATATTAATTAAACTAGAACATCTACTTCTCATGCATTATTAAGACATCAATTTATTGAAATATTAGTTAGAATGTCAATGGATAAATATTGTAAATAACCTATTTTGATGACTCCATTAGAAGCTTTATAAAGGGTTTATGAAGTGGATGGATTATAGAAGAAAATAGAGAGTGTTCAAGAATCATAAACTTGGAGAGATGTATACTATTGGAGTATGGAATGTAATAGAGTGATCTAAAATAATTAATCAGTTTTAAGATAGTTGTATCAAGAATGTGTTTAGATGAGATAATTAAACTATTTCACAAATAAGATATTTGCATCTCCTTAATCCTTTAAAGAATTATTTAATAGAGCTGGATTAATAAATGATGTAAATGCCGAGAGAAATGTATTGATTGCATTTGCATTAAGTGTACCTCTTGTATTAGATGAAATCAATTAAGATAGATAGATTTAAATGAGTTATCAAGAATTCGTTGAAGCATTAGCTCGAGTGGCTGAAAAATATGGATAGAATAAAGCAGTGATTAGTTCAGAATAATTAGCATTGAAATTATAACATATTATAGGTTAATTATAAGAGTATTATCAAATTGTAGATGAAAATAAAGTATAATCTAATTAAATCATAATATTTAGATAATCATTCCATAGATGAGACAATCCAAAAAGTAAACCAATTTCCTCTAAGAAAATGTTACTAAATTATTATATGAGATAGATGGTTCACCTATTAATGCTCCATAAATCTATGAATATGATTTTGTAGAATGATTAAAACATAATATATAATAATTTAATATATATATATATATATTGTACATTTAAACTAATCAACCTAATTTTACTTTCTTTTTATAATTAATATAAGCTTAATCTTTAGATCTACCTAATGTTACTACATCTCCTGTTTAAATATCCTTTTAAATTTCTTCTTAGTCTATTTATCCATCTATTTAATAGTTCACTTTTCCTCTTTTTTATTAGATTACTGTTTATTTTTATGGTTATTTAGGTTTAGTCTTCTATTGTTATTCATCATCTAAAACCATTTTAATGAAGTTTCTCATCTTCCTCATTGCTTTATTAAAAAGAGGTAATGATTAATTAACAGCATTATCTAATTACTCACTTGCTAATTCAATGTTCTTATATTGTAATCCCATAGCTAATAATAAGGCTGCTTATGTTCTACTCATTCTTATGGCTTTCCCACATTTTTAAGCAAAGAAAATTCTTATTAAATAGTATAATATAATTACTTGCAAATTGATGGTAATATATCTAATATTAAATAAAAGTCAGACATACTTTTACAATAATTATCAAGTCTAGCATAATCACTTAGACTTAATTATTATCTAAGTTCTTCTTTTGTTATAATATTGTCATCTTTTGCAATCTCAATATCCTCATCAATATTTGATGTTGTAACATTTGCTTTTAGAATATCAATACAAAGATAAGGTTCTAATTCTTTAAATTCATATCCTAATAAATTAATAAATCTATTTCTGAAATCATTACTATAAGCCTTGCATAAATTGTCAATTCCAGATCTCTCTTCCTTTACAGATCTCAATACTATACAAGTATACTCTCCTGTTGTATCATTCTTTCTCAAACTCAAATAAGCAGGAGAAAATTCATTTTTACTCCAAAATTTATAAAGTTCTTAAGTTAAACCAAAGGAAACACCTAAATAATCAATTTAAGGTGGATAAACTTCACTTAATTTTTTTAAAAGAGGAGGTAACTTTTTCTTTGGTTAAATCAATTAATCTTTATCATCATCTGCAGTTGCTTATTCTCTAAAATCTATATGTATCATTTAAGCAGAAGGATCTAAAATTTCTCCTTTACAAAATCTATTTAATAATTCCATTGTCTTGCTTCCATAACCCATTTTTTATGCATTTGGATGTGTTGCTATTCTAATTACTCTTACACCTGAATATTAAGGGAATTAATTATCCAAATAATACTTACTTAAAGTCCATGGTATTAAGTCTCCTGATGGTTTCTATTGATTTGTAACTTAATCAACTAAATCTTTTGGTATTGCTCCTTCAAAACATACTTATACAGCACATAAAATGTCTGGCATTGTTTTATCAGTAGGTAATGGACCCAATAATACAAATACTGCATGAGCTGGTGCATCTGATAATAATTATAAATCATTAGGTGAATTCTTATAATGTGATGATATAAACAAGGACATTAAATTAAATAGAAATTTCTCACTTGTTTTTTATGATGAAAATAAAGTATCTCTATTACATAGATACAATTCACAATCATTTGGATGTGGTAATCCTTTTTATAATTTAGGTGCTTCACTTGCATCTAATAATAATAATTCATAAAGCCATTTCTCAACTATATCTTTATTACTATATCTAATTGGATCATTCATTTATAATTCTTTCAATAATCGTGCTTAACCAGTTGGCTTATTTTCTCTTAATTTTTATAGTAACTTCAAAGACAATGATCTACCAGTTCCCTCATATCCATTGATAGTACTAGATAACACTAAAGTATGACTTCCAAACATAGACTTTACAAATTATATTGGAATTGCTGCTGCTTCATCACAAAATACCAAATCTGCATTATTAGCTACTTTAACAAAGTCTTATGGTTGTATATACTAAACAAATTGTCTATGTGTTTTGTGTGCATTAATTCGAATGACTGCATTATTAAAATCAGGGTTTGTTGATTAAATTACATCAAAATGTTGATTTTATCTAAAATCTAAAACCTCTAAACTCTATACTAAAAATTCAAAGAAAGTAACTAAGTTTTCTGGAGAAGGAGCTGTTACAAATATATTACTAAACCCTAATTTGAGAGCAGCAGCAGCAGCCATACCAATTGCTGCAGATTTTCCTCTACCTCTAGCAGCACTTATTGATATTGTGTATCTAAAAACTTTTTCTTATAAAGAATCAATGAGTCCTAAGATAATTTTGGCTTAATCTAAAGTTTTACAATTTTTAATCAATTTTTAAGCAATTTCATTAGGTACTGTTTAAGCAAATTCAGCAACTTAATTATTATTTATAGGAGTTCCTTGATCAATTTTTTCTAAAGCAATTGAGGAGACTGGTAGAAGATTTAATTCATCATCTACAAAAAGGCATCTGGAACATCTACTTAAACTTATAATGAATCGTTCATTAAATCTAGGCTAGATTTCTTTAAAACTAGGAGTTCTCAATCTGGAATGAATATCCATAGTTAGAGAATATAATTGTTTAAGTGAAGACATAGTTTTAACGAGAAAAAGAATAATTCCTCCACCTGCAATAGTTTCAACTGTTCTGCATAGTATATTTGGAGTTAATGCTTCAAAATCTTATAAAATTAACATATTATATGTATTTCCCAAAATCTTTTATGTTTCTGCATAATAACAATATCTGATTTCATTAGATGAGAGAAATAAATTGAAAGGTTCATTGAATTGAGTCTCTTCCTTCATTTATTAGTTCTTAATTTCAGATTCTCTTTTCTTTTTATGAGTTGTGAATCCCAAATCCTTAAGGTTTATTAGCAATTATTTACTTTCTTATAACACCACAATACTTTTGGCTTTTAAATCATACTCAATTTGCTTAGTAATTAATGAATTGTTGCAACTTAATATTTACCTCTATCTCCAATCATTACAAATATTGAACGAATGTGTTCATTAATGCCAGATTGAACAAGTGCTTATATTTATGAATCAAGTTTTTTTTTCATTAATCACAAATTAAAATATATATATATATATATATTTATTTATCATTCTTTCAACTAATCACATTTTTATCTATATATGGTTTCTGCTTTCTATCCTAGATCTGGTTTAAGAGTTGAAATTTTCTAGCTGAAAGACTGCCAAGATGATTATTTTTCTTGAGCATATTTAGTAATTTTAGATAATTTAAATGTTTGTTTCATAGCTTTAATTTTCTTCTTTTTAGCTTATCTCTATTATTCATTATCAGTTGGTAAATATTTTAGATTTTCTGGTACTTGAAATTCATCCATTTCTTCAAAATTCATTTTTTTAGAATCATTCAATTATTTTTTAGCTTCTCTTAAATAAATCAAAGGCACAATTTCTCTATTTGAATTTTTCTTAAATCTTATATGATATCCTTCTTCTGTTACTTTTTCAATTGTTCCCAAATAATAACGACCATCTGATGAGTATATTGCTTCACATTATTATCCTACTGTAAATAATTTACTATCTGGAATAGGTTAAACTTTAATAAAAATCGCATGCATTTTCACAACTTCTTAATAACCTATAAATTAGATATCAGCTTCTTATTCTTCTGTATCAATTTAAATAAGCTTTGCATTATACCATTTTCTATCCTATTCATGATATGCCTTAGCTAATTTATCAATATCTTCACCATTAAGTCTATTTACACTAAATAAATTGTCTTATGTTTTTTATAATGATGCTATTTCCTTTTCTTATGCTTCCTTAGCTAATAACAATTCATCCTTGATATTTTTTAATTCTGCTATTGTTGAACTCTCTTCCTCATGAGAAAGTAAAAGATTCACTTTAAACATATGATTTTTCAACATAATCAAAGTTTTATATGCATCCATCACTTTACTCTAATCCAATTATTAAACAGGAGGTTAGTAATTCTCTGGTGGATCATAATAATCAAATGAATCTATCTTTTATTTTTTATATGCTTCAGACATTTTATTAAATTATATAATAAATCAAAAATGTTAAATGAATTTCTTTCAAAACAATTATATTTATTGAAAATTTAAAAATCATTAATATTTATTAATATATATTAGTAATCTAAGAAAGAATATATTATATAAATTTAACTAAAAGATAGTTGTAATTTAAAAGAATGAAGATTTTGTCAATTAATTGTTATTTATATAATTTTGAATAATAGTGAATTATTCTTTATATATATATATTTTTCATTAATCAAAACAATTTCAGTTATTATTAATTCTTTGTTTCTTTCTATATCCTCTAGTAAAGCTGCTATTTAAATTTTAGGCCTAAGTGTTACTATTTTAAATGGAATCAAGAGTAAATAGATCTAAATATATGTTTTATTAATTACTTTAATCTTATTTCTTATTAGTATCTTGAAAAAATGATAGTACATCCTATTTAGTATATATATGATTGTTTGTAATTTCTTCTTAACAACAGTTTGGATTGGAATTTGCCATAGAGGAATTTGATTAAAATAGATTAATGCTTGATATTTGAAATGAAGATTACTGCATTTATGGATAAGGATTCTATTACTAAATAGGTGACTAGAAACCAACCCATGGAATACTTGATTAAGATTACTAAAAGGCAACAGGTTCACGGTATTATTTCTATTCATATGTTGGATAATAGTAATTTTAAATAGGTTATTAATAATTGTTTTGTTAATTTAAATGAAATTAATTTGATAGTGGTATTTGATCGATGATTTCCATTTGCTTATAAATTAAGCATTAATCATTCTTTTAAGTGAGATACTATTAAGTATATAGATTTTATGATTAAGCTTAATAACCTTAATTTTCAACAAGAACATTAAAATTAAAAAGTTAATTATTGTTTTACATTTAAAATATATCTAATGGATTTTGAACTTTAATAATTTACTATTATTGTTAAGGATTTTAAGAATTTCCTGTTAAAAGGCCTTACAAAAAATATTAACTTACTTAATCTGAGCTAATATGAGAACTAGTATCTAAAAATGGATTATTTTATCCTAAAGTTTAATTAGTCTTCATAATAAATTCTTTTTGTTTATCATTTTCTTAAATAATATTTGAATTTTTGGTTGTGCTTTCACAATTCATAGACAATAATGTATTTTAAGATAAAGGACTATCAAGTTTTTCATCTAATTATTTTTAAAACAATTCCTTTGGATATATTTATTCATTTTNTAAAAGATAGTTGTAATTTAAAAGAATGAAGATTTTGTCAATTAATTGTTATTTATATAATTTTGAATAATAGTGAATTATTCTTTATATATATATATTTTTCATTAATCAAAACAATTTCAGTTATTATTAATTCTTTGTTTCTTTCTATATCCTCTAGTAAAGCTGCTATTTAAATTTTAGGCCTAAGTGTTACTATTTTAAATGGAATCAAGAGTAAATAGATCTAAATATATGTTTTATTAATTACTTTAATCTTATTTCTTATTAGTATCTTGAAAAAATGATAGTACATCCTATTTAGTATATATATGATTGTTTGTAATTTCTTCTTAACAACAGTTTGGATTGGAATTTGCCATAGAGGAATTTGATTAAAATAGATTAATGCTTGATATTTGAAATGAAGATTACTGCATTTATGGATAAGGATTCTATTACTAAATAGGTGACTAGAAACCAACCCATGGAATACTTGATTAAGATTACTAAAAGGCAACAGGTTCACGGTATTATTTCTATTCATATGTTGGATAATAGTAATTTTAAATAGGTTATTAATAATTGTTTTGTTAATTTAAATGAAATTAATTTGATAGTGGTATTTGATCGATGATTTCCATTTGCTTATAAATTAAGCATTAATCATTCTTTTAAGTGAGATACTATTAAGTATATAGATTTTATGATTAAGCTTAATAACCTTAATTTTCAACAAGAACATTAAAATTAAAAAGTTAATTATTGTTTTACATTTAAAATATATCTAATGGATTTTGAACTTTAATAATTTACTATTATTGTTAAGGATTTTAAGAATTTCCTGTTAAAAGGCCTTACAAAAAATATTAACTTACTTAATCTGAGCTAATATGAGAACTAGTATCTAAAAATGGATTATTTTATCCTAAAGTTTAATTAGTCTTCATAATAAATTCTTTTTGTTTATCATTTTCTTAAATAATATTTGAATTTTTGGTTGTGCTTTCACAATTCATAGACAATAATGTATTTTAAGATAAAGGACTATCAAGTTTTTCATCTAATTATTTTTAAAACAATTCCTTTGGATATATTTATTCATTTTATAGTTATTATTAAATTTAATCCTTATTTTATTCTAATTCTTTTATATTTTAATTATTTTCTAATTTCTATATTGAATGAGAAAAGAATACATTTTAATTATGATTATCACAGGAATCCTCTTTTTTTGTAATAACTTAATTTATTTGACTATTTAATTCTTCTTATTTAACTTGAAATTTCAATTCTTCTTATTTAACTTAATTATCAGATTCCAATTTTTCTATTTAATTCTTTTTTTCATTTTAGGTTTAAAGATTACATTAAATCTACAGATTTATAATTTCTGATTCTAATCTCAAATTTCTTTATTTTTAAATTTACTACTTTAGTTATTCTGAATTATCTGAAGAAATTTAATTTTAATCCATAATTTTGAGTTCATCTTAACATTTATTTTGTTTTAATTCTTAATTTACATTAATATTATCTTTTTCTGTAAAATTAGGATTAAAATAAGAATAAAGCTTATTTTAAATTTTAAAAGAGTCATTGATAGATTATTTCTCTTCTAAAATTGAGGAATCAGTTTCTTAAGAGAAGGAAATATGTTCCATATTGAATATGGCCTCTTAAGTTTCTCCTTTTGTATTAGTGCCAGTAGAACTTGAAAAATATTAATTTTCTTAAATAAATTATTTGAAGTTAACGATGTTGCAAGAATGTCTATTTTGAGTTTTAGAAATCCTGTTTTTTTAATCACTCAATTATTGACAACCAATTTGTTAATTTTATTTAATGTTTTCAAAAGATTAAATTTCAAATTAATTTATTTGAGACATTTTTCCTTTAGTCTATTCCTCTTACTAGTAATAAGGACTTACTATTTCGATGGTGTTGTCTATGCACTTAATTTTTTTAATTGAATTATTGGACAAGAAACCTGAAGAATTTTCTTATGTTAATTCAACATTTAAATTCTTGGATTTTTAATTAAACTCAAAGTCTCTTTTTTATGTGTTGACTATTGAAAATAAAAACAAAAATTACCTTCCATTTTTCTAGATTTTTCAATTTTAGCATGATTTTTTTTAAACTTCATTTGTTTCTTGGTTTTAGTAAGATAAGGTTCTTAATGTTTTAGTTAGATCTATTTATTGTTAATGGCTTCATCAGATATTTAATTTTGATTTTGGTTAAGTTCCTTTAAATATAAATCAAAGGGATATAATGACTTACGTTTTGAAATTGGAATATGGTCCTTGTTAGGTATAATGTGATCTACAATTACAAGATTATTTTAAAATTAATAGGATAGTTCTTTATCTAAATTTTGTTCATTATAGCATTATATCCGTTAAATTGTACTTGATGGGTTAATAGAAGGTTGAAATAGATCTTAAATCTTATTTTTAATCTTTGTTATTATGCCTGGCATAGAGTTTTTGGAAGAACCAAAAGGACTAAAGGGAGAGTAAGTAGATAGCTTATTCTCGAAAAGAATTTTATGCATAATTTAATTAATATATTATAATATTTAGATAATCTAGATGACAAATAATAATATGTTTTAAGAGAATCAAAATGTATGATACCAAATAATTATAACTAATCACAATTAAATATTCCATTTTTTTCTGCCACACTAATCCCTATTCTAAATGTTTAATTATTAAACTTACTTAAAAAAGTATTTCATCCATTTAAGATCTTATTGAAGGATTACATTTTATTCCAGTTTTATATTAATTTGGTAATCCATTACCTGTTATTGGATTTCTTTAGATTTGATTATTAATTAAGGTGTAGATCATATTTTCTTTATTAGAATAATCGAAAATCTTATTAGCTGCTTCATTTTCTTTCATTCTAGTTAAGGATATAGAGACTTAAGGTCTCTTATAAAATCCAGATTAACTTGTTTTTTTATGAAAATTAATAAATGAACTATCTCTTTCGATATGTGGAGGTTTAATAAAATCTACTGAATGAGTTAATAAATCTTTTTTGCTTTGATTTCTAGATGGAGATGGTCTTCTTCTATATCTATGATTTAATTATTTAAATTCTTACTTATAAATTTCATCTCTTTTTGGCATCATATCTTAAAAAGAAGATTCATATTTGCATTAATTGATTTTAATTTAACTCTTATTTTACTTTGTTAATCCTAATTCTGCACTTGTAGCCTATTAAGCAATAATTATTTTAGTATTACATTTTTATTGATATGACATCTTTCAGGTTGTTTGACGTATAATTAACATTAATTAAGTTTAAATTAAGCAGAAGCTTATGAAAAATGTCCTTAAGGGAAATGCTTTTTTGATAATATGTTTTTCATCTCAACGAACTTTTTATTATTATTTTTGCTTATATAATAAGTGATTTATTCATAAGACTTAAATTGACAATTATTATAATTTATTTAATGTTACCTAGGATATCTTAAAGTTAATAACTTCATTCAATACATCATTCTGAAGAAATAACATTAAATGAAGTAAAAAGAAGAAAAAAAGAACTAGAATTATAGGCATAAAGTGTGGAGAATAGAATAAGGTAACTTAGAAATGAAGAAGGCAAATTAATTAAAAGAATATAATTAACAGAATAATTAACATCTGAAGTTTATCAATAAAAAGTAGCAGCACATCTCAAAGTAATAAAATAATTCATATTTATTATAGAAGCAATAAAAAATACAAAAAAATACATTTTATTATAGAAATTAATAGAATGATTCCAAAGAATTAATAGAATAATCTAATGGAAATGAAAGAAATAAAGAACTATATATAAAAACAACAATAGAACGAAATTAATTGAGGAAAGTTAAATAAGAATTTATATAATATAAGCATGATGAAGCATAAAATTATAGAAAATTATTATAAAATGAATAATTTAGGTTTATTGAAGAATAAAGAAAATTGTAAGAAAATTAAAAATTAAAAGCAGCTTTAAGAAAATAAGAGTAAAATTTATCTGAACTTTTAATTAGAGAAAAATTAAATGAAAAAAAAATCAAAATAAAGTAAGAACAAGATAAATTAAAAATAAAAACAATATAAGAAAATGAAGAAAAAGAAAAACATATCAAATAATTAGAAATAGAAGAATTATAGATTGTATAAAAGTTATAAGCAACATAATAAAGAGAAAAGGATGTAAAAGGAAAATTAATTGCTGCTACTAAATTATAGCCAGAATAATTTGCTAAAACTTTTCACTCTTTAAATAATACATCTTTAATTGCAGAATAATCAAACATATAAAATAATGTAAATATATATTTTATATTAGAAATAAGAAGATAATTTATAAGAAAATTAATAAAGTCAAAGTAATAATATAAAAAATGAAGAATAACATGATGAAGGCCAGTAAGGTACACAAACTGAAGAATGAATACATTCAATTTATATTATATATATTAAAGATAAATTTATCATTTGTTAATTCTCAAATAATTTGTTAGATTTTATAGTTTATATTTGAGTTAATCAATATTAAACAAGCTTAATTAATATGTTTAAGAAAAACTAATTTAATTTACAACTTCTTGCTAGACTATTAGAGTTTGAAAACAAAGCTTATATACTACCTGAACATTTAGTAAATATTTTATTGTTGTAACACTCAATGATTAATATCTCATATCTCTATTAAAGGAATTTAAAATCATGGATCTACATATTGGTGCTATTTGCAAGGCCTTAATTAATAATAAATATCGAATATTTGGACTTTTTAATGTTAGCTTATATTATTCTATGGTTTGTATTTTTATTTAATCAAAATTTTTATGGGGCTTCTCTAACTAGTTTATTTAATACATTATTGAAAACAGCAATTTTCAATTTTGTACTTGAGTAAATGAAGGATAATTTAGGAATTTCTGTTGGATTATTTATAAGCATATAATAATTTTTTGATCTTTTACTTATATAAGGAACACTTACTGTAAATACCATTAATTTTTAAGTCCCTTATTCAAATTACTTAAATATCATAGATTTTATATTAAATATTCTGCTGATTTATTTTTAGTTATTTAAATTTGATTAATTAGTGATATAAATATTAGCTCTAATTAAATCATGCTTTTAGTTTATTTTAGTTATTTTCTATAATAATTATAGAAATAGTTTAATTAGAAAAATTGTGGCGTTTTCTCATTTGGCAACAATTGTATTTGGAATAATTGATTTTGTTAATTATTAACATTCATATACATTAGTAATATTGCCGTTATTGTTAAAAATTATACTGTAAAAGTAATTCTCTAATCATAATGTTAATGATCCTATTTTAAAGGCTTCTATATTACTATAAGAAGGAAAGGTTTTTGAATGTTTTATAGTTTTAAATAACTTAAAGGATTTAGGGATTATGAGAAGAGCTAAATCAAATCAATAAATGAAATTATGTGTCGCTTAAATAATTGTTAAAATATCAAAACCTAACTAAGCATTAAAGGGAGTATGTTAATAATTGATGAAAAATGATGAACAAAATATCTTACTCTCAAATTAATTGAATAGTTTGATTGAAAACAAATTGTCTTTACTTCAAAATTTTAAAGATTTAAATTTCAAATAATTATTGAATTATAGCAATAAAGTTAATTCTATTAATAACTAATTAGAAAAATTGCATAATTAATAAAATAGTATGATGATATAATCCTTATAAATATTTTTTTATTCTGAAATTTTGAATGATTTACTAAAAGGTTAATAAATTTAAAGTAGTTTTTCAACATCTTAAGAAACTTAAATTAAATTTAATGATTCAATATTATAAAAGTTAATCTATTTAGTTGCTAACTATTAAAATAATAAATTAATAGTTAAATCAATATCAAGTAATGCACCAAAAACCTTTTGCAATAAAACTCTTGAAGAATTAGTTCCATAAGGAGTTAGAGAATGGCATTCATTACTAGTAGATAAATTTGTTACTGATGGTGAATCCAAATATGTTAGAAATCTAAATAACAATTACATAGCAAATGAAAATTTCATAGAAAATGTTTAATTTGCTATTGATATCTTTTATACTGATTAAGTTGATTTTATTTGTTTATTTTAACCAACACTTTTGTAAACTAAAACAGTAATAATAAATCAAGATTATTAAATTACTTCAATGAGTTCAGATTTTAGTGATTTTGTGAATTTAAGCAAATATTTTAAAATAGGTTAATAGATTGATAAATTTATACCTTCTGTAACTTAAATTAGAGAAAGTTGTTATTTAGAAAATATGATAGTTATGTAGTCTGATCAAATTCAAAGTTCTAAAAATTTTACTGATAAAAGAGCTGAAATGAATTATTATTGTGATGTCAATATAACAGTTAAAATAGATAATTAGAAAATGTTGTATATGATTATATAATTTGAGAATTTTAAGAAATAATTAATTAAAAAAAATGAAGATTAAATTGTAGAATAATAATAAATTGTTTAAAAGAAGACATATGAAATAATTCCTTTTGAATTAGAAAATAATGCGATTTAAGATCCATATGAATTTTCAGAAGATCAATAAGATATAAATTATATATAGAATTATTTGTATATAGATGAAAAAACTGTAGCTTAATAATAAATTTTTACTCCTAGAGATGAGGAAGTATCTCTTGTTAGATTTTAAAGAGTTGCAAAAAGATTTAAATCTCAATTTAAGAAATCTCAATTTTAAGAAGAATAATAAGCTTAATTTTATGATGTGCAATCTTAAGTTTCTTCATTAAAATAATTTAGAAATTCAAAATTTTATCGTAAATATGAACTTTATAATAAATTTTTATAATATGTTCCTTATTACAGATTACATAAATTGATAATTGCAATAATGTTTTTGTTATGCTTATATCAAATAATATTCATGATTATTGTATTTAAATATTATTAATTTAGTAATTAACAAGCATGAGTCTAGTTACATTATCAGAAGATATTAATTTATTAGAAATTAAGAATTTAATATTTTAACCAATAGAATTGTTTTTAGTAACTAGATGGACATTATTTAATTATAAAAATTAATTGAATGAGAAATTAATTACATTAGAAGAGTATACAAATAGAACAGGTTTTGCTTTATCCAATTTAGATTTAGGTTATGATTAATTAAATAAAAATATATAATCAGTACTATTTAAAAAAGAATTATAGGCATTATTGGAAGCTAAATATTTTAATGCTTATTAATACTTAGATACATACAAGAATGAATAATATAATATGACTTTGAGAACAGCCATATAAGTATTATTAAATTTTTAATATACACTTAAAATGAATTATAAAATTGAAAAAACTGTTGCTATAGATACTCCATAAGTTTTTTATAGTTATAAGAATTATAAAGTATTAAATGATATTGCATAATAACTTAATCTTGATGTAGTATAAGAAACACTTACAAAAGCAAATTTAATTTAAAGGAATATTGAAACAATTTTAGCTCTTGATTAATCTTTACTTTTATTCTTTTTACTCATAATTTTGATTTTGCAGTAAATCATTGATAGAAGATTAAAATAATGTATTAATCTCAAATAATATGTTGATGAAAGAGAATTAGAACTTGAAATTAAGAAATATTAATAATGTTTAAATTAAATGAGGTTAGATAATTCTTACAAATTTTAATATAGATTAAATTTGGAATTAAAGGAATAATAATTTTAATAAGTTTAAAGTAATGAAATTTAAGCAAAAATTAAATTTTAAAAGATATCAAGTAATTTTATTGTTAAATATGGTGTAATTTTATTTGTAATTTACATAATATTTTCTTTTAATCATTTTGTGATGTATTTTTTATAAAATAACTTTCTTTATAAATATCCAGAAACAACATTGTTTTTAGAAGGAATTACAAATTTAGGTGTTGATTTTCCATGTATGTTTGCATAACGTGAAATATTATATGAAAGAAAAAGATTATTTTATTTAACTCAAGAGGATTTTGATAATGTTTATTAAAGAATCATATTAGCTTTAAATAACACTGCTAGATTTGATTCATTTCAAAAAGATTTTTCCAAGTATTTTTTATATTTTATTTAGAATATTGGTAACATAAAAATATTAAGATTATTATGAGCAGTTATAAGTATCAAATCTATGTGACTATATTCCTATTAATTTAAAGTAAAAAAGTGAATTTATTTGTCCATAAATTTTTAATTAAAATATGTTATTAGGTTTAAAGGCAGTCTTAATTTACAGTTATAATTTAATTGCAAAAGAAATAGAAATTAATAAATTTACTAAAAGATTAATTATTGTATATAATGAATTAGATGGTGTTTTTATTTTATCTTAGATCATTAAAGATGTAAATGCACAATTTGTTTAGGATTTAAAAGAATTAACTTATTAATTAGTCTAAATTTTGTATGTAAAATATAATATTTATGTATTAGATTATAAATATTTGCTACATAATCTCAATTTCATTGATTATTTTAATATGGATACCAAAATTAGCCATAAGATTTATTAATAATTCTAAGCAAATAATATAATTTGTTTAGATTATACCAAGTTATTCTCTATTCACAAATGATTAGTTTGAAAGAATTTTGAGAAGCTTTTTGAATTAAAAATGATATTATGAATTATTGCATTAGCCATTGACTTATTTTAAGAATTTCAATTATTCTCCTATCTTTTTTATTATAAAAATTATAATAGATAACAAACTAACATTAATCTGATTAATGCGTATGTTTTATTTAAATAATATTTAAAAATTTGATCCAGAGTTTTAATGAGGATATTTTTACCTCTTATGCCAATCATTTTTTTCTTATAAATTTAATAAACATATGATCCTAATCAATGCATTAATATCAAAAATATTAACAAAGTACTTAGAGTACGACGATAAAGCTTATAAATTGCCAGAAAGCTTAACTAACACTCTTTTAATTTTATCCTCTTTATTGAACTTGTCTTACATATATTATGAGAATAATTCTTCTTGGTTGTACATTATAGCATTAATGGCAAGACCTTCCATTATAATTCAAATACCTTATTTTTTTATTTTTGGGATTTTATTCCTGCTATTACATTCTTTGTATATAATTAAACCAGGTCTAATTGGAAGCAATATAATGAGTTTAATAAACTCTTTAATGAAAGTGGGATTAATGAATTTTGTGATTGAATAATTTGATGATATTTAAGGATAAATCATTGGAGGACTTATATTATTCTTTTAAGTATTTGAAATTATGTTTGTTTAAGGGACACTTAATATAGAAACAAAAAACTTTTAAAGAACAGAAATAACAATATTTTATGTAATTTAGTAAATTTTAAACATTTTGCTTATGATTTTTTATAAATTACAATATCACCTTAGAATTATTCAAATTATAGCAATAATAAATTCTGCAATATCAGGGTTAGATCTAATATTGATTAAAAATTAAAGGAACTCTTTTATTAGATTATTAATGATCTCAATTTAATTGATAACACTTTACGTTGGAATAATTTAATTTATTTAATATGAGAATTCGTTTTCAATTATAATTATTCCTTTTTTATTGAAAATAGTGACTTCAGTCAAATTATCTGATTATATTTTCTGCGAGGATTAGATTATTAATGCATCAATTTTATTATAATAAAGGAAATTTTATGAGTGTTTTTTAATTTTAAATAAAGTTAAGGATGATTAATTTGTGAGGTAGGTAAAACGAAATGTTCTATTAAAGAAATGTGTTGATTAAATTAATTTTGATTTTCAACTAAAAACATAAACTCAATAATTATTTGGAGTGGCACATAAACTTATTTAAAATGATATAAAAAATATAAAAATACTGAATGGTATTAAAAAACAGTTATATCGAAAAATAAATTTATTGTAAAATTGGAAAAACAATGAATTTTCTTAAATTTACATTTATATAAAGTCATTACTTAAATTAAAATAAGAAATTGATAATTACTATTTAAAAGAACCAAATGGAATGGTTTAAGCATTAATTTGTTTCTTTTATGCAGAAATTTTAAATGATTTACTTGAAGCAAATGATATGATAATTCATGCTAAGAAAAGCATAGAATTATGTTATAATGATTATGTAACCAATAGACATATGTTTTACATTGTTACAAAATATGAAAATTAACAATTACATATGAGTAAAATTTCAAGTAATGCACCTTCTTATGTTTGTAATAAATAATTGCAAGAGTTAATTCCTAATGGTATCAAAGAATGGCATGATAAAATAGTTAATGAATTTATCAAAAAAGGAAAAAGTAAATTTATTAGATAATAAAATGAAAATTATATTAATCATGGTTAATTTATTGATTCTGTTGATTTTGCAATAGATATTACATATTCTGATGAACTTAATTTTATATGTCTTATAACTCCGATTCCATAGTAATAAATGACAATAATAGTAAATGAGAGATACCAAATAACAAACATAACTAATAAAGTTAGTTAAACTAATAAATATTAAGATTTTTTTTAAAAAGGAATGTAGATTAATTAAATATTCACTGATTTGTAAGATATTAAAAATAGTTGCTACCTAGAAAATGTATAAATAAATTCATCCAAATTATAATCATCATTAGTTGATTTATAAGAGGATATTTCTTATTATTGTAGTTTAAATATTAATTTAAGAATACTTGAAAATAAAATGATATACATGATTATACAATTGGAGAATTTATCTATAATTTCTTAAAATATTTTGAGTTCTACTAAAAAAGAAACAAAAACACATTAATCAAAATCTAGTTATGGTCTTAGTATAGCTCAAGAAGGTGATCTTATATGTCCTGCTAATATTTTAATTGATGAAGGAGCAGGTAAAAAATAACTGACTCAAATACTTATTCATGAGCTTATTCAAAATGAAATTTAATTTGATACTTTGCAACCATAAATTATTTCACCTAGAGCTGAACCAGATCAAAATCTATTAATTAAAAGAGATTCAAAGAATAGTAAGAAATTATCAATTAAATCAATACCATTAATAGAGAATAATTAAAAAGATAAAAAGTTTATTGATTAATAAAAGAATGAATTATTTGATAGAGAAGATTAATCCTAAGTATCCTCTATAAGAATGTTGAGAAATTCAAAATTTTATAGAAAATATGATCTTTTCAATAAATTTAATAAGCATACTCCATTGAAAAGATATCATTAATTAATAATCTTACTTTTTCTTTTATGTTTGATTTTATAAGGATCTTTTATCATTATTGTAATATTTAACATAATATTAGCATTTGACTAGTCTGAATTTAGTAGCATTCGCAGTTGATATAAATTTACTGGAAATCAAAAATCTATTTTTTTAACCATTGGATATGTTTCTAGTAACAAGATGGAATTTATGGACTTATAATTTTTAAAAAACTAATGGGATTATTTCTCCAGAAGAATATAATTCAGTATCAAAATTTGCTACTTCCAATTTAGCATTAGGTTTTGATTCTCTAAATTCTAATTTAAAATCTGTCCTTAATAGATAAGAATTGTAAAATTTACTCTAAAGTAAATATATAGAATCTTATTCTTATTTGGATACTTTTAAATCTGAATAATATAATATGACACTAAGAACTGCCATTTAAGTTTTATTAAACTTTTAATACATTTTAAAGATGAATTATATATATGAAAAAACGGTCAAAGCAGATAGCCCTTAAATATTTTATAGTTTTAAGAATTATCCAATAATGAGAGATATTATGAATTAATTAAATCAGGATATATTGACATAAACATTGAATCGAGGTGAAAATTTCGAAGATTAACTTAAAACACTATTTTTATTAGAGTAAATATTTCTAATTTTCATAATTATAATAAATTGTTATGTTAAATTCTTCATAAATAAAAGACTGATGCTATTTTTATAGTTGAGTCAATATTCAGATAATGATGCAATTTAAAATGAGATTTAAAAGAGTAAATTATTACTGGATTAATTATTGGGTGATAATTCATATATATTTAATTATAATCTATAATTGGATGAAAAGGAAGAATAGTTTTTGAAGGATAAAGGGGATAAAGGATAAAGAACTTTTAAATATTAAAGAAAGAAAAAAATACCTATATATAGATTTCTATTTGCATCAGTATTTTTTTATGCAATCATTACTTTAAATAGTTTAATTAATTTTATTGAGTTTTAAGGATATCTATAAAATTATCCTTAAACATCTCAATATAAAAAATAGCTTGGTGATTTAGGTGGTGATATACCATTGATGTTTGCACAAAGGGAAGTATTATATGGTAGAAAAAACTACATGTATTTAGATGCAGCATATTTCGATAAAATGTGGTTTTACATAAAAGAATCATTGACTAATACTATGAAATATACCTCTCAAGATTTTGATTTTTCTAAGTAATTATATTTTATATAAAAGAATGCTTGTGACTGATTCATTTGTTTAATTTTATGATAGTATTTAGGATGGTGATCTTTGTACCTTTTTACCTGAATATCTAAAAGAGAAATCCAAGGATTTATGTCCAACTATTATGAATTAGAATATGAAACATGGATTGAAGGCTATGTTAATTTATATTTAGAATTTAATTGAAGTGGATATGGCTATAAATAATTTTACTTATAGGGCAGTTCCAACATAGAATGAATTAGAAGGAGCATTTATGATCTCAGAATTAATTAATGTAATAAATTCGTATTTCTATAATGATCTTATTGGATTAACTACTGATTTAGTTAATTAATAAAAAGTAATAAAATTATTAATAATTAATAGATATTTAACATCTTGTATTTACTACTTCTAACCTTTATTATGATAATAATAATAACATTCTTTAGAAACTAAGTATATGAGAATAGTCAAATTATTATTCATTTTGTTTACTTAGTCCCATCTTAAACTTTATTTGCAGATGATACATTTGAAAGATCTATGAGAACACTTATTAATTTATGAATATAATTTTTATAGTAAAATTTGATATAGAATATCTCCTATCATCATTTTACAAAATCTTTCTTATTTTTCATTCTATTTCATGCATTCTATTTAAATATTCTCTGATTGCTTTATTTCTCTTAATTAAACTTAATGGAATATTGGCTAATAATAGAGTTGTTTTCTTAATCTAAATGGAATATAAAATGAAAATTTACTTCATTATTTATTTTAGTAGCAGTAGGCCACCAAAAGAAAAGATAAATTAAGACTAAAACAACTAAAAATACTATAAAAATGGCTACAGAAGTAGTTGTATTTGTATCAACATCTTTTTGTACACATTACAAAAATAAATCAGTAGTAAACGAAAAGATTTATCTAAGATAAAGATCTTAAAGTGTATCTAAAATTATATCAATCTATTATTACTAATTTCATGTGTTTATCTATTCGTATATAATAGAGATAATGCTTTATTATAAGTTGAATTGGATGTAAAATTATATAGAGTATCTGAGATAATATAAGAGGGATCTTTCATGATATTATGATACTCTTATAATTGTGATCTAATATCTTCAAAATATCTTGAGAGTGCTAATGATAAAGATTAATCAATGATTCCCTCTATGAATGATTAACAAATATTAATATCAATATCAATTATTTAAAATAAGTATTAACATGCACCAGATTTCATTAAAGAATCAAAATGAGTACTATATGTAGGATTATGATATTATATATTTGAAGAATGTTCTTTTTAGATTTTAGTATTGAGATCATATAATTCTTTTACGAAAGTGGAAGAAATGAGATAAGATGAATTGCCTTAAACTTCAAAATTGGGATCTATAATCATCTACCTAATTACATTATTAGAAAATGTTATATTAGGAACTAATTAACTTGTTGCTTCTATTTCATCAACTAATGATCTAAATGCATTTTATAAATAATCTCCAATTAAAAAATGAGTTAGAAAATATCCTAATAACATTACCATTGAAATAGCAAATTAAAGATAAAAATTACGCTTATTTTTTAAATCATATTTATATTTCTTTCTTTTTTTATGTCTCTCCAAATATTCTTCATCTTCATCTTAAACTTCATCATCATCCATAAATCCTTCATTATCTCTATGTATTTCATCATCTTCTTCACCTACTTAAAGTGAATTAAAATAACCCTCACAAATATTCACCAATTTTTTTACCTTATTAATTTAAATCTATAAAAATAATTTCATAATAATCTCTTAATTCTAACTAACCAAACTAAACATGCATGTAATCAATGGTACTGATACTACAGCAAAAGTACATGCAACAATAAATAAAGTAATGATAATAGATGATTCATTCAGTTTTTCTTTTAATTGAGATCCATATATATTTGCACTCTATACTACAGCATCAAAATAATTATTCAATAAATTATAACTTATAAAAAATTGAGATTCTGGATTATATTCTTATAGCAATTCTAATGCTTTAGATAATATTTAAGCAGTTGCTTAATTTAAATCCACCAATTATGTTGATAGAGTTCCACTTTAATCTCTACCAGTCATCTTTACAGAATTTGTTCTTATTAAATCAATTTAATATCCTTCAACAACTGCTGATTGTAAAATAAATTATAATTCTTAAAAATTTGAAATACTCTAATTTAAACCTTATCTTTATTCAGCTATTCTTTTTGTTTAATCAACAAATGGATTTAATTGATTCAATAATTATAATTCGACTGTTTACCATAAAATTCTTTAACCCAAAGCAACTCTTTAATTACTATTAATAACATTCATATATCCATCATATACTTAAAGGAACAATTATTATGATAATATATAATTTAATAGACCTAAAACTCCCAAAAATATGATAAGAAGTGCAGCATTCCATCTAAAACATGTTAAACTTGATTAATTAGCACTTCTGCTCTCCTTTAAGAATTGAACAAAAGTCTTCTTTGATTTATAAACATTTGTATTTCCATTCTCTTATTCTTAATCTTCTTCTTATTTTGATGGCATTTAACCTACTATTTTTGATTATCCATCTTCTTCTTCTTCAAAGTCCATATTCTTATATTCATCTGAATCAAATAATTATCCTCCTATCAAAATCATTGTTTTTATTCCCAAAGATAAATCATTATTTTTATCTTCTACTTTTGATGATGGAGTCTTGTCATCATCATTTTTTTAAGAAAATTCATAAGTTTCATCTTATTTTGAAATTGAAATAGCTGACATCTAAAAATTTTAATCAGAAATATACTCTCCAACAAATTTATATATAAATTGATCAGGAAGTTTAACATTGTTATCTTTTCTATATTGTTTTTTTTATTGTTCAATTCTTTCTTTCATTCCTGGTATTTCTTTTGAATCAAATTAAAATAAAAATTTTTAATTAGAATTCAATTATTTTCTTGTTGAAGCCAAACCATATTCAGAAGGAGTTTATAATATAGATTTTTCATTTCTTATTTACTCTAATTTAATAATGTAACCAAATAATTGAGCTTATCTTTCATCCTTTTTATGATGTTAAGATTATGGAACATTAAGTGTAAGGTTGGTTTAAACTAAATTTCCTTCTTTATTCTAATTATTAATAAATCTATTCACACATATGATAATTTCACTTACATATACTTAAAATTATTACTATATAAATTAATCTCTACTCTTATATTAAACAGTTGTTTCATAACCTTATTTACTCATAAGTTCTTATTTGAACTCTTCAAATTATGGTATTAGATCAGAAACTTAAGTTTTTTTCTTTGATATATAATTAAGATCAATGTGGAATAGACTAATAAATTATGCACTAATATTTTCAATACACATATCAAAACAATTAACTATCATATAAGCTTAATTTTTAAAATATCTTTCTTGTTTTATTGCAGCAAAGAATTGAGACCCATTTATTAATGAAGGGATATATCTGATATAAATAAAGAATGGAAAAATGTATCCAGATTTATGTTTTCCTATCAATAACCTTTCTTTATTTATTACTCTGCTTTCTTAACTATAAGTGTAGCCTTCTAAAAATTAATCATGATATTGAGCATAAATATTTGGCATAAGAACATTAATTTTTCTATCAAGTAATTCTGATTTAGTATACCCAAACATCTTTGCACAAGATTAATTTAAACCTAGAATTCTACTGAAATTTCCATCTTCTGCTGAAATACTAATTAAAGCAGTTGATTCATTAACAAAATCTTTTAGATTATTTATAATCTTTCCACGATCCATTTCTAAAGTTTATAAATTTTTTAATCTTTCTACAACATCTTCAGCTTCTTCTCTATCATTAAGTACATCTATCAAATATCTTGAATACATCATTAATAATGTTGGTGGTAAATCAAAATTGATTTTCATAATACGTTTCCATTAATCATCTAAAACTTTATCAACATACAACATCCTTAAACCTACTTCATATAATTTTCCAAGATCTGGAGTATCTTCTCTTAATTTAATCCAAAAATCTAAATGCAATTAAGTAGATTTTTCTATTAACATTTTAATTTCTCTTAAATTATTTTCAGCAGTAAATTCATTTACATTTGTCAGATTCCCAGAGTCAAACATTTATTCTTCTATTATTTTCCTTAATCTGAATACTAAAAATTATTAATCTAAATAAGGTTTTTCTTAATCTGCCAATGCTAATTCTTATAATGCTTAAATGGTAGATTACATTTTTTCGAATAAAAATAAAGCATGTGAAATTCTCAATTCTATACAATTAGGATAACGAGTCAAACTTAGAACATATGTCTTTTCAACAATATAAATCAATATCACATATTAGTTTTTCATTTATAGATCCTTTACTCCCTTTTTAAATTTTTCAATTCTCTTATCATTCATATTCTTTGGTGAACAAGGACAATCATCTCTTTTACAAGTTACTTTATGATATTCTACATAACCATCTAATAATGATGCAATACTTTCATCTTTATCATAATATCCAACCAATTTAGTTAAATATTATAACAATTACAAAGATTAATCCAAAGAATCAAATTTATTTGAATCTGACATCATTACTTCATATCTATACTCTTTACGCACTAATATTATGATTAATAATAATGGTGTACATATTACCCATAATTATGGTGCTCCATCATAATCTGTATTTTCTAAAATTAATCCTAATACAACCATCATCATTGTCCATAAGATGATCATATGTTGACCATTTAATAATTTGGCAAAGTATATATTCAAATATATACTAGATTTATTAAATGAATGAAACAATTTAATAGAGAATAATGTTAAGATTATAATAATCAATAATCTTTAATTTTAAACATCTAAAATTGTAAAACATAATACTATCACAACTTTAAAAATTACAAATATTAGATCTTCTCTACCTGTTATTTTGCATTATGGATTATTTATCTAAAATCGAGATTCAAAAAACATTAATGTAACTAGTGTGCTAACAGCAATTAATATAATCACAGCAATAGAACACAATAAAACGTGTAATAAATAATTTCCATTATAACATTATTAATCAGTGTATATTTTATGAATATGAGTAGTATTATCACAATTGAATATAGTTAAAAACAATTATAAAATAGGCATGAATAAAACATAATTTAATACTTCAAAAAATATTTTTAGAATCATTAAAGTACCAGTCATTCTACCTAAACTTGCAGATTTTAAAGCTATAAACAATACAACTATTAATAAGAGCATAATTAATCCCATTACAATATAGTTTACTAAAATATAGGTTTAGAAACTCAAATTTTTCAAATAAGGCTAAATCATAAAATAACTAAAAAATGAATTAAGTGTAGATGTCCATGATTTTACTTTCCAAAGTGAAGAAAACTAAATAATTTATTATTATATATACTTCATCAATGAAAAAGAAATGAAATACTTACAAACTTTCAATTAGTATAAAAATTACATAAATAAAGAATGGGAAATTATCTCCTAAAATTAAATTATGTACTATTTCGAAAAACATTATTTTAAATGAGTGTTAAATCTTATCTATATTAGTTTTATCATCTTCAAACAATGAAGTTCTTTTCATTTTTATTTAATAATTATATATATATATATATATAATACTAAATTTTAATTACTATATTATATTCTAATAATACAATAAACATAATCTAATAATATAATATCAATCTATCCAATCTATCTATTTTATTTCTTTTATTTTATTTTATTCACCTAATTCTTCAAGTTATTTTATTATTTAATCTATACTTGGACGTACACTTTAACATGGATTAATCATTTATTTCATTAAATTTATTACAGATTTATCTATTGAAATATTTTCTATTTTCTTTAATATTTATGTTTAATCCATTCCATAATTCATTATTTGATCTTTTATTTTCTCTCCTTCAAAACTTAATTAGATAATAAATACCTTCAAATAATTATTCTTTTTTAAAGATTTCATAAAATACACAACCTAAAGACCAAATATCCACTTTATTATTTATTATTACTTTATCTTAAATCATTTCAATTGCCTAAAAAGCAGGAGTTCCAATATTCTATATTATTTCTTAATTTTAAGTTCTCACAAATCCCATATCACATAATTTGAATATATTATCAATTAATAAAAAGTTTTCAGGTTTGATGTCACAATGAATCAAACCAAGCGAATGAAATTCTTAAACACAGTAACTAATCTTTAAATTGCAAACAGAATTACCTTTTTACAAAGGTTAATCTTTTCTGAATCCAAAAAGTTTTATTATTATTGAATATATCTATAAAGATCTAACGTACCTAATTCCATTACAATTATATAGTATTATTCATATTCAAAATGATCAAAAAATCTTATTATACGATTATAAGTTTATTTATCTATTAGTTTATTTATTATATCAATTTAATTCTAACTTTTTCTAAAAAGCAATTTAAGAGCAACTAATTTCTCAATTTTCATTTAATATATTTAGACAGCTTCAAAAACATATCCTTCATATCCCTCTCCAATTACCTTTCTGAATTAATATTGTTTTTCAGGGTTATTAATATTTGATATGGTCTTATTAATGAAATATCTAGGAGTAATTCTTTATTGCATTTATTTTATAAATAATTCTAAAAATATAATTACTAAATTAAGCTACATATTTTAAATTAAATATATAATTTATAAATAAACATGTATATAATACAAGACTGATTATTTACTAATGTAAAATGAACTAATATATATTAGTATAAATATGTTAATTTTATATAAAAATCTCTTAATTCCTAATAATAATATTGAATTTGTCTGAGATTTTAATTAAAAAGAAAATAAATCAATAGTTATAATTTATGTGGATTTAAATTATTTGAGATTGTTAATTGAAAGATTTATTTTAATAGATTGTTGATTAATTTGATTTTGTATCACAAAACAGGCAGAATTTTAGGATATTTCTGAAATATTAATTAGTAATTGCTTTAAAAAGATAGTAAAAGGTGTTTTAATTAGTTAAAGATAAAGTTTTTGGAATACTTATTATTAATTATATCCGATTTAAAATAACATGATCTATCAATAAAATATACATAATCTATTTCACAAATCATCACGATGACTTCCTTTAGTATCATCATGGAATTCATAATTTGAATGTTCCTTAATAAAGGTTATCAATCTATCCCTTTGAATTTTATTAACTTTTTGAATAAATTTGGTGTAATTCTTATTTCCTTTATATATTCTAATCTTATAGATATCAGTTGGGTCTGAGAAATCACTGTATTCATTTTGAGTCACATCTGCAATAGCAAATTTGACTTTACTAATTTAGGTGATCAACTTAGCTACTTCAGCAAATTCAGGTAAAAGGGATACACTATAATAAAATATATTAATTACTGTTCAGAGTCATATGAATTATAATAGAAAATAACCCAATCTTCAGATGAATTTATAACTCTTTAATATGAATTACCTGTGAGTATTTCAACATTTTGTGTATAATTTGGATTATCCAATTTTTATGATTTATAATGCTTTTGTGCTTTTCCATTTTTGAAATCAAGAATAAATTAATCAATATTCTGTTTAGTAAATGCTTAATTGAATTTATACTTATAAACTCCATACTTTTGTAAACCAAATAAGGCTGGTGTTCCATTGAAATCACCTATTTATTTTTAGAGTTCTGGGAACAATTGATTAGTGACACTACATTTAATAAATAATAAATGATCTTCATGAGGATGATCAAGACTAATAGATTTAAGTGCATCATGAGCATTTCTATCTTTCATTTATGTTTCATCTACTAATAATATTAGTGTAGATCTGTCTTATTTGAATATCTTCTTTGCAACATCTTCATTATATTCTTAGAGTCTCTAAAATTAATTGGTTTCAATAAAGGCCTTTAAATCAGAAACCTTGATCTATTTAGGTTAATAAACAACAGGAGATTTATCATATTTCTTATAGGCCACTAAGGAATCAGTAGGACCAAAACCTAATTCTTATTATACGTTTTCTAAGAAAGTATGATAAAATTCCAAATTTCCATATGCATGACTATAATCCTTGTATCTTTTGAAACCTCTATCTTCTTAATTTTCAGCCATATAGAGAAACATTAATTGACTTTAAGTTATCTGGTCTTTGATTTATTAAATGGTTTTCAATTCTTTAGTACCTTCATTAAGTTATTCATACATCCACATAATAACACTATCACTAGTTCTGGGTCCTTCAAATTTCTTGTATTTATTGCCATGATCTTAAGATAAGATCACAGAAGGAAATCCATTGACTTCAAATTGTTTTGCAATGTCTTTGTAATTATGACCATCAACTTTGGCAAAGACAAAGCCTTCTTCTTTTAATTATTTAGCTGCTTTTTCAACTTCAGGTTAGAATCTTTCACAATGACCACATTGAGGAGTGTAGAAGAAGATCATGGATATTTCATTCTTTTCAAAGAATTGTTTTGAATTTTTATCAAATACTACATGTAAATCATTTTCTTCTTTTGCTTGAGCATAGAGAATCAAAATAGATAACGCAATTTGGAAATACATAAATTAAAAATGTATACGTATGTTTCTAGAATATTTTAATTATTATGTTACTTAAAACCTGTGTTCTGGCAATCGCTCTTTCATTATCCTTGGCCTAAGAAGATTCAGAATATGAACTAAAGACTAAATCTAAACGTTAAACATATGATGATCCAGTATAATCTATATATTGATTAGTCAGGATCCTTATAAAAATCTTATTTAATGGTTGAAAGATGGTAAAGCAGAAGTGTCTAAAGTATAAATTGAAGTCAAGAGCGAAGGTTATAGAACACTCAAAGCATCTTAATTTATTCGTTAAGGAGAGTGGGTACTCTTTATTCCTCGCACTCATTATCTTTCATTAGAAGAAGTCAAGAAAAGTTGTCTTATCAATAGAAAGATGATTTAACTAAATTACATTCCAAATAATATTTAGACATACTTTGTTAATCATTTATTATAAGAGAATAGAAGGTAAATAGAATATTAGATATAAAATAGATAAAATTCATTTTGGAAACCTTATATTGATGTTTTACCAAAAGATGTAAGTGGATTTCCAACTTATTTTGATGCAGAACAAGATGCATTACTTAAAGGTTCACCAACATTATATACTGTTATGAATTAAAGAAGAATATTTAGAGAGGAATATGATAATTTAAAAGAAGCTGTAAAAGAATTTTAAAGATATGGATATACTTATAATGATTTTATTAAATTTAGAATTCTAACTATATCTCGTAGTTTCCCTGTTTATATAGGTGAAAATGAATAATAATAATTATTGGTTCCTTTGGCTGGTATATTATATTAAATATATATTAGATTTCGTAAATCATGATAATAATGGATTTTTATAATATGGATATTCTCCTGATGCAGATGGATTCTTTATGTAGGCAGTCAGAAATATTTAAAAAGGAGAAGAATTATTTTATAATTATGGTTAATGGTCAAATAAATACTTTTTTATGAATTATGGATTTGCTAGTTTAACAAATCCAATGAATTAATTTGATTTTGATGTTTGTATAGATAGAAATGATAGATTATTTAATATGAAAGTTGATTTAACTGGAGGAAATATTTGTTGGGGAAATCGTTTGGTAAATGAAACTGATCATGACACTTTCAGATAATCTTTGGCTACTGTTAGATTTGCTTAAATATCTAAATTAGATGATTTCTTAAAATTAGAAGAAGATGTTCAAAATTATAATTAATTTTGGCCAGGATGGCATACTACACCAAAAACTATAGAATTAGAAAAAGCTACATTTAAAGCATTTAAAGAATTATTAGTTTCTGAATTAGCTAATTTTGCAAGTACAATAGAGGATGATCAAAGAAGATTAAATGATCCTTCAACTCCTGAATTTAGAAGACATATTATTATGTTGACAATGAGGGAAAAGTAAATTATAAAGAAGAATATAGAAGTTTGTGATATGATGTTATCTGTTATAGATAAAAGTTCAGAAGTATATTATTTATTATAATAAATTTAGGAATTAAAAAATTTGATGAGATATTATAATTTCAGAGAAATAGCAAGATATGTAAATAGTGAAATTATTCCAATGAAATTAGAGGAAGAAGGACTTGCATGATTAAATATAATGTTTAATAAATATTATTCCATACATTATTTTTATATTTAATAAATTTTTCAATTATTAAATGTCATATGGATAAAATTTATAAGTTTTCAATCCCTAAAGATTTAAAAAGATAGAGAAAGAGTTATAATAGAATAAGAAACGATTAGAAGAAAGTATTTACTTTACTTTTGATCTTTTTTAGTGAGATTAGAAGAAGAGTCATAAAATACAAAATTATTAAAAGTATAATAGAAAGAAAGAACTGTTGATTTAGAATATAAGGACAGAAAAAAAAAGATGGAAGAAACTTAAGAATAATTGGCTTTTGAAGCTTAAAAATTTAATGATGAATAAAGAAGAATGAATTAAGATTTGGAAAGTAAAAAAGACTCAGTTGTAATGTTGAATGATAGAAAAAAAAGATAAGATGATGAAAGGTATGCTAAAGAATAAAAGATTACTTTAGCTAAGGAATAAGAAAAGGCATAGGCTTTAAATGAATTAGCAAAATTATAGTAAACAATTATTATATTTTTAGAGAAGAGGTTAATTAATTAGAAATTAGAAGAAAGAATCATTAATAATATGAATAGTTTTTTAAGAAAGTGATATCTAAATCAAAGGAATTAGAAACAGGTTAAAATGATGATGAAAATGCTATAAAAGAATTGATTGATAGATATGAGAGATTAAAGAAAAAAGAAGAGGAATTCAAAAAAGATAGGGAATTAAGAGAAAACTAAAAAGATTAAATTAATCAATAATTTAATGAAGTATTTAACTTATTTATAAAGTTAGTTAAATAGTAAAATATAAGCAGAAACATATGAATTCAATTCTAAATATAATAAATTAAAGCTGTTAATTCAATAAATTAATGATGAGAATATTTCTAAACATAAAGAAATAGAAGGAACTCAAAATTAAAATGAAGCTACTTAAAAAGAATATATTTAAGTAATTCATGGAATTTAGAATATGAAAGACATATTAAAATAGAGAAATAAAATAGTAAAAAGAATACTTTTATCTAGTAAAGATAGTGATAATGTAACAGAATAATAGAGAAATAGGAAGAAAGAAAAAAAAATAGATAATTAAAAGATAGAAAAATATTTGAATTTTATTAAGGATGAATTATAAACTTTATAATAATTTAAATAGGAATTTGATAAATTTTTAGCAAAAGAAAAAGAACGTGATTGATTTATTAATATAAATTATTAAAGGTATAGATATTATTATTTAGTATAATACAAATTAATCAATCATCTTCATCTTTGTTATATTATTATCCATTAAATTATTCTTTTTGAGATAAAATTTATTTTCTAGGAGAAATAAAAGATAGTATTGCATAAGCTATGATCAATAATAGTATTATTGATGTAAAGCCTTAAATTGATGTCATTTAGGATGTGATTTATGGATTAGCTAAAAATTATAATATTATAAGAATTACTTATACTTCCATTTTCATTTTATTATGAATTGATATTGGCAAGGGATTGGTAAATGCGATTGGCATGATTGACTATTGATTCACATAAATCATTGTTGCTCATTTTCAAAAAATAAATTATTAAATTTTCCAGAAAAAAGAAATTGCTTTATATTCTACATAGATGTACACATCATACAATTTAATTAAAAATTAATATTATTATATAAATGAATGTTTTAAATTATAATTTTCTATCGAATCAATAAAATGATGTCATAAAATAATCGATACGTATTAAGTCATACCTAATTTAATCTTAAATGAAAATTGATTACATATATATATATATATATAAACATAATAAAACATTTATTTATAGTAAAAGATATTAATTAACAAAATAGTATGTAATTTCAAAATCATTAATTAATAAAATCTTTATGGAAGAGTAAGTGTACATATCAGAGGAGGGAATGAAACATATTCTTTAAACATTTGATCCTAAAGACCCTCATAAAAATATATTATGGACAACCAATTATAAAATGGAATTACCTTTAAGAATTAGAAAATCTGGATCAGGAAGTGAAATACCAATAACTCTTCCAGAACAATTCAAAATTGATTGCACTTAATTTGCAAAATAGCCTGCTTTAAGTGTAAAAAGGAATAATAAATGGTATAAATAGATAATCTATATATAATCAGGATAACAAGAACATATTAAGAATATTATAATGAATCATTATAATTTGCAAAAGCATTAATAGCTTATGGAATTAGTGAGATGAGTGCAATCAATATAATTGGATTTAATGCTCCTGAATGGTTCATTTCTTTCATGGGTAGTGTACATTCACACAATTTACCAGTTGGTATATATACTACGTATTAGAATCATTAAAATGAAATAGCAATAATCCCGAAGCTTGTTTTTATGTTTCAGAACATTCAGAATGTGAACTTGTAGTAGTAGATACAAGAGAATAATTAAATAAGTATTTATAAATATGGGATAAATTGCCAAAACTCAAAGGTATTGTAATGTATAATGATGAAATACCAAAAGATGGAATTAGTGAATAAAGAAAATAATAAATATTTAAATGGAAAGATTTTCTAGAGTTTGGAAATAAACCAGAATTACTAAATTAAGTAATGGAGAGAGTATCAAAGTTACGTCCTGGAAATTGTGTGACTTTGATTTATACTTCAGGAACAACTGGAAATCCAAAAGGAGTTATGTTATCTCATGATAATTATGTGTTTACTATTACATAATAGAGAAAGAAATATTAATTTCCAGATTCTGAAGTAATGAGAATTGTAAGTTATCTTCCATTAAGTCATGTGGCAGCATAATTAATTGATATTATTGGAAGTTGTAGATGGGGTGCACATATATATTTTGCTAATCCAGATGCTTTATCAGGTTCACTCATTAACACTCTTAAGGAAGTGAGACCAACTATGTTTTTTAGTGTACCAAGAGTATGGGAGAAGATTTATGATTAAATGTAATTAATAGCTAAATCTAATGGGGCAATCAAAACAAAAATTGCTACATGGGCTAAATCTATAGGAAAAGAGGGAACATTTGCTTAAACTCATGGATTGAAACCTCCTCTATGTTTTGGATTGGCTGATAAATTAGTTTATAGTAATGTTAAAAAGGCATTGGGATTAGATTAAGCAAAATATTTAATTTTTGGAGCAGCTCCATTATCACCTGTTATAAGGGAATATTTCTTATCTTTGAATATGTATTTAATTAATGGATATGGAATGAGTGAATGTGGTGGAGTTACAACATTAGCAGAACCATTACATTTTGATAAATTTGATGATTTCTTTATGAGTAGCACTGGTAAAACTATGGAAGGAACTGAATTGAAAATAGATTAACCAGATAAAGATGGAAATGGAGAGATTTGTTATAGAGGGAGACATATTTTTATGGGATATTTTAAGGATGAAGAATCAACTAGAAATACTATTGATAAAGATAGATGGTTACATTCTGGTGATGTAGGTAAATTAGATAATAAAGGAAATTTAACTATAACTGGAAGGATTAAAGAATTAATTATTACTGCAGGTGGTGAAAATGTAGCACCAGTATTGATTGAAAATGAATTCAAAAAGACAATTCCAATAATATCTAATTGTATGGTTATTGGTGATAAAAGAAAATATCTTTCTATTTTATTAACATTAAAACATTAACTTAAACCTGATGGAACGTAATTATTTAATTTTTATCATATTAAATAGACCAACTGATTAATTACATAGTGATGTTATTTAAATCTTTAAGGAACTAGGTTCAAATGCTATGAATTTAGAAGAAGCCAAAAAAGATCCCATTATTTCAAATTATTTATAAAAATTAGTAGATGATGCAAATACTAGGTAATCATTAATGTAAATATATTAGAGTCATTTCTAAAGCCTAATACATTAGAAAATGGACTCTCATTCCTAGTGATTTCAGTGTTGATGGAGGAGAATTAACTCCAACTCTCAAATTAAAAAGAAGAGTAGTTGAACAAAAGTGGATCAATGAAATTGAGAAAATGTACTAAGATGCAAAATTATGAAATTATTAATAAAATATAATAAACATATATAGAAGCATCTAAAATTATTGTGGCTATTAGAAAAGACCATTATCTAAAAAGGGAATCAAATAAAGTCAAAAAAAGATATTATTTGTGAAGTTTATGGAAATACAGTAATTATACATGACCCTAGGTATTCTTTATGTATTATATATATTTTTATAGAGTTAAAGTAGTTTTAACTAAATTAATAGTATAGTTCAATTTTGATGCAGTTATTGATCAATTTTGTAAAATGGAATTTCAAATTAAAAACCAGAATTGATGGTTCTGAAATCAATAACTCTTTAATGGCTCTTAGGCCTTGGATCCTTTAAGAGGTTCCAAATTAACTTAAGTTCCTAAAGACCCTTTTACTTGAAATCGTTAAACTCTTATGATTGGAACAATATCCTCATCTCATAAAGTTGCTCAACATAGTTTAAATATATTAAGATTTGCAGATAGAGTGTATTACATACATAAGTTTTAAAGTTTAAGTTAGTACAAACACCATTATATTCTAATATTGTTGATTAATTGGCTATAGAGTTGATACTTCCAATATAATAAAATATGAATAATCATTTATTTATAGGTCCAGTTCTATTTCACCTCCTAAATTATTTGAATTTGAGAAAAAAGATGATGAAATCAGCTATCATAATTCTAATAAAAAAAATGTCAATTAATTGAAAAGATAAGCATGAAAAATTATTCTAAAAATATTAAAAGAAGAAAGAATTATGGAAACTGTTCAATGATATCACATTGATGATTTAGTAGATTTAATAAAGGAAGAAAAGTAATTATTATATATTTACAACCAACCTTATTCTATTATTGAAGATTATGTTGATGAATTAGATAGAGTAATCTCTTTAAAAAAGTGGTTAAATTAAAAAGTATTTTAATTATTTATATTACTAATAGACTAAGACTAAGACTATAGTAATTTAAATAACACATAATAGATGAATAAGAACTGTCACTCTAATGTCAAACACATTTTTACTAGAAACAACACTAAAAACTGATTAAATAATAAATAATATTAATCAATTTATTATTCTCTATTTTTTAATTTAAAAGTGTATCAAGCATAATTGAATTTTTCATTATTTATTTTAAAACACTCCATCTTTCCAAACGCCAGACTATAAAATACTTATAATTATTTTCTATTTACTTTTTGAATTTATTGATTAATCACCAAAATTCCTTATCCATTCTGAACTCCATAGATCCATTCCCCATCATAATAAGTATTAGTATTCCAATAATACTTTCCTTTTCCATGTTTTTATCCCTAATAATATTCTCCCACATATTTTCTTCCCTTCCAATAAAATACACCTTGGCCATGCATAAGATTCTCTTCCCATTATCCATCATATCTCTAATCTATAAAAACATAATTACATTTTCATCATCCCATATACATAATCCAAATCCACTTTTAACATCTTATTTCCATTCTCCATCATATAATGTCCCATCATTTCTCTTCAATACTCCTTTTCCTTATTTCATTCCATTCTCAAATTATCCAGAATAAGAATCACCATTAAACCTATTTCAATTTAGTCCTTACTCAATTAATTAACCATAACCATGATATAGTCCATTTATGAATTCTCCAGTATAAGTACTCCCATTAGTTTAGAAATGAGACCCTTAACTGAGTTATCCATCAATAAATTAACCTTCAAAAATATCTCCACTAGCCAACCAGAGTTTTCCTTTTCCATTTGGAGCTTTATTTTTCCATTGTCCTTCATATCTAGTACCATCTTCATCTAAAAATGATAATTTAAAGTTACAAGTCCATTCTAAATATCCTTCTCCGGTTGGTAATTTAATTTCACTCTCAATATAGCTATAATTTATGCATGAAGTTATCTATGACTTTAATTAATAATTGGGTAATTAAGATATTCCAATTTCATTTTTGTTAATTAAGTTTTCAACTAGCACACATAAATTTTCATTAGTGGTATTCTAATTCACAATAATTTTTTCAGCCTTATAATTTTTTTTTCCTTAACATAAACCCATTTAGTTGAATACTTATTATTATTATAAAACTTAAAACAGCAACAAATTAATTATTTAATATAGATATTCTATCTAATTAGCAATATCATATTTTTATTAGAAACGCTTGAACTGAAATGAAATCTATATGTTTCTAAATATTTTCAAAAATAAAAATGAAATGACATTAGCATTAATATCAATTATTCATGCCAATAACTAATAATTAGACTAATCATATAATTTATTTAATGGATGAATGAAATAATTAAAGTAATGTAAAAATTAACCAAGTCTTTTGTATAAATTATTATATTATTTTGTCAATTTTCGATCATTAACAATATATTTTAATGAAAATATATTAACAAAATATTGTTAATAAAATAAAAGACTTTGAATATACTAAAGTAAAAAATAGAAAATAATTGTTTGTTTGAATATCCAAATAGTATCAATAACATTTATCATCGATTTGTTGAGGATTCATCTTTTTATATATAAGATGAAGTACTTTCTTTGGCTGAATCAGCATCATTTAGTAGAGAGTCTTTTGGTATTTTGGATTCCTAAAATTATTTAAAATTATTTACTTAGATTTTCCCAAATATCAAATTATAGATACTGATCCTTGCAAAGAACATATAAGTGCTTTATAATGATTTTGGAAGGTTTGGCACTAATTATTAATGAAATGCATAAAAAAATAGGGATGCATAATTAAATCCTTGTAATGCTAGTAAAAGTTGTGGAATGAACCAAAATAATTAAAATACATATAACCATTATCTTATCCATTCTGTTTAATAATCTATAAGTTTCTATATCATATTGATTGTCCATAATGTTAATAAAGTTATTGGTAATATATAGAGATTTAATGAGGAACATGAATCAAACTCATCTGTAAAATTGGTTCTAATCTTTGATTTTAGTTATCTCACCAAACAATGAAATATAATACTAACAATTATCAATATAAATGTAATAGATGATTATAACCAAAATAAACTTTTAGTAAATTTATCATTTGATCTAACTTCTAAATTGCATATATAATAGATAAGTTCATTTTTCCATGTAGTGCCATAATGCTAAAAGTTTGCCCAAAAAAGCATTGGTAAACATATTGCAAATGTAAATATGCCAATAGCAAAATGTATCCAATAAATTTATTTTTTAGTTTATACAAACTTAAGATTTGGATTCAATGTTTATTTAATAATATAGCATGAATACAAAGAAATTAAAGTTGATGCCAAAAAAGATGAATTAATGAAGTACCCTTATAATTTGCAAACTTTCATAATATATATTTAATTATACATGTTCCATTAATGCAACATTAGGTATTATCTGAATCAGATTTGAATTAACAAAATTGATATTCTTCATCAGAATTATTTTATTCATAAAAAATGAATGGTGTTAGTAGTTGTGGTACATAGAAAAATAACATACTAACAATTTAAGTAAAGAATAGGCTAATTATAATTATACATATTTACTTAGCAATGAAATATCTCCATCCTTTTCCTAATATATATACTGTAATGACTCCAACAACTGACAATAAGCTCATAACTATGCAAGTAAACTGAGCAATCAAAATGGGATTATTTCCATAAAAATACATTAAGATTAATAATATGTATAAATAAATAATATTATTTAAAAAGATATTAACTTAATGTAATAAATCATTTGATCGTATTTCATTTATATAGAAGTACAGTTTAGAATTTCATTATGATGCTAGCTCATAAAGTATCTAAGGATAGATTCTAGACTTTTTATATCTATTTGTCTAATAGCACTAACAAATGGCAAAACATAAATTGAATAGATACAGAAGATCCACTATTAGATAATCTATGTATGACTTGTTTACATAATTCTCATATTCTTATTCAAAATATTTATAGCAAGCATCTTTTCTTATATTAAATATTTAAATACGGGATTCCATTATTGATATTAGAAAATAAGTATACTGGATGAGATTTACACCATCCTGAACAATTATACTTCTCTTCTAAAAATGCAATATAAGATTATGATGCCCCATCTACTCTAATCCATTTTTTGCATTTCTAATATTAGGTTATATCACTAATTTATTAATTTGTTGTATAATGTATTCTATTATTCTCTAAATAATCTGAATTCCAATCTTAGATTTTTTCAATGTAACATATACAGTCATGTTTACAAAACTAACTTTCTGCCCATAAAATTTACTCTTTTGTTTTTTCTGCAGCTGGTAATTAGGAGGTCTTACAATCAAATTTATTACTTAACAATTAATCTTTTAAAATAGTTAATGAGATTGTAATATAGGCTGTCAAAACTCCAATTAATATTATAAAGCAAGAATAAATAACAATAATATAGAAATTTGGACAATATGAACTTAATAATCCAGATGCTCCAACTATAACAACAGCAAGTCCAACAGAAAATGTATATATAATACCCTAAGAATAATTCTTGATCGAATACGTTGCCATCATTGCTTATATCTTCATTCAAATTCAAAAACACTTAAGAGATTAACACAATTCCCAAAATAATAAAGCAAAAGCAGTTAATTCTGATAAACAATTGAATAAACTTTAGTGGTAAGCACATAAATAAAAATTTATAAATATCTATGATTAGAAGACGTATTCATTATTAACATAATTGTTAAATATATTTTATTTTAAATCATCATTTATGTTTCTTAGCATGATTGTCTACTAAATCATAAGCTTATTGAACGGTTTTGATTTCAGAGATTCTAATAATTTAATATTAATAATGATACCTTTTTCCTTTTCTAACAGCATAAGCAGCATCATATTATTCTTTATATTCTCTAGTTTGGATAAGTAATTATTCAGTTAAACTTAGATCTCTATTAATTATAGTCAATCTTTTCTCTAAAAGAACCTAATAATCATATAATAATTATATACTTTATCATTAGTTCTCTTCTTAATCAATTAAGAAGTGACTTCAAAATCTTTAGAGAACTTCTCTCTCAATTCAGCAATCTCTTGTATTTATGTTTAGAAAGTGATCTTAAATTATTTATATAAATATTATACTTGACTTTAAGTTTCTTATTCATCTTCTTATTACATTAAAGAAATTACTGCATTTCTAATATGTTCCAATTTATCAATGATTCTTTTTACTGTAGGAACATCGAATTTAGTTGTCATAGCAACCATTATTGCAATTGGATGATTGTGTCCTAATTCTCTCTTGATTTTTTCAACAATCTCAAATTGTTCTGTTTATAATAATGATTTTCCTTCTTAATCAAATACAGCAACTTATAATTTTGGAATTATTTCATTTAAGGCTGCTAACACTTTACCATTATTTTCTTATCTAGCTGAATATGATGCAGCTTCTTAAGCTCTTGTTTATCTGAGTTGTTCTTCCTTTCCATTTAATATATTTAATTATTCTGTAAGTGCATCCATTTACAATTATAAACCTACAAGAACTTGATTGAGTTCACTTAATTAATTATTTTTATCTTATCTCTCTTTTGTAAGGTTTCTTAAAACAATAATAAGCCATTCAATATCTAATCCAAGAGTTGTTGTTCTCTAATCAAATATACATTTTCATATACATGAGCATATTCAAGATCATCATTTAATTGATCTCTCTTCATCTATTCTAACAAATCACCAACTAAAGCAACTACTTCTGACACCTTTCCTCCTTAACTGAGTTCTAAATCTAATAGAAAAGTGAATTCAGTATGATCAGTCTTGATTGCTTTGATCTCTTTTAGTAAAATTGGCACTCCTGCTTCTAATTCGACTGCAGAAATTCCAAAAACTAATAATCCTAATATGAGGATAGCTTTCATTATTTTATTAATATTAATAAAAACGGACTTTATACATAAAATTAAAAAAAAATAAAGTTATTAACAAATTCCTTTCTTTGATAGTTTGTATCATTTATTTGTTTTATCAAATTAAGATTCTATGAAATCTATATAAAAATAATTAGAATTCAACTAATTATATAATTAAATTGAAATTTTATCTATTTTTAATTTTACTTACTATCCATAATGTTTATCATCAATTAAATAATATTAATCTAAACTAGAAATTAATTCTAATTCATTCATTCAAATTTATTATGCTATTTTCATTAGATAAATTAAGATATCAATTAAAGTTTATTCATATTTTTACTATCAATATTTCTTTAAAGATATTTTAGTTTAATAACTATGAAAATGTAATCATAATTACTTGTTAATTCAAGTATTATATATATTATGATTAATTTAAAAATAGAAAGTAGACATAATTATATTTATCTATTGTATTAGAGATTAGATTAAACATAATAATAAACTATCTTTTATATCTTATTATTATTATCATTTGTATAAATAATAAAAATATTATGACAAGTGAATGTATTCCATTTTATACTCTAATAATAATGTAAATTCATTTTAGATGCTTTATAAATTAGATTTAATTTATTCTTGTGCTTATCAATATTATTGTAAATTCAAAATTTATCTATTAATATTGATTAAAGATTTGGGATATATAATTTTTTTATAATTGATAATTTTAAATGAAGATAATGAAAAAATGATTTAAATAAATATATATTTTAGAGCCTTGTAAATATTCATTTAATTAATACACAAAATTCAGGACTATAATTAAATTTAAACTTTAGTTAACAAATTGAATAGTGATACAGGGGGTTAATCAATTTTAATATAAAATATTTATTAATCAATGATTGAAAATTAACAAGATGAGTAGATTAGCCCATTAGATTATGGGAAATATAATGCAAAGCCTTAAAAAGATCATCGAGAGTTGAAATACATGGCAACTAAAATTAGTGAACCTAGAGGGAGTATTCAGTATCCTTAACATGTGCAAGTGGCTATTGAAGATGATACCAATTCTTAAAATGATTCTAGATGGTATGCAAAGAATGATGCATACAAATAACTTACTGGAAATGAGAGAACTGGGTTCATAAAAAAAGTATTTATGTTTTATATAATAAGGTTTATGCAATTATGATAATTTAATTGTTTATAACTATGATCATGTGTCTTATATCTTACTTGTCACTTGATTATAGGAGGTTCTAACTCTAACATAATGGATTTGTATATTTGGCTTTAGGAATATCAATATTTGTAGAATTGTTACTTTTTTGCATTCCCAAATTTGCTTGGAGAGTGCCTTATAATTATATTTTACTGTTTATTTTTACTTTCTGTGAAGGATATCTAATATCAAATCTATGCAGTTATGTATTTGATAGATATAGTGAAAATGGAGGTAAATCAATGGTTTCCCTATATAGGATTTATTGTATTGATGGCTGCTAGTTTATCATTAGCTGCTGTAATAGGATTAACCATATATGCTTGTAAAACAAAATCAGATTTTACTACTAAAGGAGCTCTATTGTTTATGTGTATTACTTCTTTACTACTTTTTGGAATAATGGCAGGTATTTACTATCAAAATGTTATAAATCTAATATATTCATTACTTTGTTGCCTAATATTTGGTGCTTACTTAATATATGATACTTAATTAATATTGGGGGGAAGTGTAATATATTTATGAATAATATTTATTAGACTCACAAATTGTCAATTGATGATTATATCATAGGATCTATGATAATTTATATAGATATTGTGTATTTATTTGCACATATCTTAATGGTATTGATAGCATGTCTTAGATGAAGTTAATTTGTTTTAATAATATAAAATAAGTATATCATCTACTCATCTTCTATATGGTGCTAAACTACTCTTCCTTACTTCTTCTACTTCCTTCTCTTTTTCTTAAATTCTAGCTCTTAAACTTTCTATTTCAACTGATTACATCTACATTAAATAATATTAGATACCACAAAATGATAAAGCAAATCTTAAATTTTTCTATTTTGAGTACCTCCATCAGCATATTATAATCTCCATTATCTTAATTCAATTTCATTAACATCAATAATTCCTTATAGTCTATCAATTTCTTAAGATAAAATTCTTATCTAATATGATATATTTAAATTCTCTTACATTTTCTTCATATTATTTTAATTAGATAATTTATTATTCTAATAAATAACATTTCTTTTTTAACTAATCTATTTCATCTTATTTATTAGTAATAATTTAATTTAATCGTTCAATTTCACTTGTTAACATAGAACATCTATTTTCAGATTCTGCATATTTAGTTTTATAAATTTCCAATTAATTTTATTTCTATTTAATTTCATCATATTATCTTTATAATAAATGATATTATGCTTCCCATCTTTCCTTCTCTTTTCTCATTTCATCCTATTCTGCATATATCTTTCTTAATTATTAATTTATCCTCTCTAATTCTTAACTATTTAATTAAATCTTAGATTCATATCTTTAAATTTATGTTTTAAAATCTTCTATTTCCCCATTTCTAAATCTAATTTATTCATTCAATCTTAAATTTTCTGTATTCATATTTGCTATTTTCTATTCCAAAATAACACAACTTTCTTAATACATTTTTAAACCAGCTAATTAAGTTTCTAATCCTAATCTTTTACTTTTTTCTTCATCTTATTATTTTTATAATTAATTAATTTTATCTAATTATTTATATAATTAATCATCTTTTAATTTTATTTAATTAGAATAATGAGTTATCTAATTATTTAATTATTCATTTTCATCACATAACTCAGATTATATTTAAGTTAATCTATCTATTTCTGAACAATGTAAAATTATTCTAATTAATGATTATTTCCATTTCTCTTCAATCTATTTATTAAATTAATTTAAATCAATATAAGATTATTCTAATTTTCTATATTTATTTGACCATTCTTCTGTTTCATTTGTTTTTAATGCTAAATTTTATTTACTTTTTTATATTTCTGAAAACATTTATTTCTTTTATTCTTCAAAATCCTATAACTTACTTTATAATAATAATTTTTATCTCTCTATCTCTTAAGTTAACATAGCAATTGTATTTTCATATTCAATTAATTTTTTATTTTTTACTTAAGATTATTAATATTCTGATTCTAAATCTTAATATCTTCGTTTCCATTCTTCAACTTAATTTTTAATTGTTTAATTAAATGAATCTTAATTAACTAAATCTTTCTACAATTAATTTTTAGTCATTTATAAATTTTATAATTCAACTTATTTCTATTTTAATTATTCTTACATTCTATCAATTTCCTATGTCACACAACTTAATTTATTTATACTATCATTATATTAATTATTTTTATTCTTGAATTCTTCTTCAAAATATATTCCTTTGTGTTTCCAATCTTCTAATTCTTAGATCTTCTATCTTAATATAGTATTTAATCTTTCAACTTCATTTGTTAATACTTAAATTTTATTTATGAAATCTGTATTAGTTTATTCTAAATTATACTTTTATTATAATAATTAATTATTCTTAATTTTCTAATCTTCCAAATTATTAGTCAATTATTAAAACATTTCAAATTAATCTTTTAATTATATTTACAATTAATCCAATTTACCTACTTTTTGTTTCAGTTCTTTACATTAATTTTCAGAATCAAAATATTTTTATCTCCATTCCTCCCCTTATTTTATCTTTTCTCTCAAAACTAGATTAAGTCTATCTACTTCGCCTTAGAGTAGATTAATTTTATTTTACATTTAATCAATAATCTAATCTTAATCTTTATATTTTATTAATTCATTTGATGATAAAACATAAGCCTAATTCAATTAATCATAATCTTTCTATTTTTTGTCTACAAAACTTTATAATTACCTAAATTCAGATTTCTATTTTTCTGATTCTTAATTAAGAATAGAATATTTTTATTTTGATAATTCTAATTCATCCAATTTCTATTTTAATAATGTATTTAATCTTTCAGTTTCACAAACAAGCATACCAATTTTATTTTCTAAATCAATTACTTTATTTCCTTATTATTTATATTATTATAAATCTGATTCTTATTAATTCAATTCAATCTAATAATATTCAATAGCTTATTATTTGCTCTATAATTGTTCTCTTAACTTATATAATTCTCCTTCCTTAAATAATATAAATTAATTTATCTTACATTATTTTATTTCTGATATGCCAATTAAGATTTTAAATCATCAATCTCTTTTTAATGCTACTAATTTCCTGTTATTAATGTTTATTTTAACTATTCATTCACATTTTTGTAGTTCTCTTCAGTTGTATAATATTTTATCTTCCAATTTTCAATCTCTTCAGAATATTAAGTTGTTGTAATTTCAATTTCTTATCTTATAATTATATCATATTTTACCTATACATACTCTCCTAATATTATAATTACATAAGTCTTGCCTATAAATCTTCAATCTACTTCTCATAACTATTTCTATCAAGCAATTTATCATCCATTTCTTTGATTCTATATTTCAATTTATCATTTTCAGCTACAAATCTCTCTATTTCACAAGCCATCAAAAAACACACAATATCAAGACTTTTACACAACTGTTATCTTGCAGGAGGTGGATTATTCATTTATGAACTATAAATATTGTTTCCTGACCTAAACACAACTAAACACAACAATTTACATTGATCTCTTCATTTAAGAAACACTTAAGTTTGTTGTAGATGTACATTATCTAATTGTACTTGATATAATCTTAGATGAAGATTAAGATGTAAAATATTCTTTGTTTTAGTTTACTGGATCTAATGGTGTACGACAATATGTGCTCATTTTAAATTCAAATATTAATTATAATCCAAGATCGTTAATTTCATAATCACATAAATTAGCATAATCATTTAAAAATTCTCTTTGATTTATTTTTTTATTCATTCCTTTATTTTACAGGTTTAATATCAGATTCGCTATCATCATTATCTTATTCATCATCATCATTTTCATCATCTTATTCATCTTCATTATCTTATTTATCTTCATCTTCATTATCCTCATCATCTTCATCATCCTCATCATTCTCATCATCATCATCATTCTCATCATCCTCATAATCTTCACTATCTTCTTCATCTTAATCATCTGATAATACTTCATTTATATCCTCTTCATCATCTTCTTCTTCTTCTCCTTCTTCATTATGTTATTAATCTGCTTTATTTACTACTTTAGTTTTCTTTCTATTCTAAACATTTCTCAAATGTTCCATTACTTTTGATAAATGTTCTACTTTTTTATATGACTTTAACATTTTTTTTTCTTTAGCATTTTTATATTATTTGCTAACACAATCATCATTTTCAATTTCATCTTCATCTTCATCATTTGAATCCTTTTCAATTTCTTTACGATTTTCTTCAATTTTTTTCTTTTTAGCTTCTTCTCTCTTTTATCTCATATAATTAGTTTAATCTTTTTCTGATGATTAAACTGCAGTTTCTATTTGTACCTTAGGATCTGCTTTAAATGTTTCCATCAATTCAAAATAATCTAAACCTTCTTTAGTAGGAGCTTAAGGTTTTGATTATTTAATAGGAAGTATATCTAAAATTTATGGTAATGCTTCATTAAGTTATAAAATCTTTATTTAATTGCCTTCTTTTAATTTCTATTTATCAGCTTTTCTCTACTTACTATTTTATATTATTTCATCATAGATTTCCTTTTTACTCTTTCTTTTATCTTAATTTTAATCAAAACCAACAAAATGATTATTTTTAACAAAACCTTTAGGTAATTCATCATCTGAACTCACTGGTATTTAATCATTATAATCTTCTTATAAATCTTAACCATTATGAGTAAATTTCCAATTCTTAAGAACATTTTATTCTTCTTATTCATTATCACTATCCAATGCAAATAAATTCTTTTTTTTTGGAGCTTCCTCTTATATATTTCGTTTTTGCTATAATTTAGGTACCTATTGTAATTTTTTATCCTTCTTTTATATCTTTTTATCCAGATTTTCAACATGTTACTCAAATTTATTTTGTTTGTGCTCAAATTTTTTTATTTTACCCATATATTAAAAAAATAAATAGTATTGATAATTATAATATTATATTTAATTAAAAAAGGGATATTCAAATATAATTAACATAAATAACTTTTAATGTTAGAGCATATTCATTTTTAATCTATTTTCCATACATTCCTTTAAATCATTCAATTTTATTTTCATTTTGTTTTCTACAATTTTGAAATATAATCCCCAAATCTCATTTCCACCCTTTTAGACAAAATCATCTTTAATATATGCACACATGTCTTTAACCATCATATTTGAATTTATTATATGCTCTATAAAGTAACTCAATAATTTATAAAGATGCTTAACTATTATTATTATTTGGCAATATTCTTAGCTTTTTCAGATCCTATAAGAACAAGTTTATCACTTCATTAATTAATTCAACTATATATTGTAGATCATCAACTTAAAAAAGAACCTTAAGGAGTAAACATAAATAGATATCCTTTTTCAAAAAAGTTTAAATCATTATTTTTCTAAAAGTAGAAAAGAGATTTATAAGAATTTCATAACAATTAAAACATTATTATTATTACCCTTATTCTCTAAAATTAAGATATTTTATATAATGTTGGAATAAAATAACATTATTTATAATTTTTATGAAATTCTATTTATTTATTTTGAGAATAAATTAGTATAAGAAGGATATGTAATAAATATTAATTCATAAATAAAATAAATATTTAAATGCAAAAAAATTCTGTAGATATTTCATTAGATATAATATATAATATAGTATTTGTTAGTGATCTTTATTTTGTTTATATAATTTCTTTACAATTTCTTCAATGACTAATAATTTATCAATTAACATTTCTATACTCAAATTCATCTATGTCTTTTGAAAGCTCTTAATTAGGTTCAACTCTTCTTACTTTGCTTTTTCATATTATTGATGTTGTTAAATTAATTATTATTTAATTCATAATGGAAGAGGAAGGATATAAATAAGTGTAGAACTATATTTTATGTAAATTTATTTGTTCAACAAGAGCGCACATTGGGCTAAGGAACTTTTGGCAAGGTTAAACTAGGTTATCATAATATTGCTGACGAATATGTAAGATTGAACCTAAATTTATTAGGTAGCAATAAAAATACTTGAAAAAAGTAGAATAGAAAATCAATGTGATTTAATAAGAGTTTAAAGAGAAATATCTATACTAAGAAAAGTATGTCATCCTAATGTAATCAAATTGTATGAGGTAATTCTATCATAACAAAAACAAGATCTTAGAATCTGAGTCATGTGTCTATTTAGTAATGGAATATGTAAAAGGTGGAGAATTGTATGAATACATAATAAAGAAGAAATAGTAATCTGAATCCTAAATGAAATTAGCCTACCAGAGAATATAGCAGTTCGCTACTTTTAGTAGTTAGTCTTTGCAACAGAATATTTACATTCATAAAATATAACTCACAGAGATTTGAAACCAGAAAATCTTTTACTAGATGAGAATAGATAACTGAAGATTGCAGATTTTGGACTCAGTTTTATATCTTAAGTTAAAGGTGAATATCTTAAAACTGCTTGTGGATCTCCTTGTTATGCTGCACCAGAAATGCTTGGTATACATTTAAATTAATAAGTTGGTAAAACTTATGAGGGAACTAAAAGTGATATATGGAGTTGTGGAATAATTTTATTTGCTATGTTATGTGGATATCTACCTTTTGAACATGAGAATACATAATAATTATATGAATTAATTAAGAATAGTGATTTTGAAAAACCAGAACACATATCAAAAAATGCCTTGGATTTACTTAATAAAATTCTTGTTAAAGATCCAAATAAACGATATAATTTCGATTAAATAAAATAACATCCATTTTTTTAGTTGCATTTATCAATTCCATAAAAGAATTTAAGTTTGAATGATTAAAATATTATTTAAAAGATGATAGAAATGGGATATTAATAAAATTAAATTATAATCTAATTACAATAAAATAAACATAATACTTTAACTACTATTTATTATCTATTATAAAAAAAATACAATTAACCTCATAGACAAAGCTTTTTTTAAAATATTTAAAATATAGGAAATCTAAAACTTGATATTAATTAAAAAAGATTTACAATAGCAAAATTCTAACCATCTCAATAAGGATCACCTATTTTAGATAAAATTGACAAAATAAAAAAATCAATTAGATCCAGATTAGATAATTCTCCTTATTTAAAAACATAGATCTCATAAAGATTTAAGAAAATTAATTTATCAGTTTAATCTAAAAGAGTTAGTGTTCAAATTGAAAATTAAAGATAAAAGACAAATTCTGTATAAGAAAAACATTATGAGTATCCTTGTATATTCACATCCAATAATTCTGATTAAAAGTAATAATAATAAATTGAATAAACAAAATCTAGAATTTAATCAAGAAAGAATTCCAAAAATTAAGCACCTTACAAAAATATATAAAGAAGAAATATAGAATAAGTAATAAAAACAGATTTTAATGAAGAATACTAAAATAATTAGAAAGTTATTTACGCTTAAGTAAGATAAAGAAATAAAACTTAACCCCATAAAAATGATGATGGCCAAAAATACTTTGATAAAACTTCCAAATTGAATACATCTCATTAAGTATTAAATAATTAAATTAGATGGTGGAAAAGACACCATAACATTCCCCTTACATAAATATGAATTTCAGTAATCATCGACAATTGTTTAAATAGATCTATAATGGAAACTTATATGATTTTATGAAGAAAAAAAAGGATTTGAAAACACAAAAAGTGATTAATGATCAGCCATGATTAGATTGAATACATAGTTAATTACTATTATATAAATTAATTATGTTAGAAGATTGTTAAATTTCTTTTATTGTCTCAAACTAAATTCTACTCCATTTATATTTAATATATTTTATTTGTTTTGTAAAATTATTCCATCGTTTTTATAAATAATAAGACTTTTATACTATCTTTTTCAATTTAAATAGTAATTATAGAATAATTTAAATAACAAAAAATTAACTTAAACAAAGATATTATTCTATGATTATTCTATGAATAAGTCTTAAGTAGTAAATATTTTTATAAATAATTATGTTTTAAATTAAGATACTTTATAATATAACAAAGATAAATCAATTAATAAAATCATTTTATACATGAATATATGTTTGAAGAGATATGTAGTAAACTATTTCTAAACATTTAATAGTAAATATATCATTTTCGAATTAAATTAAGAAATTGAGAAGTCATGAACTTATAACCAGATTAAATATAGAAATAAATAGAATGAAATTAGATAAACCCATCATTATAAATTTCATTTAATAATCATGCATCTTCCACCTTTTCAGTAACTACTTCTTAAGTTGTACCATCATTCATAGTATAAATTTTGGTGGTTATAATATGTTTTTTACCACCTTTCACAACTGTTTTAACCTTTTTTTATACTTTCTTTGCACCTGGAATCATTTTCTCCTTTCCTTCATCTTTATCATCATCATCATCTTTTTATTTATCTACTTATTTCTCTGATTTCTTTTTTTTCTCTTTCTCTTTATCTCCATCTTATTCTTGTTTGCCTCCTTATGAAAATTTTGAGGCAAAATCAAAAACAAAAACAAATTTAAAAGCCTTATGGGGTGCTCCAAATATACCAACTTACTTATAAGCAGGTTCAAAGAAATTAGATCTGTGTCCTCTACTAGGAACACCATCATCAACTATCAATTATATAACAACTAATTATATAAAATCTTATAATTTACTATCTTCAGCAGTGGATTTTCCAAAACTTATATTTTCTCCAATTGTTCCTGGTTTCCATGAACCATGTCTTTCAATTCTTTATTTTGTAGTTGAATGATCACTTCCTTCATGTCCAGTCATCCCATTAGTTCCTATATTCAAATTTGTGTAAATACCTAAATCTTCAGCATGATCCCTAGCTGCTTCTTCCAACCCTTTATCGTATGTCAATGGTCCAACAGGTTTCTGTTTTTTTAGAAAATCAATGCATTCTATATAAAGATATTACATGCATTACCTTAGACTGAATTTGCACCCTCTTTTGTATTAGTAGCTTAAGTTCCAGGTAAGTGTAAGATCTTATCTTTAAAGTATTTAAGTCTATTTTCTAGAACTGGTATCATTAAAGATGGATCTTATCTTACTTTATTCTATAATTCAAAAACTTCCTTAGCCAAAGCAGAATAATTCATTTTTTATTTTTATTTTAATAATTTTATTTTTTTTATTTATTTATATCATTAAAATATCTTTAATAATATATAATATATTATTTAAAAAGATATCTCAGAAATCTTTGCTACTAAATTTGAATTAATTGTGTTAATTTTCTTACTTTTTTTAACATATAAATAATAAGAAATTAATTATAAAAATAATTTGTTAATGTATAATAATTTCCTATAACCTTGATAATAAATGAATAGTATTCAAATGAATTAAATATTTATTAATAGTATTTAAATTAATAATCAATGAGCTCTTTCCCTTATTTTCCATTAATGCATATAATTATTTAATTTATAATTAAAGTCACTTAATTTATCTTTTTAATTGGATTAATTTAAAATTGAATTTGTTATTGAACTTTTAATATAAGTTATTCTATTGTTATCAAATTCAACTGAGCTACGACGTGATTTATTATTCATTTCCATAATTATTGAACCACGTTTTCTTTTATCTTTTGGATTGAACTTTTATTCAAAGTCTTTAAGTTATTTAATGAAACCTGGATTTGGACTAACTAATCTTCTACATTATTAAATATGATGCAAAGTTTAATTAAGACTTAATTAATATTTTTGCATCATATAGACTGCACAAATAGCTGCAGATCTAGAAATTCCATTTTAACAATGAATTAGAACATTAGTTCTTAGAGTTTAAATATCTATGAATTTAATAGATTAATCATAATATTTGTACAAGGGAAAATCATCAGTATCTTCTGCCATTATCCACTATATATATTAGAATTATATACTATTTTTTATACACCTTTGATTTATACTTGATAATCAATAACAGAAAGTACAGCTCCTATTTAATATTTAATTAAATTATCTGGATTTTAAGCAGCATCAATATTTCCTAAGTAAATACCTCCAACTCCATTTAATGGAGCTATTATGCAATTCATACAATTAGACAGATCAGGAGTATTAACGAACATTTTAATTAAAATAATTAAAATCCAGCTCTATATGTGAGTTCTATCATATAAATGAAAAATTTGGTTATATTCTCTAAGTTAATGTTTAAGTTATTAATGATATATAGATATATATGATAATGAAATAGTATAATAAAATTCATTTTTTAGAGATGTATGACTTTTTAATTGAATAGTTATATGTATTAGCATTATATACTAAATTAAGTTTTTGAGGTTACAAATTATATTAACCCTAAGAATGAAATTAAAAAATACTTAGACATGAAAAGATGGTTATTAGATAGAATTTCTTTTTTGTGGAGATTTAGTAATAGATGTAGATTATTATTTTGGTTAATGTTCTAATATATGTTAATGTTGTTATTTAGTATCTTCTTTAACTCCAGGTAATCCAATAATACGATTAATTCTTTTATCTTATTCGGATCCTAATCTACTTTATGGAAGAGTATCATTAAATTTGATTTTAAATGACTAATTGAATGTTTTATGCATTTAAGATTTAGTATCTTCTCCATCTTTTGCAAATTCTGATACATCATCACCAATTCTATAATTATAAACTTATTTCTAATTCAATGTTTAATTTTATATAGTTTATGGAATAGCTTTTTCTAATATTCTCTTTGGTTTTGAATCACCTAAATCAAATTAATTAATTATATTAGGTTTTGAATCATCTCTTTCACAACTAATTCTTCTTTAAAAATTACTTTTTGGTCTAACTTCATTTTCTTTATTCCAAAGATCTTATAGATATTAATGTTCTAAACATTCTATGGCTGTTATTCTTCTATTTGGATCCATTATTAAACAAGATTTTAAAAAATTCAAACCTTTATGACACATTTTCCCTTAATATCTTTTCTCTATTGTTTCATTCTTTATTATATCTGGAAACTTCATTCCTATATATCTTTAATTCTTTTAAAATCTTTCCATTTATTCTTGAGTCAAAGGTCCAATAATTTTTTAAATTAAATACAATTAATCCATTTCATTCTCACCTGGAAATAATGGTTAACCATCTATTAACTCTCCCATTATACATCCTATAGCCCAAATATCCACTTGTTTTCCATAGTTATTTGAAATTAATAGTTCTGGAGATCTATACCATCTTGTTGCCACATAATCAGTTAATTATTCTTAACATTATATTGTCTAAATCATTAAATATTAACATTACTCTTGCAAAACCAAAATCACACAATTTTATATTTAATTCATTATCAACTAATAAATTTTCTGGTTTAATGTCTCTATGTACAATTCCAACTTAATGACATGCATGAATAGCCAAAACTAATTAGAATATTACTCGTTTAATGCTTTCCTACTAATCATGTATTTATATTCTAATACATCTAATTATTTTCTTTCTTCTAATAACTCCAATAGGTTTCTATCTACAAATTGGAATACCAGAAATATTTTGCCCTTTTTTTTAAATGCTTCTTTAAGTTAGATAATATTTGGATGTTTTATCATTCTCAACATTTTCACCTCTCTTTAGATACTTTTCTTAACTGTCTCATCATCTTCTGTCTCTTTGAATTTTTTTATTGCGACTGTAACATATACAAACAAATATAAAACCACATTCATTTGTTTCTTTATTTCTACATTTTAGAACTATTCCATAAGCTCCTTCTCCAACAACTCCTATGATCTCATACTTATTCATTCTCTCTTTATCTATCCTTATATTATTTATATTAATACTTATTATATAATCTTAAACTTAATTAATTTTTGAATTTGTTTCTATTGATTAACAATACAAATAACTAATTTTTATAATATATATATAAACAAACTACTTTATTTTAAACAATAAATTTAATAAGTATCTATCATATGATTTAGATTTATACATTTTCATTTCATATTAAACTTATTTTATATAAAATTATAATTAAATTAAAAATATACTTCATATCTTAGAAAAATTAAGTAAAAATAAATTTAAATAAGTGAAGTTGTAATAAATTAAACTTAAATTGTCATCACATAAAATTTAATATAAAAGAATATAATCAAATACTTTTATCAATGTATTGGAAGATCATTATAAAATGATAAATCATAATTGATAACCAAATTTATGAATTTATTCTATATTATTTTTTATGATATTTGCTATTCTAGATATTTCTTAAATGAATATATTTAATATCATATAATTCTAACAATGTTTCTAAGCAATAATCTTGAATATAAGTTTTATTATCTTTTTCATTTCTCATTTAGATCCTATCATACTTTATTCAATTATATATTTTCTCTTTATCTGAAAAGTTTGAAGAGGAACAACCTTAGCAGAAATTGTAGTAATATCAATTTTGGAAGGATTAAAAGCTAATTTTTGAGTATCACTTAAAGTACTGAAAAAAAGAAAGAAATTATTCTTATAAAATAACAAGATGATCAAATTTAAACTGACTTAGAATCAATAAGAGCTAATTATGAATGTAAAGAGATATGAAGAGAGTGTCATTATTGAATAAATAATTATAATTTTAAAATATAAGTGGCTTCGAATTCAAAATAATTATTAAATATATGGTAAAATGCAATCATAATTGCATCATTAATTTCTAAGCCTTTTTAAAACTATTGAGCATATCTTCTAATTATTCAGGAAATATAACAAATTAGCAACATTCTTGTTTCCCATTATCATGTTAGAATGTAATGTTTGTGTCAATAAATCTATTTCCCTCAATTTATTTTTGAGGTACAACACTTTCTGATACTATGAATTTACTTATTCCATAATGAAACTCTATAGCCTTTCCAACTTTAAGAATCATAATTATTTTTACTTCTTATTATTTAGTTTTCATAAATCTATTGCAATTTGTCTTTGTATTATTTAAAGGTCTTGCTCAATTATTCACAATTTTCTTTTGGTAAACCCAAATCAATTAACTCTTTTATTAATATCTATTCTGAAACATCATATTTAGCAGAGTTTTCAACAATAAATGATACACAAGCGATAGTTGAATTGATTTCTTATTAATTAAAACCAGATCCTTCCAACATCTTAAATATTTTAGCTGAAGTGTCTATACCTTCTACAATATTCTATAATATGTATTATGTCACTAATTTCATCTTCACAGAAGCCTTTATTTATATTATAATTCTATTACAATTTTAGTTAGAAGAGCTGATTCAGCCAAAAACCATTCTGGACAATTACTGTCTCCACAAAATAAAAATCTCATATTTTTAATATTTATTCATAATATAATATTCTTTATTTATAATACAAAAACATATTATTTAATTAAAGAGAATGAAATAATCTATCATTTATAATAATATTTAATAGTATATTTAAATAAATATCTAAAGTATTTATTCTATAATATTATTTAAATAAATCTAATTTGATTATTAATCATTTCCTATAAAAATATATTAAGAATGATGGTTTTTGTGACAATTATTTAAATTGATTTGATTTATTTTTATCAATCATTATTTTTAATAACTTTAGATTCTTTTTTATTATACTATAAATAATGATATATAATATATTTTTTAATTATTAAAATTTATTTAATATATCTTGATTTTTTATATTTGAGATTACAAAAATCATATAAATGAAATTTAAAAATTTAATATTTCTTAATAAACAAAAAGATCATAATCAAAATCATATCATTTATCAGAGATCAATTTTAAAACATTTGAATTCATCTCTTCATTTTTATTTTGATCATTTCTTTTTATTTATCATCTTTTATATTTGATTTTTCATTTTTCAACAAATGCAACCAACTTTTCTAATGCTTTTTAAGCTGATTAGTTATTGAAAGGTCCATCACCATTCAATTTAGAATGAACTACTAAAGAAGTTCCATCATCTTTGGTGACTGTTATTTCCATTTCACCTGTAACTTTTTCGCTTGCTTTGCCAGATGCTTAGACTTTTGGATATAATTATTTTATATAAGAAGCAGCAAGGTTATATTATGGTTTGTATCCTCATCCACCACAATAAGTGATGTGAACTTTGAAGGATAAGTCTTTATTTGTTTGCATAGAAGCTATGTTTTCTGGAATTTTCTACATTATAATTAATAATGATTAGGATTTAAAAAAATTAGATTAAAAATCTCATTTTTTAATTTCTTTTATCATAGTACCCATATTCCAAATTCCTTTCTTATAAAGTTATCCATTTTTATAGACTGCACCATCACCATTCTATCTACTTGATCTCCAATATCCAATGAAAACCTTTCCATCTGGATATGTCATTTATCCTTATCCTTCGAATTCATCTTATAAGAATTCTCCTTTGTACTCCTAACCAGTAGGCCAAATCATTTACCCTTGGCCTTCTTTGACTCCATCTCTCCATTCACCAACATATTTCTTACTATCATTCCAAAAGAATGTTCCCTTATCTTAGATTAAAGGAATTACACATACTGTTAAAAGTGTCTCTAAGAAATTCCCCTTCATAATAAGAGTTATCATTAAAGATCATCTTGCCTTATCCTTCTTTTTAACCTTTTCTAAATTCTCCTTGATATATGATACCATTTGGCCATATTTCTTTACCTTAACCATGTTTTTCTCCATTATTCCATTCGCCTTCATAATAAAAGGTAGAACTATATATACCAGACCCATTAAAAAGATTGTTTTCAAATTCTCCTTCATAATAATCGCCATCATGAAATATTAATCTACCAATGCCATAATATTAATCCTATTTGAAAAATCCTTCATAATAACTTCCATCTAAATTCAAAGCCTTGCCATAACCATGTCTCATATCATCTAGCCAATCTCCAGAGTATAATGTCCCATTTTTTAATCTCTTAAGATGTATATAATTATTACATAACATCCTTTCTTATTTCCATTTATAGAAATTAAGTCTTACATTTTGAAATGAGGAGAATCTTTTACAACAATCTTCTTCAATTTTTCCATAGTAGCCAAGATTAATGGATTCAAAATAATAAATTATTCTTAAGTTTCATATACTCGAGGAGTGATGGCATTAATTAATTATTGAAGACTCTCCTCAACACTTAAATGATCAGGTGTATTATGGTTACTAAGATATGTTGGTGGATTTTAGTATGAGCAGCAATTACCCATTAAATATAAATATATATATTGACAGATATTTTTTTAATGTATATAATAATTTATCAGGCAACAAGTATGCATGCTCCACCAACAGCCTTAATTCTTCTTTCTGCAGTTTTGCTAAAGAATTTAGCCTTAACCACAACTGGTTGATTTGGTAATCTTCCCTTACCTAAGACCTTAAAATAACCTGCCTTAGTAACATCAATCACTGCAGCCTTATCTTTAGATTTAGAATATTTTTCTCTGGTTTCATCAGTAACAAGTGACCATAATTTGTCAATGTTAACAACTGGTTTATGTAGTTAGTTCTTTTTTAAATGAAAATGTCTCATTCCAGTCTATGATTAAAATATTCAGATGTACTTTTTGGAAATATCCTGGATGGTATTTATTGAAATTGATTCTATGATGTGTTAAACCTCCTGAAACACCTCTACCACTTGGATGTTTTCTATGCTTACCAACTCTACCATAACCATGACAAACATGTCCTCTCATTTTTCTACATTTTCTTAATCTGCTAACCATTATTTTATATTTTAAAAAAGATTTTAATATGTGATTAATATACAAACTCAATATCTAAACAAATTATTTTATATCTCTCTCTAAAGATGTGTAAATCTTTATCTTAGTAAAAATTTACATATTTCAAAATGAAAAATAAATAGAAAAAATCAAATACAAATTAATGATCATTGTTCTAAATAGCTTTAGTAAATCAATTTGCTGATATTTCATTATTTTGATTATAAATCAATGATGCTTCATTACTTACACTTGAAGATTTGTCATCTTCAATATTAATCTCTTTCTTTCTTTACTAAAGAAATAGTTAATGTTCTTACATAAGAGAAATAAAAGGTTACAAAATTAATTTGAACTAGAATATTCAAAAATATCTTAAAACAAGGAGTTAAGTTTTAATTTAAATGATCTTAAAAACTATAAAAATAAAATTCTGCAAAGAATAATCCCAATAATTAAACAGGTAGCATAAATAAAAATAAAATAAATTAGATTGCTTCGATTTGTAATTCCTTTAAAATGTACTCTTCAAATAATTTTATCAAAATGTTAATTGTCCAAAACATAATGATTATTATGAGCAATGCTTAAATCTTTAAGGCTTTTATAGAATTCAAATTTTAATGAAGTCTTATTTATAATGAATTAATTGATTTTTGCAAATTATGGTATTAGTACCATCCAAAACTAAATACAATGGTATTTACTATTAATTAAAATATCCACCATATCATTAATAGCCCTTCAACTTCTAAATCTAAATTACAAATATAGAAAATAGTTTCATTACTATATTTTATACCATAATGTTTAAATTTAGCAAAACAAGAACCAAAGTTGCATAGAATTGTTAGAATAACAACTTGAATTAAGTATTTATTTAATTGTTTTTTTATTTAACGTTGTTTTACAATTATTCCATAGATTGCATAACAAGATAAAAAAGATAATAATGAACTAGAAAACCAAGCAACATTATTAGTGATTCCTTAAAATTTACAATCTAATTTATTGATATTGTTTTTTTACATCCATCTGTCATGCATTATTATGGATAATCGATAACAGGATTAGGTAAATTTTAATCAATTTAGCAATATTTTAAGTTTGGATTGAATTTTTCTGAGTAAAAGAAAGGTCCAATAGTTTATGGAATAAAAAACATTAACAAGACCATCACTTAGAAGAAATATAATCTATAAGCTTTGATTAATAAGTATACTTTTATATTAAGTATTTGCTACCATTTCCAACTATGTAAAATAGGATAATCAATAATAAAGAGGTTAGGCTTATTACATTACAGATAAAAATAGTCAATAGGAATCCATTATGATTGTAGTCATAGAACATTTCTTCTTGAATTAGTTCTGTTAATATAAAGATTATTAATTTACATAGTTTAATAATGCATCAGATAATTAATTGGGAAATATTGATGATATCATTATTAATATAATAAGTCTTAAATTTATTATTAGAGTTATTCATCAATTTAATAACACTTTAAAGACTATCATATTTATCTAATATATAAATAAAGACATAAATAAAAAAGATACATTCAATATCTTAATTATTTCAAAATTTATTATTCCAATATCATAATCAATTAAAAAAAATCAAATGTTTTGGTATTCTTCACTTCTAAAATATTGTGCTTTTTATTTGATTATCTAATAAATATAATAAGATATACATCAGATCTAAGAGGATTAAATTATTAAATTTATGAAGATGATTTATTTGAATATTATGATTCTTTAATTCCTGAATTGTAATTAGAGACCTCAGATCTATATTAAGCAGTATTCACTATTGATTTAATTTTTTTAGAGTCTTCTAAATTAAATCCTGAAACTAATCCTGTTGTATTATTTACAACATCACCAGTTCTTTGTACTTCATAATTCTTTGATACAAAATATGCAGTATTTGTATTATTTGAGCTCAATCTCTTTTGTGTTTTAGAAAGTTCATTTCTAAGCATATTAATTTCTGATTCATATTCTGTTGCCTAATAATTTAATAAATTTTATACTCTTTCAATTAATTTATCATGTTTTAGTTAAATTTAATCTTTTAACATCATTTATCTTTATATTTCAGCATTCAAACCTTCAATTCTTGTTTCTAATTCAACAAGTTTTTAATTACTTAATATATATATATAAAATAATTTACTTTTATGTTTCTCTTATGATAATCTATTATTTACTTGATTAATCTAAAATTGCTTCATGTTCTAATTTTAATTATCTAATAGTTGTTGATAATTCTTGAACCATTTCATGTAATTATTCTATATCAAGTTCTTTTTCTTATAATTAATTAAGTAAATCTCTAATTTTTGATTCATTATTTATTGATGTCTTTTTTTCATTTTCTAAAGTTCTGATATGTAATTCTAATTATTAAATAACTTCAACTTTTCTTTTATTTTCTAATTCTAATCTATTAATTTTCTCAAAATCAATAGATTAATATCTATCTTAATAATCTTAATTTTCACGATTTAATTATCTTATTTTTAATTCAAGTTCATTATTTTTTGATTTTTATTATGTTAATTCATTTTAACATTAAAAATACATTTTATTAACTCTATCTAATTCAGCTTTTATAGTATCTCTACTTTATTCTGTTGATTTTAATTACATTTTTATAGATTCAAATTCTCCAGATGTAGTATTAACTTCAGTTGATAAAGCAATATATTTTCTCTTCCATTATTCATTCTCTTCATTTTTACATCTCATTGAATCTATAATTTTTTAATTTTCTTTCTATAATAATTCAATTTATTATTTATATTCTTTTATTTCCCTATTTTTAGAACTCTCTAAATATTATAACTCTTAATTAATATTATTCAATTATTAAGATTAAATATTTGTTATCTCTTTCTTAAATTAACTTTCTTAAATACTTATCCTTTCTTCATATTATTTCTTCTATGATTATATTTCTATTTTAAGTCTTTCCATTAATTTCTCATTTTATAATTACTCCTCCTTATAATAATTCAATTTTCTTTCATATTCAGAATATCTTTCTCTTTCTTACCTTAATTCCTCATTTCTTCTTTCTAACAATTTTATTTATTCTACAAATTCCTATTCCCTTCTTTCAAATTATAATAAAATTTATTTTTATTTCTATCCTTCATCTATTCTTAATTAAATCTAATTCAATTATTCTTAATAATCCTAATTAGATTTTTAAGAATTTCTAAGTTGTATTTTAATATTTTTTAATTCTTATTCTAACTCAAGATAGGAATTCTAATATTCTTTTAACTGTTTTTCATAAATTTAAACTTCATTTTACAATTATAGCATTTATCTTTCTTAACTTTATATCTTAAATAAGTCCTCTTACTTACTCACTTATATTGTTTCTTTTATTATTTAAACCTCTTGCTTTTATTTTTAAATAGTTGCAAGATTATCTCTTAATGTAGATAATTACTATTCCAATTATCTAATACGATATTAATCTGCTTCTGAAGGAACTTCAATCGTTACTGTTTCTTTAATTATTTCTTATTTCTTTTAATTTAACATAAAGTAATCTTATTATAAAGTATTAAGTTATTATTCTAATTATCTAATTCTTATTCGATCAGATTCAACAGGTACTTCTACTACTTCCCTAACAATCTCAGCTTTTCTAGATTATAAAACCTAATATTCACTTCTTAATTATGAAAGCTACATTTCTAATTATTATATTCTAAATTTATCAGCTTAAGATGGAACCTCTATTGTATAAGTTTCTTTGATTACTTCTTATTTACACTTATTTAATGCAATATAATCTTATTATAATTTATGTAAGTCTTATTCTAATTCAATAATTCTTCTTTTATCTGACTCCTTTGATACTTCAATCCTTTCTGTAATCACCTCTCTTATTGTTTCTTACTTCTTTTTTGAAATTATTTATAATTCCATAGTTAAATTACTTAATTAAGATTCTAATTATGCAATTCTTTATTTATCTGCAGGAGATGATACTTCTACCCTTTCTGTAATTATTTCTTTTATCACTTCTTACTTTTTCTTATTAATAATCTCATAATTATTTTGTAAATTCAAATACTCAATTTTCATTTATTGCAATGATTATTCCAATTATTATATTCTATACTTATCAGCTTATGAAGAAACCTCTACTGTTACAGTTTCCCTTATAATTTCTTATTTCTTTAAATTCAATTAATTATAATCTCTTTATAATTAAGAAAACTGATCTTCCAATTACCTTATTCTAATTTTATCCGATTCCATAGGTACTTCCACTCTTTCTGTAATTATTTCCCTAATAACTTCTTGCTTCTATTGTTGAACTATTCTTAAATCTATTTATAATTGTTAAACTTATGATTCTAATTATTATATTCTGAATTTATCTGCTTATGAAGACACTTCTACAGTTACTGTTTCTTTGATAATTTATTATTTCTTTTAATTAAGTTAATAATATTCCTAATTTAATCTTTGCAATTCATCCTCTAATTATTAAATTCTTAATTTATCTTTTTATGATGGTACTTCAACTGTTTCTGTAATTATTTCCCTAATAACTTCTTGTTTCTATTGTTGAACTATTCGTAAATCTATCTATAATTGTTAAACTTATGATTCTAATTATTATATTCTGAATTTATCTGCTTATGAAGACACTTCTACAGTTACTGTTTCCTTGATAATTTATTATTTCTTTTAATTAAGTTAATAATATTCCTAATTTAATCTTTGCAATTCATTCTCTAATTATTAAATTCTTAATTTGTCTTTTTATGATGGTACTTCAACTGTTTCTGTAATTATTTCTCTTATAACTTCTTATTTTTATTATTAAATTGTTTATATATTTTATTTTAATTACAACACTAATGATTCTAACTATTATATTCTTAATTAATCCGATTATTAAGGAACTTCTACTGTAATTGTTTCCTTTATTATTTCTTACTTTTTTTAATTTAATACATAATAATCATTTTACATTTTTTGTAATTAACTTTCCAATTATTTAATTCTTACCCTATCAGATTCTAAAGGTACTTCAACTCTCTCAGTTCTGTATTCAGTAATTATTTCTTATTTTTTAGATGAAACTATTTACAATTCTTTTTTTAATTATAATAATTAAGATTCTAATTGTTAAATTCTTTATTTATCAGCTTAAGAAGGAACTTCGACTGTAATTGTTTCTTTAATAATTTCTTATTTTTTCTATTCTAAATATTAATATTCCTTTTATAAACGTTATAGTTATGCTTATAATTATGAGATTTTTAATTTATCAGATTCTAAAGGGACTTCAATTCTTTCAGTAACTATTTCTCTTATCACCTCCTATTTACTTTAAGTAACAATATCTAATTAAGTCTTTAATTTGAGTATTTAAGATTCTAAAGATTAGATTATTTATTTATCAGCTTAAGATGGTACTTCAACAGTGATTTATTGTGTTATAACCTCTTATTTTCTTTAATTTAATAAATAATTTTCTTATCTTAAGTTATTTAATTGTGTTTCCAACTATTAGATTCTTATTTTATCTTCTTCTGAAGGAACTTCAACAGTCTGTGTGATATATTCTCGAATAATTTCTTATTTTTTTGCTGATGATTATTTAACTTAATGTTCTAATTCTTAAATTCTCATTTTATCAGTTTCTGATGATTATACTTCTCTTATAGTTTCTACGACAACTTAATTCTTTCTTCTATCTAATTCATAGTATTTAGTTTTCCATAATTACAATTCTTCTTCTAAACTAGCAATCAATTTGATATCTTCTTAACTTCTTACTTACACAGTCTCTCTAATAGTTTCTCTAATAACTTCTTATTTAGATGTTGAAACTTATTACTATTATAATTTGAATAAATGTAATTATTATTCCAATTCTTATATTTTTAATTTATCTTATTTTGAAGAAGTTTCAATAACTTCTTTAACAATCTCTGGTTTTCTTTTGAGAAGTACTTCATTTGATGCTTTTAATTCTGCAATTTTTTATTTATCTACTTCCCAATCACTTTTTAATAAATTAAATTCATTTCTTTTATCTAATAATTATTTTTCTAAATCTCTACACTTCAATTTCAAAGATTCAATATCCATTTCTAATTATTTAACCTTTCTAGATTGATCTTGATTTTATTTAACATTTTCTATAGTCATTGTATAAGTTGTAATTTATTCTTTATAATTTTCCTCTCTTATTTTATGAACACGAATTTCTTCTTGTAATTTAATTAATTCTAATTCCATTTATTGAATTTTATGTTTATCTTATTCTGTTTAAGTGAGAACATAAGTATGAGATTCATATTATGTCTTAGTATCAATCAATAATTATCTAACTTCTTAATGTTGTAATTATTCATTATAAAATTTCTCTTTCCATAATTTAACTTAAACTTCCATTTCATGATACAATTATTCAATTTATCTATATTCTCTTCTTAATTTTTCAATCTCCTTTTAATGATTTTCAACTTCATATTAATATTATGTAGTCTATTAAATTTCAATTCGTTTTTCTTATTATTATACAATGTATTATTCTTTTAATTCTTTAATTTCAATTTTATAATTATTTATTTGTTAATTTAATTAACTAATTTACATTTTATATCTTTCAGATTCTTCTATATTTCTATTTTATTTTTCTAATTAAGTAATACTTAATCTATATCCATTATTTTATTCTTAAATTTATTTGAATTCACTTACTAAAATTTCCAATTCTTCTTAAATATGCTATTTTTCTATTCTTAATTAATTATTTTAATCTTCTAATTATTTGATTTTTATCCTATAAGATTCATAATCCTTATTTTTAATTTCTAATTATATGTATTTTTATTTCCAATTTTCTAATTCATTTTAAATTGTATGTATTTACCAACTATCTCTTTATATTTTTTCATTTTATTATTATTCTATTTATTTTTTAGTTTCATTTACTCTAATTTCCATTTAAATAATTCTTCTCTCACTTTCTTCCTTTTATAATTCAAATACTTAACATTTCTCTTACCATTATTTGCATTAAGTTTAATAGAAATTTACTTCTTATCTTAATTGATCAATTTCATATTACATATTACCTTTTGATTCTGCCATTGCAGATTCCAATTTATATTAGTTTTAATTATGTGCTTCTATTAATATTTGAATATCGTTATCCATTTCTTTAATTTTATCTTTTAAAGTTTAAATAGTTCTTTCATATAGTTCCTTATCTGAAGTTCTTACTTAAACCTCAGATTGATATCTTGCTATTTCCTACATCAGTCTAGTAATTTCACTCTAAGTAGTAGAATTCCTTTGTTCTTTAACAGTTCTAATTTCTAATTCCAAAGAAGATGCTCTATTTTTATAAGTCTATATATCCTATTCATATTTGATCTTCATTCTCAAAAATTCATCTACTTATTTTCTCTATTCAGCTAATATGGCATTAAGTTAAGTAATCTCTAAATGTTTAAATATTATATAGAATACCTTATTAAGATCTTATTTATTATTAAGTTAATGTAGAAATGTCTTATTTGTATCTAGTAACTAAACTTGATGATTCAGCATCTTATGAATTTCTCATTAATAATTATGATCGTAATTTTGCCAATTCTTATTAAGCTGCTTCTAATTCAGCTTGATTAATCATATATTTTTGCTTTAAATTATAACTTTCTCCTGACATTTGCTTCAATTATTAATTGTCCTTATCTAATTGTTCAATCACTTCTTTCAATTTTCTATTGTCTTGTAATAATTCTTCATAACGTCTATTAATATGATTAGTTATTTACTTATCTTCATATATTATACTCTTTTTTGTACTTTAATTGATCTCAATCACACGTCTAATTTAAAATACTAAATTTACTTTTCAGCACTCGAAACCACAGCTGAAGTAGTTTAGTACTTATCATTAGTGAATGACTATCTACTTTATGACATAGGAACTTATAGATATTGTTAATTCATAAATTTGAATTTATATTAAAGTTTTGTTTGTTTAAAAAGTTTTTATTAAAGGAATATGTAAAATTATTAAATATAATTGAATATAATTAATTCCAATTTTAAGAATCAAATAAATTCTGAATAGATTTATCATTTATATTCAAATAAATTCTAAAATTTAGTGATCTATTTTTTAGGACTTTCCGAATTCTTTAAGAATTATTTAACTTGTTTTTTGAATTAAGTTAAAAATATTAATAATTGAAATGAAAAAGAATCAATTTGGACTTTTAGAAGATTTAACAGAGCCAGGACTTATTAAAAAAAGTAACGATGTTTCATGGAAGAATGATTAAATTTATAAACAAACAAATTTTGAAAAAAATACAACATATTTCCATATCATGGGTAATTTTTAAAATCAAGATTATTAAGGTCATGAAGAGTCTCATGCAGTCAGAAGAAGAGAAATATTGAAAAAACATCCAGAAATATAAGTCTTATTTGGAAATGACATTAATTCAGCTTGGTTAGGGATCACCTTTGTATTGTTGTAATTCAGTTTCATAAGTCTTTTTAACTAATTAAGTTTGTTTTGGTTTGTGATAACTGCTTATGTTTTTGGTGCAACTTTGAGTCATGCTCTACATGTTTTAGTACATGATTTTACTCATTTTACTTGTTTTGAAAGTATAGCTTTGAATAAGTTGATGGCAATATGGGCAAATTTTGGATAAGGAGTACCCTCAGCCATTACTTTTGGTAGGTATAAAATACATATTTAAATATGTTTAGATATCATGCAGATCATCATACCTTTTTGAATTTGGAAACACTTGATCCAGATCTTCCATCCAGATTAGAATTAAAGTATGTTAAAGGACCAATAATGAAATTTTTATTTGTGGCTTGTCTTCCTTTATTTTACGGTTTGAGACCTGTAATATTAAGACCGTTAAAGCCAAATACTTATGAAATAATTAATATAGTTTCCGTCTTTTTTGTTGATTATTTGATTGTTGAATATATTGGAGTACAAGGACTACTTTGGCTATTACTATCTACTTATTTTGGTTTAAGGTATCAGTACTATTCAAATTTAGTGTTCATCCTTTTGCTGTTCATTTGATAGCAGAACATTATGAGTTCGTTAATAGAATGGAAACATATGATTATATTGGTTGGGCTAATTTCTTTGTTCTTAATATTGGCTATCATACAGAACATCATGATTTTCCTATGATACCCTGGACTAGATTACCTTTACTAAGAAAAATGGTACCAGAGTATTATGAGAATTTGCCTTGTCATACAAATTATGTGCATACATTATTTGCTTACATATTTGATGGATATATGGGACCCTTTTCTAGAATTGTTAGATCTTCACCTGTATATTTCCAAAAATGACTTTTTAAATTAAATTGTACATGGGCAATATATGCCTATTTAATAATAATTTATTTATATATATATATAATCATGTAAAGTAGCACAAATTATTCTTAATTTGAAAAAAAGGAGAATATTGTTTGGCCTATTTTTCAACCAGCTGAGAATATTAACAATCTCCCTTTTTGGAATAAGAGACCTTATTTATCTTTTGAAGAAAATTAAATATTAATAAAAGGATATCTTAAGAGAATTGGAAAGAACAAATAAATACCAAAAGCATATATGTTTATACTATTAAAAACAGGTTAACTCTTATATGCAGATAAAAATTAAAAAGGAAAAATACAGTTGGATTTATCAATTGTTCTCAAGAAAATTGAATTAACAAATGAAGAAAATGAAGATAAGTAAAAGATTTGTGCAATAAGAATAGAAAGATTTTAGAATTGCTCAATTCATATTTGGAATGAAGATAATTTGTATTATTATTAATTAATTTCTAGTTTAGAATTAGCATCAATGTTTGGTATAACAGATTAGCTTAGTTTTGTATTAGTTAAAATTTTGAAGGATTCTTTTAATTATAAGAGAAAATAGATTAAGGTGCCTTTAGTTCTGTATTCTCAGTTACTTCTCAAATTCAACAAGAAGTAGTCAAAAATTAAAAATTTGCTGCTAAGGTTTATTCCAAAAGTTTATTATAAAAAATACCTGCTTAACAAATGAAGGTAAAATAATGAATAAATTAGGATTTTATTAATGCAGAATGTTAAATACTGAAAATTGTAAAATCCTAATACATTGTCTAATTATTTGAAATAATATAATTAGAAGATGTAGTAATTTTAATACTTGAATATGTTACTGGAGGAACTTTGTATCAAGTTATTCAATAAAATGTTTTAAATGAATTGATGTCTTTAGAGATATGTTATTAGATACTGTTAGCAATAAAAGAAGTTCATCAGTATAATATATGAATATTGTAATAGCCATGGCTTTGTACATAGAGATATTAAATTAGAGAATATAATGATTTCATCTTTAAATCCAATAGAAATAAAACTTATAGATTTTGGTTTTGCTGAAAAAATTAATCGTAATAAATTAGTAAATGGTTCTGGAACTGCAGGATATATTGCTCCAGAACTATTTGAATTAGCACCATATACAGAAAGTTGTGATATGTTTAGTTTAGGAGTACTTTTCTATTAGCTTCTATGTGGAAATTCCCCTTTTGGTACTTAGAATAAAGAAAGTAATTATAATTATATATTTCAAAATAGCACTTTTGGAATTAAATAGGACATGTAATCTACAATATTTATAAAAGGAATGGTAGAATATTTCTTCTTCTACTTAAAAAATTGTCTAAAAAATGTTAGATAAAGATCCTAATAAAAGAATTACAATTTTAGAACTTGAACTACTTTTAGAAATACACATAAATAATTTGCGATCTAATTAAGCTAATTCTCGATAAGCGCTTAATCAATTATAAAATTGTAATAATGTAATGATGTAAAACTAAAAAACTGCAATAAGATTAGTTTCGAATAACAAAAAATGTGATGATGATGATATGATGATAGAGGAAAAAAGCATAGATAATACAAACTTAATCAATTTAAAAAATTCCCAATAATATTACAATAAGTCTAAATGGGTATCTTGAATTTGTTAAATATATATTTGCATAATAAATTTATAATTATTGAATTAATTTATTTATATGAAAGATAAATAAAATGCAAAATCTCAGTTTCACTATAATATTATAATATCAAAAATCTAAAGCTTATATATTCAATTTTCTAAAATTAATGGAATGTATTGAATAAATAAATGAAAAAATCTTCTAAAATAGAATAAATAATATTAAAATAATTTTACATAATTTATGACCAAAATCATGAATCTGAAAATACTTTAAGAACTGAAATTAAAAAAGATTTAAATTAACGCATTTTAATCTATTTGTAAATTATATAGCTTTATAAAAACTCTTTTATATGAGTGATTCATAATTAGATTTTTGATTCCTTATTTTTTATGGAATTTTAATTGATAATCTATCATTTTTGAATAATGATAGATTATCAATTGATTTGAATGATTTTTGAAATAAAATCATCTAAATCTGAAAATAATAAGTCAATTTTTATTTCATTAACTTTAATTCAGTTATATTTACAGTTTAAATAGTAATTTTTTATGAATTCTAAGTTTATTTATTTAACTAAGATATTAAATTCAATATATATTGGCTTACCAAAAATTCATGTTTTTTAAAAAGAAATAGATGAATAATAAACAATTTAATTTAATTAATATAGCATCAGATCAAGAAAATATTCAGTAAGTTTTAAACATAAATAATAAATTTAATTTAAATATTATTATTAAGAAAATAGATTACTTATTAATATATAATTCTAAATTAACTTAAATTCATCTGTTAAATTTATAAAGTAAAAGATCTTTGGATAGAACCTATTAAATGTTTACAATTTGATAATAAAGTAAGAAGGATATAATTATTTTTTTCAAATATTAATTTAAAATAGAATGAAGAATTATTGGATAATTAAAATCATTAATTATATGATGCTTTGATAAAGATAATTTTGTTTTAGAATAAATATTCTTGGTTAGAGTATATATTATGATTTAAAGAATATTTTTTGAATTTATGTTCAAAATTAATTAAACTTTAACATTTTAATTTTAAGTATTAAAATAATTCATATTGTTATTGTTAATTTATGACGTATTTTCATAATTTTTTCAGATATTTTCCTCCATTAATCATTTTATAATACGTAAGAAAATAAGATTTTATCATTCCAATACATTATGTTAAAAATATATACAAATAAGCAATCACATTATCAAAACAATTAAGAATCCTCTTTATTTTCAGGTTTTCTTATTAAAATTGGCGAATCAAAATTTGGAACATCATTTATAAATTTTGTTCTGATACCTGTTAAAATTTAACTACTATCACTAGAGTCTTCATCAGATGAGAGTATGTCAGCAAATGGTAATTTTATGGTGAGTTTTTCCTCTATTTTAACTTTTTTTTTAATTGGAATTTCATCGTTTTCTTAATCTTAAAATTTTTCTTTTGTTGTTTCTTTTTAAGAAATCTCTGATAATTTTGTACTACTCATATGTTTAAAATATTAATATAATTTATTCTTATAAATTCACGAATAAATTTCTCATATACTCATATAAATTTTATAAAATTTAATAAAGGCAGTCTAGCATCTTCTATTACTCTATATAATCTCTTGTTAGTAGTATATTATTATTGTAAACTCTTGTTACTCTTAATTAAAGGCAAAGAAAATAAATTTAATTCAGCAAAATAATCTTTACATAAACAATTGTTAATTATATATATATATTATTTCTTTATTTTAAAGTAATATTTATAAAATACTTTATTACTTCAAAATTAGACTGATTTAACTAAAATTACAATAGAATATCAATTATTATAGAAGTACAATAAATTTAAACACACATCATCAATCTTATCTCATATTAAAATGTATTTAAATAATATGATTGTAATAAATTAAAAATATTATATATAAAATAAGAACAAAAAAATAATAATTTTTCATGCCTTTGGTTATCTAATTAATGTCATTTTATCATCAAGATCTTTAATCAATGCTTATATTAAAGTCAAACTTTTGTTAAAGCCAGCAGCATTTGCTCTTAAAGAATCAATTTTAGGCATTTTTACAACTTCTGGAATTGAAGTTGTTATACTAACTCTTGAGTTTTTTGAAGCAAATAATTCATCTTGATTTTCTAAAATTAATTATTTATTTACCTTTTAATGTTTGCTTTAGACGTTCAATTTCTTCTTAGGATTGAAGTTTGTTAGACTCTAAATCAGTTTAAGCCATTGCTAATTACTCAAAGACTTTATCTAATTTGATTTCTAAGTCTTTATTGGTTTCTTCTAGCTATCTATGTTTAATAATATGAATACCTAATCTTATTTTTATTTAGATCTTAATCAACTTCCAAGTCTATGATTTATAATTTCAAGGATTGCACAGTTTTTTAAAACTCTTAAATTTGGGCATCCTTTTTTATTAATTGTTTTTCTAATTGATTTTGAATCTGTTATAGTTCATTCTTAAATAATATTTAAAAATTTAATACTCTTGCTTTTTGTGTTTCTTCTTTTTGTTACAATAACTAATTTTAGGTTTGTGCAAGATGTTTATTTAAAGTATCTATATTTTTCTATTATTGATCTTCTAAAATTTGACTTTCTTCAATGAATTGATTATATTCTTCTTCCATTTACTGATATTTTTGACACATTTCATCATATTATTACTTAAAGTCCATTTATTTGGTATTATAAATATAAAATATTATATTTAATGAAATAATAATATTTACGTCATTCGAATAATCCTCCTTTTTTGATAATTATAATTGATTAAGAATATTAATTTTAACATTATCAATTCTAATAATTAAATAAAATTGTTAAAAATCTTGGTTTAAAATCATTAAAAAAATTTATACAATTTAATTATCTTAAAAACATAAAATATATATTTATTTTATAGAATAAATTTAAATTCTTTGAATTTATTGTTCAGCCTTTTTTTATTTGAAAAGATTGTTTATAATTTTTATAAATTCAACTAATAATTTATATGGAAAAATACTATTTTATTTAGTATTATTTATTATGATAACAAATTGAGAATTTGTTTAAAAATATTGATATATAATATATTAATTAAAAATCAATATAATTGATCAAATCTAATAATAGTTCTGCGATATTCATCTAATTTATCACAAGATGAGAAGTCTAATCTTCTGATCGCATTTCTATATTAATCACGATCTCGCTGATAAAAAGATCTGCTTGCATAGCTTTCATACATTTCTCTTTTGTATTAAACATTATTGCATTCATGTTTTAGTTAATTAACATATTTCTATTCAATTTCTAATTCAACTTCTCTAAGTTTTTCCTTAGTTGAGACTTCTTCTTTGAAATTTGTGCCTACATAATATTTAACCTTTGTTTTATAATAAATTCTTACTTATAGTGTTCTAGTGGTTTAGACAGTAGGGTATTCATATGATCTTTAAAATGAATAAAGAGGAGCTTTCTAAAACAGGGACATAAACCCTGATGAAGATAAAAGTATCAACATTATTACAGGAAGAAACTAAAGAAATTGTATATTGGCTTATCCATTATGATTTTATCTATTTTAATTGCGAGGTCTAGGAGAGCCAAAGAAAGCTCTAAAGATTTCCTAATCTTTATTATTATATTTATACATTTGCGAATTCATCACCATAACATTATTCATAATAATATCCATTTTGATCTTAATATTGATGCTAACGTTGAGTTTCTGGTCTTTCTGATCCATATTAATCATAAACTCTTTTTTTATCAGGATTCGAAAGACAATTATATGCTTATGCTACACGTTTGAATGCTTCTTAAGCTCCTTCATGTTAGTTTTTATCAGGGTGGAATTTCAAAGCTAGTTTTCTATAGGCTTTTTTAAGCTCTTCATCAGTGGCTGATTTTGACACTCCCAATATTTCATAATAATCCTTTTTTTTAAGAAATTCCTTAATTTCTTCAGCCATAATTTTTATGTTTTAAAAAAGAAACTTTTTTTAATTTGAATGAAATATAACCTATTCCAATAGATGCAATAAATAGATTAATTATATATACTGTCATTTTTCCATTTCATTTAGTCTATTATCAAGTGAGTCTATAAATTCTTACATATCTTTTAATTCAACTTCAAAATCATCTAGTTTTTTTTCTATTAGACTAACTTTTCCTTCAAGTATTTTATTGTCTCCACCTTTTCCAGTTCCTGCTCCACCACCAACTGCCTATTTAATAATTCAATTAAAAATTACTGGTTATTGTTTACTAAGTTTTTCAATATCATCATTTATTTTTTAAATTTATTCATCAATTTTATTGAATTCTAATTCTAATTAACCTTAAAATTTCTCATATTCTTCAGATGAAACTATATCAGCTTAACCATCATTTTTATTCTAATTTTTCTTTAGAATTTCTATTTCAGTTCTAATATTTTAAAATTCTTTTTAAACATCTTTATCAAAATCATCAACAAAATTTCGAATTTCTTAAATATCTTTTTATGCATCTGAATCAACAGCTACAGCACCATTAGAAGGCCTAGTTCCTAATTTTGATATTTAATTCTTTATTTTATCTATTTCTTCATCAAGTCTATCAAATTCCTTTGCAAACATATCCATTTGCTATTAATTAGTTTAACTTTTATTATTAGGAGTTTATGATATTGGAGATTAGGCTTATTTATTTGATGATAAATTTTTAATTTAGATTTTCAAAGACTCTATATCTGTTCCATATTATTAAAATTCTTTTTCTAATTCCTATTCAATATCATTTATTCTTAATTCTAAATCTTTAATATTATTATCTGATTATGATTAAGGTTTATCTTAATTTCCTTATTTTTAAAATGCTACATTTTATCCTAAATTATCAATTTATGTTTATAATCTTTTTATTTCAACTTCTAAATCTTTTTTAAGAGATTCTATAGCAATTCCATAAGATGCTATATTTTAATCTAAATCTTTGGATTAAGTTTTACCCTATCCTTATTCTTAATTTAATTAAGAAATTCTTTCATTAAGTTTTTCAAATTCTTAATCAATATCTGATTTCATTTAATTATTTTCCTAAATTATTGTATCAATATTTTATGAAATTAATTTTATATTCTAATTTTATTCTTAATTCTTTCCATCAATCAATAATTTTAGATTTTATTCTTACTTTACTATATTAGCTAAATTAGTCTAATTATTTTTTAAAATTAAATCTAAAGTTTATTAAATTTAATTCTTAACATAATCAGAGAGATTGATTTCCATAGCTCCATTCATAGTTTTAATTAATTATATATTACCAATAATCTATTATGATTAAATAACATTTTATTTTAATTATTCTTCTTAATTTTTTAATTATTCCTCTTAATTTTTTAATTATTCTTCTTGTATTTTTATTTATTCAGCATGAGTTTTCTATTCTAATTCAAGTCTATTATTTGTTTCTTCTTAATCTACTTGTATTTATTCAAGTTGATTATGAATTGTGTTATCAAAATTTGTAAGTTTTTCTTCTAATTCTTAAATTTTTACTTCTGAACCCTTATTAATTTCTATTAATTATGCCTATAATTTATATTCTTATGCTTCATTAATTGTTTATTATAACATCATTTCCATTGTTATTTTTGCATCTAATTCATTTAAGAATTATCCATGTGCTCTTATAGCATCAGTAATATTATTAAAATTATTCTAAACTCCTTTAACAAATTCATTTAAATCTTTTTTAATTTAATTCTTCTTCTACTCCAATCTCTCCATTTCTTTAACTAATAATTCTAATTTACCTATAATACCAGTATGTCTTTCTTTATCTAATTCTTCATTTGCTTAACGAATTTGTTCATTCAAATAAAACTTTGATTAAAAGTAAGCAAAGCTCTAATCAATTTAAGATTTTAATTAATTTCCTGATGTTATCTATTATTCTACAAGTTAAGTAAATCCATTTTATGTATCAAATCTCAATTTAGTAAGTTTTTAAGTAATTTCATCAAATAAATCTTATAAATCTTATTTAATTTTGTCAGTTAATTCTTAAAATTAAGTTTCTACATCATTCCTAAATTAAATCATTTATTAATTAAATTCTTCATTCATTTTATTAATCTACTAATTAATTTTATCTTCTAATATTTAAGCTGCTTCTTTTACTTACTCATGTATATCATTTAATTTTGAATTTAAATCTTCTTCTAGTTTAGTAAATTATTGATTTATTTATTCATTTAATTTTTAGACAGATTATTTAAATTCAGAAGTGACATCTTCTAATTATTATTATAAATTATTTTAAACATTATCAATCTTATTATTTAATGACATATCTAATTAATTAAGTTAATTCTCCATAGTAAATTACCATTATAATCTATCTTATTTCTCTTTATTTATTATATTTATAAGATGATCTTAAAAGTTTTCAAGTGTAGTTAAAGTATACATTCTTTCTAAATACATTTCACTTTAAATTTATATATGAATTTCTCTCATGGCTTAATCCATTTTTTCCATTTATTAAATTGTCCATATTCTTAATTTAAATAGATCATCTTCAATATCTTTCATCATCATTTTTAAATCATGTTTAGTTTAATCTAATTCTTATTAAACATATGATTTAAGATTATTATCTATTTTTTTAATAAATAATTTTATTTAATCCATAGATTTAGAAATTTCTATACTTAAATCATCCAAATTCTTTTGCATTCTATTCTCTGAATTAAGAATTTCCTATTTTAATTATCTATCAATATCTTTCACTTTTTCTTAATAATCTCTTTCAATCTTTAATATTGCTTCATTTAATTTTTCATCATAATCTCTTCTTAAAAGTTATATTTCAAAATCTAAATCTTCCTTTAATTTTCTTACCATATCTCCATATTTTTCAATCAATTCTTAAAGTCTTTATCTTAACTCTTTTTCTTCATCAATCATAGATTACAATCTTTATAAAATATAATCTTCTCTATTTCTAATAAATTCTTTCATTTAAATGGATAAACTATCTAATTTTGCATTAGTTTATTGATCAGCCATTTCAATTTCTCTTGTAATTCTATCATTTATTTATTATGAAGATTCTAAAACTTATTAAATAGTATCTTTTTTTGCAGTTTCAATTGCAAATTGTATTTATTCATGCAATTAAATATTGTATTGTAATTAAATATTTTTAATAATTTCAGAAAGTTCTATTCTTAATGAATCTAATTTGAATTCTTAAGAATTTAATCCTTAAGTAACTTTTTAATCTAAATTTTTCATTAATTAAAGATATTTCTTATCATTATTTTCAAGTTCACGAGATATTATTTTTAAATTTTCTTAATATTCATTTTTATCTTTAAGTTATTCTCCTTTTATATTTTTAAGATTTGTACTAACTTCAGTAAAAATAACTAAATTTTTCTATGCAAATTGTTTTTTCCAATCCTCATTTAATGATCTTTCATCATTTAATAATTTATTCTACATTTCCATTGATTTTTACATTTATTATTCATAATTCTATAATTATTCTTGTTATTTCTAAAATTCTTTTTGAAGACTAGTATTAATTAAATTAGCATGTTCATGCATCATTTATCTAGTTTCTCCTACTCTAAAATTTAATTCTTTTTATGCTTATTCAATTAATGCTACCTTACCTAATGAAGTTTCTCTTATCATCTCAACTGTTTTAGAAATAGATTTAATATTTTCAGTTACAATAGTTTAAGATGAAGCTAAATTTGCTTCTAATTATTCTTTTGTATTTTTAATAATCTAATTTAATGATGAAACACTATCATGCATTTATTTCATAAATTTCTATTCTCCTAATAGAATCTACTTTTCATCATTTCTTATTTCCTCTTTAAATGCTTACATCTTATTCTCCAATTAATTTCTTTAATCAAATTCATTCTTTAAACGTCTTTCAACTTCATCAGCAATTCTAGTTTCTACACTTCCAATTAAATTCTTTATATAATCTTAGTCTTAATTTATTTTAGCCAATTTCATATTATCTAATGCTTTGATACTGATCTTTGTTTTATCATTTTATTCTAAGAATTCCTCTCTCTATTATTTCAATTTATTATAGAAATCAGATTCTTATTTTACCAATCTATAATGTACTTCTTACTATTATCTTTATAGATCTTCTATTATTGCATCTCTATGAGTTTTCTCATTATTAAATGCTTCTCTCAATAATTTAACTTCAAGATTGTCAGATACTGGTTATATTGATGTTGGCTTTGATACATTTAATTTCATTTCAATGCCTTCTTATTAATTGATCAAAGAACTTAATTTAAGTTCTTGATCATTACATCTCTTTTGTAATTCAAAAATCATTTATGAAAGAGTATCTCTATTCTTTTCTCCTTAATTACGTAACTGACTCATTGCATCTTGAAAAATGATCTGTTTATCATTCACTTACCTCCACAATTACATTTCCTAAGATTCTAATTATTTAATTGATTGCATAAACTTTTATGGATTATCTTCTATAGTTTTTTAAATTCTCCTTTCAATATTGGCTTTGAAATCTATCATCATTATTTCCAAATCTCTGACCTTACTATTCAATTCTAACTAATTCATCTCCTTATCCACATCCTTCAATCCTGTTTGAATGCCAACTCTGCTATCCAAACGAGGTAATGTCATTGTATTTTTTGTACCTGAAGGCAATCTAGCAATTTATGTTTATTTTTGATCACTCTATATTAAACTATTAAATTTACTTCTAGAGTTTTTAATTAAGGTTATTATGGTCTAAACCGTAATTTTGGAGTTTGTCGATTATTTAGTTCATCCATAGATATTATAATTATATAATTGTATTAATTTTATACACAAACATATTACTTGATAATTTCAATTATACCTAAAGCAATCCTAGTATACATACAGTTATTCCATTAATAGTTGGGATTATGTAGAAAGCTGATGTTCAATAATTTCTAGATCATTGTAATTAAATAAGTTTCTAGTAGTAGTACTATAATAACTCATGAAAATATAAATAAATGATCATTCATGATAATACTAAAAGAAATAGAGCTATTTATAAATAACAAATTATAATTACTTATATAGACATCAAACCTTTTTTTGAAGCTGTTTTTAATCTATTTTTAAGGATAACTAGTAAATATTTATATAATGGTAATTTGAGATTTAATCAGAGAATGATTATAAAAAAGCCTCGATCTTTTATCCTTCTCAAAATAATTCAAACTAAATTGATATTAATAATTTTAGATAAGACTTTTTAATTTAATTTGTATTATGAATTGTGTTAAAAGAATGATATTTAATGAATAGATTATTATAAGAACATAGATCAATTATGAAGGATATTATAAATAAAGGAATATAATTTATATACTATGAATTGAACTAAATAAATAAGATTAAAATTTAGAATGTAATCTCTTATTTAAATATAGTAAGTATAATATTATTTCTATTATTGTAGTGTTAGTTTATGATTCATTTGGATATGCCAGAATCTCAATTCATTAGAGCAATTTGGAAACTTTTAAACACAGAATTAATATTGTAATTAGATATTATTATTGTAAATAAAGAAATGATAATAATGTTGAAATTACTAAATAATTAATAATTTAATATATTATTTTGTATGTTTTTAATGAAAATTCTAAAAAATTTAACATTGATTCCCAATATTTTGAAAAGATGCAACAAAATATTTATTATAATAATTGATAGTATGTAAAATGAAACAAAAAATAAAATTATATATATCAGTAGTGCGAAAGTTGAGTTCATTTAAAATTATCGTACTCATTAAAATTCATCATTATATATTAATTTATATTAGTGAATTATAAATATATTTGTCGTATCAATTTTGTATATGGGTTAATTTTTTTATAATGCAATCTGTCAATAAATTGTTTGTTAAATGCCAATAAGAACCAGCTAAGGAACAAATCATTTTTAAGACTGAATTCTTTAAATTCACTAATCACAAATCAGTTCTATTACTATTATGTAGTGATGAACACATTTACAAAATAAATGTAAATTCTCAATTACTTAATTTGTAGAGATAAAAGATTTATAAGGTTTCCCTTTAGTATTTACGATTTAGTGTAAAAGCTGAGTAGACTAATAAACAGACTTAAAAATAAATGAAAGGTGATGAATTTCACACTTAAATATACAAATTTACTTTAGAGAGAGATGACACAGATCCTAATGAATTTTATAACTTTAACTTCTAAACCATGTATTGGTTTGATAATTTGAGGAACAAATTAAATATGCTGGATTATTAAGTGAACTATGATATTTCTAAATTAATCGGTAAAGGAACTTTTGCATCTGTTTATGAAGCAAAATCAAAATTTGATAATTAAATGTATGCGGCTAAGGCATTCTATAAGAAAACACTCTATTAAGATCCAAAAGGAAAAGTATTATTTAAAATTTTTAGTTTAGGAACAAGTTGAAAATGAGATTAGAATCATGAGGCAACTCAATCATCCTAACTTAATAAACTTACATGAAGTTTATGAAAACAAAGCATAAATATATCTCATTATAGATTTAGCAAGAGGAGGATCACTTGAATATGCACTCAAAGTATTAAATGGACCAGTGCCTTTCTTATCAGCAAAAGTGATATTCCGTTAGATAGTAGAAGGATTAAATGGATTACATGAGAAGAATTTAATGCATAGAGATTTAAAACCAGATAATATTCTATTCAGAGATTTTGTTCCCTTAAAAAGATATGGATTGATTAATATGGGACCTAATATAATGGTTAGTGATTTTGGTGTTTCTAGTGTAGTCTAAGAAAAATTAAATGTTTATTAATATACTGGAACACCAGGATACATGGCCCCTGAAGTATTTGAAACAGAATAAGATCCTTTAAAAACATATAATGAGAAATGTGATATATTTTCATTAGGTTGTATTCTTTATTATTTATTGATTGGCAAACCACTTTTTGTCAATAAATAAGCTAATATGGAAATGAAAATTGATTGGATGTCTGTTGAATAGGAATTGAATTCAAGTCATTCTCTTACTATGTTATTATAGAAGATGTTATCTCCAAATCCTTAAGATAGACCATCTTGTAAAGAAATAATGGAAAACAAAATATTAGAAGTGGAATATGGTGAAGATGGAGTACCATTATTCAAAGATTTCTAAAGACCTAAAAGTAGTCCTCCAAAAAGATTGATTTAAGAAGATTCCCTTAAAAACAAAGGTAAGAGAGGTAGTGTTTTGATGAACAATAAGGCTATCAATATGATGCCCATTATGGAAGAGAAATAAAGAGATTCTGGTAATCATAAATTCACCAAAAGAAATACTAATATGGATGTGTAAGATATGAAATCGAGTCAAATCATTGTTAATCCATAATCAGTAAAACAGGCACGACGTTCGTCAGCTATCGTTCCTGGAACTGCTAAAAGACCTTCACAACAATGATTAAATTAAATTAAATTTTAATATGTAGCAAATTAGTAAAGAGAAAGAGTAGTAGTATTAGTAGTATATGGATTTGGAGAAGGATGTTATGAGTACTTTGGCTAAAGTCAAACAATATGAAGGTTCAATGACTTAGCTAAAAAGAAATATTCAGAAATGCCAAATTACATTAAAGGAACTTGGTAGTATTAATGAATAGAAGACATATCAACCTGTTGGTAAATGGTAATAGATTTCATTTAATTAACAGCTTCATTCTAAAACCAAAAAAAGATATTGCTGATGAAGTTGTAGAAATCATTAAATCTCATGAAAAAGATATTGATGAATATGAAAAAGTCAGATAACATTTAATTACAAAAGGAAAAGAAAAGGAAACATAATTACAAGAGGCCATGAAAGCATTAAAAATTTGAATTATTCCTTTATTATGTTAAGTATAACAAAAATTTGTTATTCATCTTAATAACTAATAAGAAATAAATTATACTAAACTTTTATTATCAAAATTGTTAATCAGAATAAAGTTGGCTTAGCTATTTCTTTATGTTACTAATAATATATTATAATTTATTACAAAAAAATCAACAGTCTTTCTAGGTATTTAATTTACATCTTTTTTAATCTATAAAACATTAGATTTACTCTACATTAAAAACTTTAAATTTTTGTATAATTAAACAGCTTCTTCTATTTGTGATTCAACACATTAATTTTTTGGTAAATTAACTTAACTATTGTAAGATTCTTTATGTTAATGAAAATCCTATAATTAATAGGATACACTCTTATTTTTAGTGGAATTAGATCCAATAGGTATTGAATTAAATTATACTTTCAACATAGTCTTAATAGGAGTTGATTTTTTCTCAATAAAAGGAGATTATTATTTAGTTTGGCTTCTATTTATTGTTGATCTTGGAGCTTTACGTTCGCTATATGATATCTAATTTGTAGTTGATTCTTTATTTTCTGATTCTATTGTTACTGTTTTATTAATAGATTAATTAATTTTTTTTTCTGATCCATATTTTTATTAAGAAAATTTATATTATTATTATTATTATTATTATTATTAAGGTAGCTTCTTTAAACTTTAACTTCTCATAACTCCTTTAAAACATTCAACCATTTTTATATGTGAAGACTCTGAAATATGTGATTCTTTACTTGATGGTCTTTGCCTTTATTCATTATATAATTTTTTTTGTTATTATTGTTAAGATGAATTCTATTTAGGATTATTCTTTGAAGCACCATTATTAATGCTAGAAGATTAATAAGAAAATTATGATTTATTTGCTTATTTATCTATTTCAAAATCTTTCGTTTCTCTTGTTAATCTTTCTATTTCCAAATCTATATTACCTATATCTTTCAATAATATTTTTTTCAAATGATTACTATCATTTTTAATAATAGAGGGAGGTTATGCAATTGGAATTGGCTCTACAATTTATTGTATTTATTCATCCTCTGATTCTGGAGAAGGAGTGGAATTCTATTGAGGAGATTCTTCTTTAACAAGTTTTAATTAATTTGATTCATTTTATGTATTCTTTAATAATGGTTTCTTTTAGTTAAACACTATGAATTTCTACTAATTTATTTATGATTTTGATATTTGAGATGCCTTTTTATTTTTTTGACTATTCTCGTATTATTCTAGCAAATTACCCATAATTTATTATTTTCTTATGTAAATCACAATCAGTACCTCAACTCAAATTAAGCAGCTGCTTCTTCTTCACTTAATTTACTATACCTGCCTTATTCCTTCATTCAGTTAAATAATTTAATATGAGTATTTATTATGAGCTAATTAATTTTAGAAAGCTTTTGTTTATCATAAAAAGAATTTATCAAATAAATAAGATTTCTATTCTTGAATACAAACTTCTAAAATAAGCTAGAATTACAATATAATTAATTTTATACATATACACACATAGAAATATATATATAAGATTTTGTAAAATAACTAAAAATATATATATATATATGGAATCTTACTTTTATTCAAATAGGTTGGATTATATCATTTAAAAGTTTGATGTAAAAAATAATTACTTTATAATGAAATTGGAATGTGACTTTAACAATTTTGAGATTTGTGATACATATGAAAATAAATTAATTTCATGGCTGAATAATGGTTTTAATGGATTATTCAATTCCTTAAGTGACCTTAGTTAGTTTAACATTCTGTGGTAGTTGCAAACAATAAATTGTTACTGCTACCATGTTAGGATTGGATCTTGGATAAAAAAATGATTAGACTCCACAAGTCTTACAAAAGTAGTGTTTAGCCTAAATTTAAATTAAATATTTACTTGTTTGGTATTAAAAGTGTATAAACTAAGTTCTTCCATACTTGTCAATAATTTGAACTTAGATTAAGGAATTAGAACATGATGGTTTTATTTCATACGGCAAATAGAACAAGCACACTATATTACTTCCATTTCAAGAGGGCCAGAGAATTCAAATTATACTTTGCAACAATGACAACCACCTTAAAATAATTGTTCCATTTTCTTAATTTTTTTATATATAATTAACGTGTAATATATTATTATAAATATATATATATATATAAAGTATAATAGCTTAATAGTATATCAAATAGACTATATGAAGAATTATTCAAATAATAAATTTTAAATATAAATTATTACTAATATTAATTATATATTTAGAATAATTGTTTCATATTAATTACATTTTGTTTGTTTATTAATAAAACATTAGATGTCATTAAGACTCAAAATGTAATAAAATTTGGAAAAAATGCAATAGCTATTTATCAATTTCATAAATATAGTACTCGTAGCCAAGCCTCTATTTATTTTTTAATCATTAATTCAATCTAAAATTGAATATTTATGAGTTGGAATGTAAAATAGATTCCTCCTAATTATTTTCTCAATTTCTTAAACCACCTAAATCTCTGTATGTCTATGTTTTGGTCTTTTTAACTATAATAAAGCTTTCCTCTATATAAATTAAGGAAAAGCATGTTATTCTGACCAGTCTTCTCTTTTTCTCACTGATTCATTGTTTTATAATCTTTTTGTTAATACTCTAGGTGTAATATTATTTAATTTAAGTCTTGGTAATTCATTTCTCCTTTCAGAGTTGATTTAATGAGTAAGATGATGAACATCTTTAATATCACTTATATTTTTATTTAATGAGGTTGTATGTTAATTATTACAACGTGATCTTGGTCTAATTTCATCATTATACCAAGGCCCAATATCTTGATCATATTACATTTTTTATACTAATAATATTTTTAATGCGTAAATTCTTTACTCAAATTCCTAAAGCTGTTGAATTGTTGAAAGCAAATCCAACTCTGCCAGTTAGAGCCCATATTGAATACTGTTCAGGATGAGGATATCGTTCATAAGCTATTTTAGCTGAAGTATGCTTAAAGCATCTCTATCCAAAAAGTGAAGTCACTTTAAATTCACCAGATTCAGTAAGAATATTTGACTATTTATATAGAGAACAGGTAATATTGAAGTGACAATATTTAAATCTGATGGAAAAAAAGAATTAGTCCATTCTAAAAAAAATGGTTAAGGAAATATCACACCTGATAATGTTGCTGAAATCATGTAAAGAGTGATAAGGTTTGTTGAATGAGAACAAAAAATATTGAATATAATAGGTAAATTAAAAAGATTAAATGAATGAAGAATTGGAAAGAAATTTTGGATTCCAATTTTGAAAAAGGAATTTTAATCTGTTTAAATGAAACTATTGTATTCATCACATATAAATTTAAAATATAATTCTTAACAATTTAAGAATATTTAATTACATATTGAATTAGATTTCTCAAAAATAGATAACATACTTTTCAAATTATATCGTTCAAACTCTTCATATTAGATTTACTTCATGTAAATGCTTTTAATTTCCTAATTCTTATTTTATAACTTGTATTTCTAATTCAATAAAGAAATTATTATTAAATAATAATAAGAATTCTAAGATTGTATTGTATATATTCCTTTTAATTTGAATTGATATATCTACTTCTAATTAAACATATGTTTATTTTATTATCATCCCTTTAACTATATATTTTGCTATTTAATCCCTTTTGGGATACATTAAGTAATATATAATCATAAGTGTAAAAAGTTTCTAAATTATCAATTCTTTAAGGAATTATGCAATCTCTTAAATTCATTATACTTAAGATTTTTTATATCACAAATTTTTTAATTGCTGTAATTTAATTAGTGAGAAATATTTGAGTTAAAAATGATGTAATCTTATCAACTGGTAAGGTTTCTCATATCATTATAAATAAGATCTTGTATGATTTATTAAAAGTATAACTCCATCTCTTCAATATATTAATTGAAAAAGGACTTTCTTGCATTAGCATTGAACTCTACATATATACGATTATATTCTCCTTTGTTTACTCATAGATCTTGATTAAATATATATTTTAATATGATATTTCATTAATGTTTTAGAAAAGAATTGTTTTTTAGTTTTAAAATTCAATGATATATATCATATGATTTCTGATAATTTCAGAAAATACGATTGTTAATTTTGTAATTATTTTGGCATGTTCTACAATAGAGGGTATTATTTTGATTATTAATATCAATAGTTTCTATAAAGAGATCTTTTTAATTTAGATTCATTTTTATAACTCTTTAGTAACAAATGAGGAATGCATTAATAATTTATTATTTTTAACATTTATTATCTTTAATTTATAATAAAATAATCAATTTTATTATTATATATATTTTATCTAATTATGTTCTGTAAGAAATTATATCGATCTATAATATTATATTATTATTAGTAATTAGCAGAAATCAAAAATTTAATAATAATATTAATTTTCCGCTATTTTTAATTTAAAATGTGTATAGAAGAAGTCTAAATAGACAAAGGATTGGAAAAGTTTGTGAATGTAGCTATGAAATAGTATATAATATATTTAATATAAGCTATTCTTGTAGATATGGAACAAAACAGGATAATTGGAGAGCAAAAGCAGAGGCTTAATGGAATGGTCTTCCTTTGTATAAAGATAAAATGAAAGTGTTGGAATTTATGCAAAGTAAAATCAAATAATTGGAAGGACCTTCAATAAAAATTACCAAATTCTTTAAGCAAATACCTCATTCAAATGTTTAATAATAATAAGAAATTCAAGTTGCATAGATTTAAGAATAATCAGATATTGAAGAATAAGCAGGAATGTCTACAGTTCAAAAATCTAAGAAATCTAGATATAGTAGGTTCTTTGAGGAAAATTATTGGAAAATGAAATTAGAAAATGAAATTCTAACTCATGAAGAAATACAGTTATTAATAAAGAAATTATGGGAGGAAAATGAAGAAGATAGAGCACATAATATGAGTAAATAAAAATTAAGTTTTTGATACTCTAATTTTTATTTTTATTTTTATAATAAAATTCGTTAAGAATGATGATTTTTTCACTATCAATTATAAATATAGACAAAATATTCATATGATACTTATCAATTGAAATTTAAGAGATAATCAATTGAAATATAAGTGAATTTCTACAAAAATGAACTAATTTTCTAGTTAAGAATGATATATCATATAAAGATTATTAGAAATAATTATTGCATTATTAATAAGCTTTTGAATTTATTAATAAAAGTAGATACATAAATAATAATATTCATTTGATAAATATATAAACTCTATCAAAAGAACTATGTATCTGAATTTATAAAATTTTCATTTATTATAAATAAGCAAGTGAGAAAATACATATTATGATAATATTTATATGTTATAATCTTGTAATAATGTAACCACTAGTTTACAATATAAGTAAGTGGTTGAAAAGTATTAACATTTTTTAGATGAGAGGGCTAAACTAAAGTAAAGATCAGAAGATAAATTAAGCATTGCTGTCAAAAGAATATATTTAAACTCTTTATTACCTTCATTATAATCAGATCATTATTAACAGACAAATAGAATTAGTCAAAGACTGTGTACTTTATAAAAAGAATAGTATTCTTAATTTAAATAGGAATCTATAGATTAAATAACCAATAATATTTAAAAATCAATAGTCACTCCTAATTCAAATTATGTTAGTTAATTTAAGCATCGGAAATCATAATCAAATTTAGATGGTTCTCATTTGTAAGGATTTCTTAATGGACTTTATAAATGTGATAAATTAGAACATCATTCTAGACATATTTCAATAAAAGACTTAAATTAGAAATAAAGAAAATAATCTGATGAATGTTAAGAAAATCATATTCATTTACCATCTTTATAATAACCATAGAATGAATTAAGTAAACATATTAATAAGAAAAATACATCAAAAAAGGTTTCACATGAAGAAATCTTATATACTAATAGATGGGAAAGAGATAGAGGTAATAATGTTGTGAGAATTGATAGATTATAAGTAGATTAATTAACAAATGATATTTTTGATTATATCTTATCTTAAGATATAATCAAAATGTATTTTGAAAACATAAATCTTAATTAATTACAAAATATATTATAAGAATTACTTAAAGGGGTTTATTATGAAAATGTAATTAATTTTGAATAAATGATTTCATATTTTACTACTCTTTAATTCTCTTATTTAGAAATCTTTTATATTAAATATGCAATAGCTTAAGCATTAATTAAAGCCAATTACAACTATCTCTTTATTGAAAGAGCTCTCAATTAATTTGAAGAGTATAGATATTTAATATAAAAACCTATTCCTTTTATTACTAAACTTTTTGATAATATATTCTATTCAAGCATAGCCAAAGATCTAATTTTGAAATTACTTAGAAGTGTTTCCTATAATAAATACTTATAAACTCATAAATTTGAAAGTGAATAATTTATAATTGCAATAAAGAATGGCCTTTTTCCTTATTTGGTAGGAGATTATGTTGCATTACCATTACATGCAAGAATAAAAGATGTTAAAGCTGAATTATTTAGATAATAAATTCTTAAGCCATTTATTAATGATACTTTTGTTATATAAGTTAAAAACCTACTAAAAGAATATAATCTAGAAGATTTATATATTAAAGATGTAGAAAGAAGATTAATTTTTCCAAAGATAGAATTAAATAATATAGAAGATAGTCATTTTCCTATTCATTATATATATTCTTATATTCAATGTAAGAATACTCTCATACCTTCTTATGATATTAAAGCTTTGATTAAAGTTATTAAAATAGATCCAATCATTAAAGAATCTGATTCTACTATTTTTGAAGACAATGTAACTTATCTATCCAAATTTGAATAAATATAAGATGATATATAATTATTTTTATGAAATCTAAATAGATCTCTAAATCTAATTCTGTCCCAAATATAAATTGATTTTATCATTTAATTAAACAACTGAATAAATTAAATTATTTTTATAATTATGAAGAAATTTTTATTAATTGGTGCACTATTCCTTTTGCTTTAAATAACTTATGTGAGTGCAAGTATAAATCAACTTTAAATTAGATTGCATGTAATTGGCTTAAGATTTTAAATGCACATATATGCATTTATAATGTACAGATAATCTTAATGGTGAATGCTCTTGTGAAGATGGTTCTACTTGTAGATGGAAAGATGGTATTGGTGATGATAATTGTCCTTGTGGAGGAGCAAAGCCTAGAAGAAGAAGAAGAAGAGTACACGATGGTCTGTGAATACATCCTGCATAATAATAATCAATCAGATAAGTGTTAATTTATTATGTAATCTCTTTATTTCAATCATTTCATCTAAAAAATTAAAATTAGTTGTAATATCTACCTTGTGATCCCATTAAATTCTCTTTCTTATTCAAGAGATATTCAATAAATTATTTAAACCTATAATATAGATGCCCAAGTTAACAATATGTTTACATATTAATAATAATTTGTTTAAATCCTTAACAATAATTCTTATACTATATTTTTTAAAGTTTTAAGTATTTTCTTTGTAAAAATTCTTTTTCTCTTTATTATTTATACTTTTCAATAAAATATTTATATTGAGTATTAAATAAATGTAAAAATTTTAATAGATCAACAAAAAAACTTTTTATGATCAAGAATCTCTTTGTTATTATAAAATTATCAAATTATGATGTAATAAATCTGAAATTAATATTAAAGTAAATAATTTATTAAAAGATAATTAGATAATAATATTGAATTCATAAAATCAAAAATTAAATGATTAATTAGAAAATTGTTATTAATAAATTGAAGTGTTTAATTTAAATCATTCCTTAATTCAATTAAACAACATATATAATTTATATTTACTCTTGAACCTGAACCTATTATTTAAAACAACAATATATAAATAAATATATTTATTTGTTTTGTTTTATTATTCATCATTTTTATTCTTAAATTAATTATATTCATTATTCTATAATAATTATATGCTTGTAAAATAATATAAAAAGATAAAATGTAATTCTAATTACAATAAATTCAATTAATTGCAAAGAATAATAAATCATGTTTCAATCATAGAAGTGGGCTGAAGAAATAAATTAGAAATAAATTCTTTTTTATTGGAATATCCATTTATAGAACTAGTTTATGTTAGTTGATGTTAATTTATNTTGCATGTAATTGGCTTAAGATTTTAAATGCACATATATGCATTTATAATGTACAGATAATCTTAATGGTGAATGCTCTTGTGAAGATGGTTCTACTTGTAGATGGAAAGATGGTATTGGTGATGATAATTGTCCTTGTGGAGGAGCAAAGCCTAGAAGAAGAAGAAGAAGAGTACACGATGGTCTGTGAATACATCCTGCATAATAATAATCAATCAGATAAGTGTTAATTTATTATGTAATCTCTTTATTTCAATCATTTCATCTAAAAAATTAAAATTAGTTGTAATATCTACCTTGTGATCCCATTAAATTCTCTTTCTTATTCAAGAGATATTCAATAAATTATTTAAACCTATAATATAGATGCCCAAGTTAACAATATGTTTACATATTAATAATAATTTGTTTAAATCCTTAACAATAATTCTTATACTATATTTTTTAAAGTTTTAAGTATTTTCTTTGTAAAAATTCTTTTTCTCTTTATTATTTATACTTTTCAATAAAATATTTATATTGAGTATTAAATAAATGTAAAAATTTTAATAGATCAACAAAAAAACTTTTTATGATCAAGAATCTCTTTGTTATTATAAAATTATCAAATTATGATGTAATAAATCTGAAATTAATATTAAAGTAAATAATTTATTAAAAGATAATTAGATAATAATATTGAATTCATAAAATCAAAAATTAAATGATTAATTAGAAAATTGTTATTAATAAATTGAAGTGTTTAATTTAAATCATTCCTTAATTCAATTAAACAACATATATAATTTATATTTACTCTTGAACCTGAACCTATTATTTAAAACAACAATATATAAATAAATATATTTATTTGTTTTGTTTTATTATTCATCATTTTTATTCTTAAATTAATTATATTCATTATTCTATAATAATTATATGCTTGTAAAATAATATAAAAAGATAAAATGTAATTCTAATTACAATAAATTCAATTAATTGCAAAGAATAATAAATCATGTTTCAATCATAGAAGTGGGCTGAAGAAATAAATTAGAAATAAATTCTTTTTTATTGGAATATCCATTTATAGAACTAGTTTATGTTAGTTGATGTTAATTTATGATATTTATAAAGAAAGAACTACACTTATTCTAAATGATAATTAGAATTTAATTTCAATATTTTTGATAATTAATAAAATGTAAATTCCAACAAATAATGGTAATCCCTACCCTCAATATTATTACCCATAATAAGGTTACGTGTAATATCCATAAGTTTACCCTTAATAATAATATTAATAATATCCTGGATAACAAATTCCATAGTAATAATATGTGTAATAACCAAAATCGAAGCCAGTTATTCCTGCAAAGAAACCTAATCCATATTCTTTTGAACCAGGAAGTAATAAGGAATTAGATGATGCCTTAAATAGTATAGATACAATGTATAATGATATGTTTGACACAGTGGATAATTAAAAACTTAGACAAGAATCAGGTATATTTAAATGTATATATATATATAGAATAGGAGAAGGAAGAAGAATATTGTATAGGTATTCCTATTGATTAGAAAAATAATGGTCAATAGATTTAATTAAATTAAGTACCAAATGCTTTTGGAAATATATAATAAGATCCAGAGAAATGGAATTATTACAATGGAAATCGTAATTCATTCTATTGAAATATAGATATTCATTATATAGAACATTACTTAATATTTAAATATTTTTATAGTTTATAATTCTCATATTAATGTATAAGTTAGATGGAATTTTTATAGTTAATAAAAATAATAAAAATATAATAATCTATGGCTAATGGTGTAACTACAGAATGGGAAGACATTCATGTAAAACATGGAAATTATGTGGAAAGAGAGAAAGTGACAACTCTAGCAGAAACCTATTAATAAGCAATTTAGAAGTTGGATGAAAAATAAGATAGTGATGATGATTTCTTTGAAGATGATGAATTTACAAAATAATATAAAAATTAAAGGTATGCATTATCTATAAAAATAGACTCTAATAAATGATGGAGTAAGCTTAAAAGAAGCTATATGGTGAGGTATATGAGATATCAAGAGATGAATATGTTAAATAAGTGACTGAAGCATCAAAAGATCGATTTGTCGTATTATCTCTTTATTAAGATTACATAATTGAATCTTTAAAACTCAATGAAGTCTTATAAGAGTTAGCCAAACAATATAAAGAAATTAAATTTGTTAAGATGGTAGCAACTAAATGTATTGAAAATTTTCCAGATGATTAATGTCCATGTTTCATTATATATAAAGACACAAAAGCAGTTTCAAATATACCATTCATTCATAAACTTAGAAAAATTACATTTGCCTCTATTGAAGACTTGTTGATTAGTCAAGGTTTGTATTTAAATATTTAATATAGGTGTTATTCCAAAACCAGTAGAAGAAGATGAATAATATGAAGAGATTAAGGATAAACTTAAACATCCATATAAGACTAATAATGTTAAAGATGTTGATGATGAAATAGATGATAGAGAATACTCTCATAAAGTTCAATTCTAGAAACCTAAATGAATTGTAATAAATTTTATAGAATTTATTAATTATATTATAATTATTTATTATTATATAATTAATTTAATATAAAAAAATTTATATTAATAATTTACATGCGAAAGTTTGGACACAACATCAAATTTAAATACAGTCTTTAATAATTATCTTATTAACGTCTTTAATAATGATCGTTAAAATATTTTTAAATACATTTAAGAGCCATTACAAGTATTGTGAATATTTGATAAATTAAAAATGTAAAATTCAAAAAATAAGTAAATATTTTGTGATCAATTTGAATTGTTCAAAGATAAGTAATTTTAGTCTATTTCTTCATTAAAGGTATTTAATATTATTAAATATTTTATAGTAAGTTAAAATTGAGTAGGTTAGTAATTAAGAATAAATAATTAATGAATCAAGTGTTGAAGATATTTTTGAATAAATGGGAAACAAAGGATCTAATCAAGAATAACCAAAATAAATTAATAAAGTAAATAAAATCAATAAAAATGATGATTGGAAATCATATTATAATTTAAGATTGAAAGAAATTAAATTAGAAAGACCTGAACTTAAACATAATTAAATGACATACTTAATATCAGAAGAATGGAAAATAATCAAGAAATAATTTAAAAAAGTTCCTTTATCTTTAAATCAAGATGAAGATTTATTAAATAAGAAGAAATTAAAATAAATTAAAGATAATTCAAAATTTTGTTAAGAAATAATATCATTTGAAAAATAAGAATGCGATAGTGAACTTGATTTTAATCCATTTGAAAGTGCCAAATTTATTGAAAATTTAAGATTAAAGAAATTTAAATTAGTTATTAATGATTTAACTTATGAACTTCCAGGAATTGCTATTATAGAAGCAATCAATAATGATTCAATTCTAATATATTTGAATCAAAATATCAATAATAATAATGTTACAAATATAAGTACTACATAGGGTACTCCAAATAAAAAGGCGAATCCTAATTTAGAAGATATTGGAAGTGATAGTGAATAGAGTATTTGTAGAGGAAATGATGATTTTATTTTGTAAAACAATATTAGATCATTTTTATGATCACGATAACAACTCTATCAAATTATAAACAAAATATTACTATCTTTTACTACTCAAAATTGTAGATGTAAAATATAACTAAATTAATGTATATAATTAATAGTTATCATTTTTTTGCTTTCTTCTTCAATTTATAATTGTTGCAAAACACATCAAAATATTATGAATATTATACAATTTAAACTAAATTGATTTATATATATAAAATGGATTTGTAAATGGAAGAACAACAATTCTTTGCTAATCATTCATTATCAAGTATATTTGTTTTATTTAGATAGTCTCAAGTAGATACACAGAAAGAAATAATCCTTTATAACTTTATCATCCAACTCATTAAATTGGAATTAAACAAATACCTGATATTGAAAATTTAGAAATACCATTTGAAGATGGAAGTATTTAAGAATAAATCTCACAACATAATATGTCTAATCCAATAACATCATCAGAAAGGAAAAGCTAGATTCAACACCAAAACAATGAAATTAAAGAACCTCAATTTCGATAACAGTTAGAAAGATAGAGTTAATTCATTCCTGAAGTTGATGAACAAAAAAACTTTTTGCATCTAATTCGAAGGAAAAAATTGATGTAAAAATTTATAACAAAAACTCGATAAAAATCATACATTTTCTCATAATTATTAGCAGAGTAATTTAAGAAACTATAATTCGAATAATATATTCTTAAGAATAAACAAAATATTTAAAATGTAAACAATAATGAAAAGTTAAAAACAAGTAAGTTAAATTTCATCCCTTTGTTTTAAACTCAACAGCCGTTTCTAATACTTTGGGAATTCTTTATATTTATTCAAACTTTATATGTAACTTGGTGGGGACCCTTTACTGTAGTTTTTGAGAACAATTTTCATAAGAATACGATAAGTGAATATATTGTTATATATTTTGGAATAATTGATATCATAATGACAATGAATAAAAGTATTGTCTATTAAGGATAGATATTAGATGATAGGGGAATAATAATAAAATAGTATTTGAAAACTTAATTTGCACCTGATCTAATTTCTATATTTACTATATGCTCAATTGATAATAGGAATTATGCTTAAGATTAAGAATTCATTTTCATAATTTTTGCAACAATTTTAATATACATAAATTAAAAAAGAATAATGAATATCTTAGACAAAATATAAGAGTCTTTTGATGTTTAATAAGATGCATTGGATTTAATCAAGGTATTATTGATAATTGGATATTTTGCACATATTAGTGCATGTATTTGGGCTAGGATTTCTATGATAAGTGATAAATATGGTTATATGTCATGGATTAAATATTATGAAGTTGATAATCAATCTTCATGGATTTAATATAATTTTTCATTTTATTGGGCTACAATGACAATGGTAACTGTTGGATATGGAGATATTACTCCACAAAATGAATATGAGATGTTGTGTGCTATTCTTATAATGTTTATTGCAAGTATTATATTTGGTTATTCATTAAATTCTATTGGAATAATTTTGAAAAATATAAATGATAGACAATAGAAGTTTAGGTAATAAATTATTAAAGATAGTTAGAAAATCATAATTGTTAATTAATTCTTACATGAACAAAAATTAAGTTAGTCTTTAATTATAATGTAAAGTGAGAAATTATTTAAAATATTATATTGAATAAGATAATGTTTAGAATGATGAAGAAGTATGATAATATTAAAATATGATTAGTTAAATGCTTTGATTTCTAAATTATCTCCAGGTTTGAGAGAGGAATTGTTATATGATATTTAAAAGAAACCTTTAAAGTCAATGGACTTTTTCATAAAGGATATGTCTCCAGAAGTGTAGAAATAAATAGCTTATTAATTGTAAGCGTAACATTTTGCTCCTTTAGATGTAATTTACAATTAAAACAGTTTTGATAATAATTGTTTATATTTAATTGTTGAAGGGAGAGTTCAATTGATTGATGAAAGAAATAATGAAGTTGTATATAAATATGAGAAAGGATAATGTTTTGGTAAATATGAATTTTTTACTGGTTTGAATAGAGAATTATAAGCAAGAAGTGAAACATTTTCACATGTGTATAGTTTGAAAAGAGATGATATGATAAGAATATTAGAAAATTTTATGGATGACAAAGAAAAGTTTGCAAATATCAAAGATTAAATAATAATATTAAATAATTTTTAGATAATTGATTTGAATTGCTATTTTTGTAATGAATTTACTCACACTTATATCTAATGTCCTTATTTATAATACAAACCAGATTTGGAAAGATTAATAAAAAAAGAAGGTTTTTGTAAATAAAATAGATAACGTTTCTTAAGATAAAAATTGAGAACAGGATCTTCATTAAATTTATTGATTGTATTCTATTTAGAATGATTTAATTAGATAAAGAAGGAGTAGCATGACAAATTTCTTAAAGATATTGGGATTGAAATAGATTCCTAATCATCTTCATCTAGTGATGAGAAAGAATAATCATAATAATTATCAAATTAACAAAGTAATTCTATAGAGAAGAATTAAGTAAAAGATGACTTTCCATCTGCCAAGAAAGATTACTTATCAACATTAAATCTAGAAAATAAGTCTTTAAATGTTATGACAGAAAGATTTATGAAGCAAAGAAAAAATTAGAGATAAGGTTCTCATCATACTCATCAAATGTAGACCTAAGCTATTAAAACTATGTAAATGGATTAGGAAATTGAAAATACTAACATTTCTAAAAGAAAAAGATCTTAATCTATAAAGGATATAACACCAAAGAACAATAAAAGAAGGAATAGTTAGGATTCATAAAGTGGAGGTGATACAAGTAGAAATAAGAAAGCAATGTCTATAAACAATACAACAACTAAATTATTGAATAGTAATAATATGAATAGCATAAAGTCTATAATTGAATAATAATAGATGGATTTTATGAAATTAACAGAGGAAATAGATTAATATAGATTATAATTTTTTAATTGCGATATGGAAAAAAGTTAATAATTCAAATATTATTTACCTTAAAATAATTTGAGTCAAATTTTATTACAATATTAACATTAATAGAAAAATAATAAATTCAAAGGTAGATGTGAATCCAATAAATATTCCATATATTTCAATGTGAAAAAATAGACATAAACAAATAGATCTCAAAAATAGACTAGAGGAAGTCGTGTTTGTTCTCCAGGTTCTAAAAAATTGATAAGTAAAACTTAAAAAAAATCATTTATAACCAATCCTTTATAGCAAATGGTTAGAATAGCATAGAATGAAACTTAATGAAATAGTTGTTTCTTCATATATATTTTATTCTATCTTCTATCTTTTCATATTCTTTATATATATATTCATTTTTTTAATTAAGTAATTTACCCGTTTTTTGTGGAAATATATTATTAATTTTATTTAGATGAATAAGTTCATAACCGTAGCTTTGATTGCTTTAGTTAGTGTTCAAGCCTTCGATATTGATTTTGCACTCTTGTTGTAGGTAATAATAAATTACAATCTATTTCAAAGACAGGATCACAATCAAATGATGCTGTACAAGCAGTCTATGATTTATTAAATGATTTAAAGACAAGCAATATAGAAGCATAAGGACTTGCAGATGAAAAAAACATATCAGATGAAGAAATAGGATAATCTAGAATTGCAGCATTATCAAAAGTTAATGAATTGAATCAAAAAGCTTGGGCAAGTGCAAAAGCAAGAAGAGAATAAATTGGAATTGAATATAGAGTAATTCACTTTATATATCATAATTCAGGAAGCAACTGACTATATAGCTTGGGCTACATAAAGATTAGCTGATATTGATAGAAGAGAAGTAGAATTAGAAGAATTAAGATGTTTCTCAAATGGATTGTTTGTAAGAGCCATTAAATAACATAATGATGCTTTAGGAGTCATCAGAATATTAAAAAATGATTTGAGGTATAATATATAAATAGAAAATTCTTAGTGGATATTTAACAGGAGCTCCATCTTCAATGGTTGAATTGAAAGTTGAGAATGTTGCTGACAAACTTAAATAATACAGTCAATTATTTAATTAAGATGCTATGAGTAAATTTGCTTAATTGGCTTCTGAATAAGCTTCAGGAAATGCTGAATTACATGCTTTAGGAGAGAATGAAACTACAAGTGGAGGAGACAGATAACCAGGAGTTAATGTTGGTCAATTAGTTTATAATGCTTTGAGTGATTTAGAAGATCAATTAAAAACAGCTTTGTCTGCTTTAGAATAAAATGAAATTGCTGGATATTATCAATTAGCTGATTGGTTAGCTGATTCTGAAGCTGAAAAGGCTCATTTATAAGATGAAATCCAAAGAAAAACTCAACTCCAAGATAAATTAGTTGTGGTAACTATATATATTATATAATCTTTTTTATAGTAAGAATAAGCTGCCCTCGCTGTTTAAGCCAAAGCCAATTCAGTCTTAAAAGATTCATAAAATGCTATTAATTCTGCTACAGCTAGTTTATAAGAGTTGAGAGATCTCTATGAAACAGAATTGAATAGAAGAAATGGTATTCTTTTTAATTATGAAAATAGAGGAGAATGCCATCATTGATGAAGTAATCCACATCTTCAAATAATAAGTTTTGGAAATGGCTAACTAAACCTCATTTGGAAAGAAATGAAATATTTAGATTATCAATTTAAACTGAATATTTTATAAATTATTAAATATACATCATCCTTTATCAACTAATCCACTTATTAAATTATCCATTATTCCAAATTCCCTCTCTCTCCTTCCCTTATGGATTGTATTGAATTCCCTTTCCATGTTACATCCCATATTACCACTATCCTTTATAAATCCACTAATCTGGCCTAATTCACAATCAAACTGCCATTTACCACATAAACACTCCATCTCCATGTTCTAAGTCATTTTCATATTGTCCTTCATATTTTCTAGAGTCTAACCATAAATAGATTCCTTATCCATTCCTTTTTATCTATCCATCTACTGTAATAACTTATCCATAATATTTGTCTCCATTTTTATACTCAATAGTTGCCTCTCCTTATAGTTAATTATTCTAAAACTCTCCTTGATACTCATTCCCTGTTACTAAATCAATCAGTCTCCCTTGCCCACACTTCACATTATTCTTAAAATCTCCTTTATATTCATACTTCCCTTGTAATATCTCTTACCCTTTCCCTTGCTTTAAATCCTCTTCCCAATCTCCTTCATAGGAATAACCACCTGAACAAAATAATCCTCTTCCATTAGCTTGACCATTTTAAGAGAATCCCTCATAATAATCACCTGATGCCATAATTATTCTACCAAAACCAAATGGTAATCCACCTCTCCAATAGCCCTCATAATAGTCTTATCCTATGATTGCTCTTCCCCAACCAAATCTCTAATTATTCTATATCTGACCTTCATAAATAATCCCATCAGGGAATTAGCAAGGAGGCACAGTTTCTATATTACTCAATAAAGAATCAGCCTATGGAGGTGATAAATGACCTATCTTATTTAATATTGATTAGATAGTTGGACTTAAATGAGGGAACAATTCTAGAGTCTTTACACTCAGAATTTATGATTAACTATTTGATCTGTAGAATCTTTGACTTTGGTTTCCAGTACTTATAAATTAAGATGAACCCAAAGTTCTTTACACTACTTATGATTATTTTAGTGATTGAGAACCATCTAATGATCCAAATTAATACAAACTGCGTTTCATATCTTCAACTGTATGAAAATCTTATGTGAGATCTGTTAATTTTTAGAAGAGACAATTCAAACTTTATATGAAGTCATTTTTGAGAAGATTGAATTATTACTAATGGTTTTGGGTATACTTGTATCGAATTCTATTACTTGTAGGTTATAATGTACTAACAACATTATTTAAGCAATTCAAAATGTCACATCGTAATTAGTTCAGATCTCCATTCCTTCATATTAAAATATTTTATACTTGTTGATAATCTACATCAAAGATTACTCAGATATAGGTAATTCTTTATCTTGGTCTCTAGAAAATATTGTATTGAATAAATAATTGTTATTGTCATTCCTTTTTTATTCATTAGATTGTATTTCTTATAATTGCTATTTAAAATTTATATTTCTTGCTTGTTACTCTATTAAATCTTTTCTAATTATTTCTTAAATCTATTTCTTTGCTCTATCTGAACTTTCATAAAATATCTTAAACAATTGTGCAATATCAGAAACAATCTCTTATGTTTCTTAGTCAATCATAGCATTATATTCTTTCAATCTTTTATCTAATTCTAAAAGTGTATTATTTATATTGGGAATCAAAACCGTTTTTGTTTTCCCATTCTACTAAAAGATAAATTCATTAAGCTAATTCAAATAATTTTTGTGTTCATTTTTATGTTATAGGTTTCCATTTATGCCTTATATTTGAATAATTGCATTTACATTACTAACAAAGAAGATTACCGTAATTGCAATTTACTTTAGTACACACAAAAGTCACTTAATTACCCGGATGCTTGCGGCATTAAAGTCCATATTACATTTTATAAAAATATTAATTTATAATTTATACAGAAATATCTATACAAAAAAGGATTGATATTTAATTAATCACCTTCTTTATTACATGATATTTTTAAGTATATCTTTAAAATTTTTTGTCTAAAAAAGTAGTATCTCAGATATCTCATTTTCTGAATATCTTCCATAAAAATATCCATCACAAAATTATCATGTATGACCCTTATTTCATCTACTTAAAGAAATAAATATAAGATTATTTATTACTTCAAAAATATTAATCTAATTTGAAATAAACTTTTGAAACTTTGGTTTGCAATAATAAAGAATTGATTTAATACATTAAACTTCTTTTAGATATAAACCTAGAATGATCTAACCTTTGGATTAAGAAATATATTCTAAGAATAAAATCAATAAAATTGTTAATATTCTTAAATTATTTATATTTCATTAATTTTGGGCATTAAAAAATAAAAGTAAAGAATGTTATTTCTATTATGATTTGGAAATGCAATTGAACATCAATCAGTTTTCATCATAACTATATATAATGCTTAGAGTTCACTTTGCAAAATAAACAATATATTTTATATCAAAATTACGATATCTATATATATTTAAACATTCGAAACACATATTACAAAATTCAGTATAGAGTGCTTAGGAAGGTCTAAAATTTAGGATTTGACAATCTTTTAGCTCCTATTTCTCTGGAATACTTTTTTTATTGTTAAACAATTTCTTCCATTTTTTTGATTTACATTTGCATTTATAACAATTATGGATTAATTTCTGAAAAATTTAATGTCTTTTTTCTTTCATTTGACTTTTTGAATCTCTAGAAAGATAAGAAATTTCTGGGTAAATTATGCTTAGGAAAATCAGCTGTATTACGATAGATCAATAATTCTTTAGACAATCTGAAATCACAAAATTATTTAACAGGTGTTACTTTTAAGAGTTATCTTTAAGGTTAATCGATGCTTTTGACTCTATTTCTTATACATCTAATTGGAAATTCACTACATGTAGTAGTAACATTTTGTTTATTTAACTTTGTATAGCTAGTTTTGGTTGTTATAAATTTGTTCTTTTCTTCTTTACTAGAATACAGAGTAGGTTATTGCTAGTTAAACTCTACTAAGATTGCTTTATAATTTTGATTGATATCAGACCAAGGACCAACATCGTCAGTATTGAATTAATTGAAAGTGATACTTTGTTACATTATTTATTTTTTATATCATCTTTACATTATATTCTTTTAATTTAAACTTATATGATATATCAATCAAAAATAGAGTAGTTTGTTAATTAGAATCAAAAAGGACTATATGTATAATCAAAATAATAATAAAAATTTAATGTCTAAGCTGCAAAATAAATACTATTTTAAATGATATTTCAAAAAATTAGACATCCAGCATTAAATTCATGTTCGTTTGCCTCATTTTCTACAATGGTATACTCGTCTTCATACTTCCTCAAAGGTTCCCCTAAGTTATTTGTGAAATATTATAACCATAACTGGGTTTGAAATTGATTTCAACAGGTTCTTATCTAAAGAGTTAATCATCAGTCTATTTAGCTATAGATTATTATTATTATTAATATGATTATTATTATTATTATTTTTATTAATATTATTATTATTATTACTAATAAGTCTAAATAGGAGTAGTAGGTCTGTATTCCATCTTTACTGATTCTTCACGTTCAGAGGGTACTTTATAATTGGACTTATATAATATTTGTTCAGATGGTTTCTAATTTTTGATCACAATTTCTTGTTGTTGAAAAGATTCATTGATTTTTTATTTACTCAGACTTATTTATTCAGAAGGCATATTAATACTTGATCTGTTGAATTAAGTATCTAAAGTAATTCTGTCTTAAGGATATGGATTGTTTGATGTTTATCTATATATCAAATTAATAGTGAAACATAATTGAATAATTGGGTTGTGGAATTGATCTCTGTGAAGATTGAACATCCCTTATTCTCTCTGATTATTCATATTTGAGGGGTTCAAATTTATAAGGTTCAAACTTTTCATAGACCTTAGGTTTTTCTTATTTCGAAGATTTGTCAAATTCATACATCTAAAATTTCATGTCAGATTTAGGAACTTCGTAAGTTGTTTTACTTTGAAAGTTATGCACACTGCCTTATGGTTCTTAAACTTAATTGATAATAATATTTAATACATTTGTTGATATATGCTATCATAATTAGTTCAAGTACCTGTCTATATAAATGATCCAGTCTATGGTTTTGAATAATCGACACTTTAGTAATTAAATTATGAAGTCGATTATGCATTCACTTCTATTGGCTTATGAACTTAGCTGGTTCTGTATGTGTCAATCTCTGATGTTTGATAATTTAGTTGTTAAATTGGATATTAATTAACATTAGGGGCTAGATAAATATTTATAAATACAATTCATATCAACAGATGGTAATCCTCCATATTAATATTGCATTTATTTTTATTCAGCTTATTTTTGTTCTGTACTAGTATTTCTTATTGATCTAGTTAGTCTCTTAGTTGGTTCAGGTTCAGGACCTGTTTCAAAAATAGCTCTTGCAGTTCCCATTCTTTGACTTGTTGCTATTGGACTCTAACTTCTTCTATCTAACATTTTATAATAAAAAATTTAATAATCTTAAAATTTTGTGATTGTATTATACAATTAATTCATATTTAGTAAATATCATTTCTAACTAATGGTTAATTTGTATGACAAATATTAAATTAACGAAATAAGAAAAAAATATTATTAATACAATTTGCATATTTCTTTTTATGATTTTGATGAAAAAATCAAATTTATCCAGTACTCTCTATTTAAATTAACAAAAACAATAAATCCAATAAATATTTATGAATAATTAAAGTGATAGAAATATTAGCTCGCGAAGATCCAGTATTGGACCGACTTTCACAAGAAATCCATCATATTTATAATATAGAAAATAAAATTCAGATTGCTCCATCTATTCAGAATCAAAAGATCAAGGAGAGTCAATTAAACAATTAAAACAAGATTGTGAAGAGAGATAATCAAGAGCTCAATCAATTTATAGTTCATTTGCAGTATTATGCTTTCTAAAGTTAGAAAAAACTCTTTTCAAAAAGTGGGGACATTAAAAAATAATTTAGTGAATAAGAAAAAGCAACAAACTTTTTCAAACAAATTAAAAGCAAAGCCATTATCAATAGATTTATCTCAAATCTTTTTAGAAACTCTTACATTTTACCTGAAAAGTTGAAATCATAACTCTAAGATTAGTACTTATCTAAGCACACATCTTTATAAAAATAATAATCAAGTACTTTTTAATTCTAATTTCAATAGACATAGTAGATAATTCTAAATTTATAAAAATATTTCAACCTGGTAGTTAACTCTTAATGTATTGGGATTTGATTGGAATTATTATAAACATGATTTCTTTATGGTTAAGCCCATTTTAAGCAGCTTTTGCATATCAATCTCCACTTATTTTGATTGTCACCATTATTTGGTATTTATTTTTGGAGATATTGGTGAATTTAAATAGATCCACTATTTCTTTTGGAGAAATTATTAACACTAGAAGCTAAATTATTAAACATTATTTATAAGGATAAGGAGCATAAGATTTAATAAGTCTTATAATTTGGATAGCGATATTCAATAAATCTCAAGAGAATCTTGTATTTGAGATTCTTTAAATCATATAAATAATGGTAACTACCAAAAAAGTAATTACAAATTTTGATAAATTTCTTGAATCCCTCTATTCTAAAGGATCTTTATCAAATTTGATTGACTTATTTTCTCTAGTCATATCTATATTCTTTTTTGCACATATAATGGCATGTGTATGGTATTTTGTTGGGGAGAAGAGTGGTATGCTTTTAGATAGATCTTGGTTGAAAAAATATGAAATTGAGAATGAAAGTATAATGATGAAATATAACTATTCAATATATTGGGCTACAACAACTATTGTAACAGTAGGGTATGGAGATTTAACACCCTAGAATTGGATAGAAATAGTATTCACAATAATAATGATGTTTTTATCAAGTTGTGTTTATGCATACTCACTGAATTCTATTGGAATTATTTTAAAGAATATTTAAGATACTAAATATTAATATAAAAAAATGTTATTGAGAATTAATGATTATATGGATAAGAATAATGTTGAAGTTGAATTATAATTGAGAGCAAGAAATTTCATAAAGCATCATTTATTTTAGAATGAAAATCAAGAAAGTTAGGAAGAAATTAGTAATATAATGGAAAAACTACCAGAGGATTTAAGAAATCAAATTACAAAATCAATTCAATTAAAAATCTTAAATTAGATAACTTTTCTCAAAGATTTATTTTCAACATAAGCAGTTACTGATATTTCTCGATATCTTGAAACTTAATATTTAGGACCTAATGATATAGTATTCTAATAGAATGAATCTAGTGATTCTAGTTTGTATTTTTTTTTATAAATAATATAGATATTTTGTACAATCAGGATAGATAGTTTTATTCGAAGAGAAATCTAACAAAATTTTAACAACATTAAATAAAGGTGATAAGTTTGGAGAATACTCATTTTTTACTGGACTTTATCCAAAATATTCTGCTAAATGTATCAGTGATGCAATACTATATAAAATATAGAGAGAGAAATTCTTATACATCATTTAATATTATTAAAAAGATTTTTAAAGGTTTCATAATATTAAAGATTAAATATTACTAAATTCTGATTATTCCAAATGCCTATCAAGTTGTTAGAATTGTCGATTATTTACACATTAAATTATAGATTGTCCATTATTTTAATATAAACCAAATTTAGAAAAAAGAATTAAAGCTGCAGCATATAAAGAAAATGAAAATTTAAGAGTATTCCATAGAAGAACATTACATAAATCTAATTGTCGAAAAATTTGCAGAAATATAGAATTATCAATTAAAGCATTTCAAGATGAAAATGAATCAAAGGTTTAAATTTCTGATTATTAATCTGGTTATTTATATAAAACAACTTTTGAAGAAAGGGATAAATATACATCAGAAGAACCAAAATCTAAGATTGTAATAGCTGATTAAGATTATGTATAACCTACAAATTTTGTTTCATCTAATTATGTTTAATAGAGAAGACATTAAACATAATTTAAACCATCTATTATAGCTTAAATGCCAAAATAAAGAATGTCAGTTGTATAATAAGATTTCAAATCTTAAAACTAATTGTTAAATAATTCTTTTAATTCTTCATCATATAACAAACTTTAATCTGATTTACTATTAGCATCATTTCATCAAACTAGTATACATCTTGATTAGATGATGAATTATAAAGATTATATGCCATAAAATAATATTACAGCAATCATCATCTAGATTGAGAAGAATCCAAAAAGATAATCTAAAAGAAGAAAAAGAGAATTAGATTACTTAAATAAATATACTTTCTTTTACTATGTAAAGACTATGGCAATTAAAATAAGAAGAACTTAACGTAGAATGGCTTAGTAATGGTGATACTAAATATATATAATTAATTTCATTTCATCTTTAATTGCTTAAATTTTATCCTCAATATATCAGGGGAACTTAATTATCTTAAATTAGATTGATTTTAATTCTAAATATCTAAAGAGTTTAATCTAGATTTGGAATTGATTAATTAAGTAGTTTAATTTGAAGTATATAAAGTACTAGTAAAGTTTAAAGGTCTTTTTTTGTACAATCTCCACGCTTTTTATGGAGGAACAAAATAATTAGTTGTTTTTTTTGGTTCATCATTTAAGAATGGAATCTTTCCTAAATTTTTTACTTTATGTTTCATTCCTAATAATTTTAATATATTTTCTGCTATTTCATTTTAAGAAACATTATTTTAAGTGAAATTATCATATGATTTATATCTTTAAGTATAGTTATCAATGATATTTCCATCAAGTTACTATTCATCATTCCAAATATTAAAAGAATCCTGAATATCTTAAGATGTTGTAATTGTAGGAGTTTAATTGTATCCTCTAATTTTTTCTCTAATTTTTTATTAGTGAATTGAAACAACATCTTGTGATTCATCAGCTGCTTTTTAATCTATAGACTACTAAATTTTTTGATATAATTCTTAATATTTAATAAGTTAAATACAACTAATTCTAGGAGACCTTGATGTTTCAATTAAATATGCATATTATTAAATGCTGTTTTAGTTAATTTAATTCTTTAAAATCATTTTAGGAATGTTCAAAGTAATTGGTTTTAGATTTTCTTTGTTGTTTTTCTTAAACATAAAAATGAAGTAAAAAATAGTTAAAAATTACATATATTTTAGAAATTATAATCTGTATTTATTATCCAGAGTGAATTTGAGTATATTTTATTTTGATATCTAAATTATTAATATAATAATTTATATAAGTAAATGATGTGTGTGATGGAGGGTTGTTTTAATAATAAAAATCATTTGATGATAATGAATTATAAATTTAATATTATTCATTTTCTAATAAATTGACAAATGGGTGATTAGGATTAAAAGTAGGATAAATAGAAGATAAAAACAACAAGATTGATTATATTAATCTTATCAGCCCTTTTATTGTTTGGAAACAATTATTCTTTTGACAATCCACAAGCATTATAATCTTAAATAATGGAAGAAGTGCACATTTCATTAACAGAGTTCAATTACCTATACTCTTTTTTCAGCTTTCCAAATATCTTACTCACATTAATTGGAGGATATTTTATAGATAGAATTGGTATTAAATATAATTATATGTAGGTAGTCGAAAGAGCATATTAATATTTGCATCATTAGTTACCGTTTCTTAAACTATAATAGCATTTGGAGGAAAATATTAAAGTTTTCACTTGATGTTATTTGGAAGAGTATTTTTAGGCATAGCAAGTGAAAATTTGATTATTTCATAAAATGTAATCATCACAGCTTGGTTTAAAGGTCATTAATTATCAACAGTATATATATATATATATAAATATAATAGGCAAGTGGTTGTATAGTTACATTGCCAGAAATAGCAGCAGCATTAAACTCTTACTTTTCACCTATGATTTATGATTATACAGGAAGCATTACATATCCTTTATTCACAAGTGTATTTGTTTGTATTTTTTCACTATTATGTGCAATTTTACTATTATTCTTTGATAAAACAAGAGAATAGATTTTACAATAAGAAAAATTAGAGAAATCTAATATTTCTAGTAATGATGAATCACATGACACTTTAAATGATAGTTAATAAATCACATAAAATACTTTACATACAGAAAGAGCTAGATTACAAGAAATTAGAGAATTCCCAGCATTATATTGGTATCTAACTGCTATTTGTTCATTATGTCTTGGAATATACATTTCTTTTATGGATGATGTCAGTGATTATTATTAGAAGAAATTCTAATTTAAACCTGTTGAAGCTGGAAAATTTATTACAATTCCATATATATTTAGTGCTCTATTATGTCCATTTATTGGATATTACATTGATAAAGTAGGTCATCGTAGATTTTTCTTAATGATTACTTCCTTCCTATTTATTATAGCTTAAATATTATTTGGATCTGTTCATGTTGCTAGCAATGAAAAATGGATAGCTGCTATACCATTAATTATTTAGGGTTTAGCATTTACATGTTATTCTTGTGTTATGATACCTTGTGTATAATATATTGTAGACTAAAAATATATGGGAACTGCTTTTGGAATTCTTGGTATGTTTGAATCTATTGCTTTATGTTTTTTCCCTATTATTGCTAGTAAAATTGTTGAATCTGCAGATGACCTTCAAACTGGATATAAAAATATGTCCCTTTTCTATTCCATTTTAGGTATACATTTACTATAATTTAAGGTCTATTTTCATTGTTTCTATGTATTACCTTATATCATTATGAATCCTCAAATAAGTTAGATTTTATAGATCCTAATAATCCTTTACCAGAAGAAATACGCAAACTGAATGAATATAGCATGATAACTGAAGAAAAGTGTTCTATCTCAGAAGAAAAATGATCGTGGCTTTATTCTCATATTTTATTGATATTTGAATTGTATATATAAATTATATTAATTATTAATTCCTTCTTAAAGAAGAGGATTACTCTTAAGAAAACTAATAATTAATATAGAAAACAATTGAATAACTTTAGCTCTATTATTTATTTCATTTTATGATAGAGAAAGCATTATTCAAACATATTTGTACAAAATAAAATAATCACATAAAAATCCAATCTCATTTCTTTAAAATACCATACTTTTTAAATCTAGCTCTCAAAGTCTTATTCTAATGCAAAATACTATTTGGATAGTTGTAATAATAAAACAATCTAAATTTTCTGTATTAAGAATCCATCAAGTTATGAAAATAACCTTCAATTATTAAATAGTAAAGTAAACATGTTAAAAAAATGAAGACTGTTCTATTGATTAATTATATTTAATATTTTACACTAATGCTTTCTCTACAGAAATGTAATCACTTAATTTAGAATTGATTTCTTTATTAAATTCAAATACTGCTTATTTTTGTAAAGAAAATACTAAACCTTACATCTATTTCTATAAATCTAATTATTTACTTCACTAAACTCCATTAATCTTTCTAATGATACCTTTTCAAATCTAGTATCACTTGAATTAGTCAAAGATATCGATATCTAATATAAATAATCATAATAAAAAATTAATCCTTTGGTTAATGCTCCATTTAACTAATATTGACATTATTATTTTTCAAATGATGATAAATCTATATTTAAATTGAAATATACTTAAATATTCATTTAAACATTGATCTCCATAAAATAAAGATTGTACAGATTATAAATTGTTATCATAAACTAATTTGCTAATTTACATTGATTAAAATTGATTAATTAGTTCAAGATATTAACTTAAATTAATTTCATTTTAATATTGTTATTAAAAACAATAAGTATCCTTTATTGCAACAATTGCCCAATATGGAATCAAATTTTAAGTAAAAGCATTAGTCTCAATAAATAATGATATTCCATCAATAATTGATTATAAATAAAAATTATAATATATTCCCATTAATAAAAGCATTGTCATTATGCTAATATAAGTAAGTAAAACTTTTATTGATAATCTTATCCAATGTTAAGATTCAGTATATTTATTAAAAGAAGTATCTTTAGCCTGTTCAACTTCTAAATTCTCTCTTTATATTAGATTTTCTATATGTCTTTATGAGGCTAATTTATTTTAATCAATATTACCATTTAGATTACTTATGTTTAAGAATTTTAATTATTATCTCAAAGATAACTAATACTTATATATTTAAACAAATTGTTATTTGTTTATCAATTAAAATGAACTTAGTAATAACTTAAATAATAATATATCAACTTTATTACTTTAATTTTTTTGATCATTTAAAACAAAAACATTATATTAGAAAAAATAATAGTTCCATTAAATAAGGAAATAAAGAGTAGGAAAGCCTAGAAAATACCTTTAATATATTATAAGTTAATTAGTAATGCTTAATTAATATTTTCCATTGATTTATTCAAAGTCACATAAAAGTAAGGTATTAAATTACTTCTATAAAAGGAGATTGTATCATTTAAAGTATTAGAATCAATATTTTATACTACTTGTAAAAATTAATTAATATTTGCTCTAAAAGTTCCCATTAAATCAAGAGTGGAGATTTCTTCATTAAAGTCAGTATTTTAAGTGAAAATTGATATGAAATCTTAAGTTTCTAGAGTCAATTAATTAAGTTATAAGACAGAACTTTATGCAAGTTAATTAATTTATATAAGATTAGCAATATAAATATCTTTTTAAGATAGATCTAAATCAATAATTGAATTATAAGTCTAAGATATGATTTAAACATATGATGTAACTAATTCGACTTTATTAATTGAATTCTCAATAATTGAACTTATATAAAGTTAAGGTCCAAAAACAAATTCTGTAATTATTAAAATTAGTAAACTGATTAATAAAAAACGATTCAATAATTTAATATAAGTTAATTCTTCTAACATTTTTGGAATCTTATTTAAATCATCTTTAACAAATTCATTTTTAATTAACCAATGTTTTTTAGAAAATCCTTCATCTGAAATAGCTTTTTAGTTTGAAAAATCAGTTTACAATTCATTTTCAGTAATTAATGTTTTAGTAATATTATCTCTTATGGAATCATAATCATTTTCTTAAGGTAAAGTCTAAAAATTAATAGATTGATTTTAAAAGAAGTTTTAAAAATATATATCTGAATTCCTTCTTAAAATGAATTAAGTAGATTATGAAGATGTAGTTCTCTTTCTTTCAGATTAACTTGAACTCTAAATAATAAATATTATATATTACAGTATATTTCTTTGCTTCCTACTCATAAAATTCAAATCTATTAACTTTGATAATAATAGTTTTATCAAATGATGATTTGGTAGTAAAATGAATAGAACCTTCAATTTTAAGTACTTTATTTAGATTATTTGTATTGGAACAGTATTCTTCAAAAAGCTTTTCTTTATAATATGAAATTGTACTTATTTATTAATAATATTTCTTTTAAGACAATAATCTATATTTTAATATTCTTCTCAATAATTCAAATTTATTAAATCTCAATAATCCATATTAATTTCTAATTAATATCTTACTTAATCTCTATATTCTCATAGATTTTGTTAATTAATCCCGACTCTAATTGAGAGATCTCTTAAATTCAGAATAATCTTCAATTAATTATTTTTCATCTAATGGTATTCTTATATGTAATGTGATATTATTTTCATCTATTATTTTATGAAATTTCATATTATTCTTACTTATTTCAAATCCATTATTTATATTTTCATCAACAAGTGCTTAATCTAATAAATATTTAAAATTATCTCCTCTTCTATTAAAAAATCTTCTTGTTTAATGTGAATCTGTGTTTATATTTTATTAACTTTACATATATTAAGTTAATTCTTAAATATATTATGTTTATGTTTTTGATATTCTTAATTAAAAGAAATCCTAATCATTATCCCTCATTAATACTTAATAATGAGAATATTTTAATAATTTAGGACATTATATTAATAAACAACTTTATTTTGAGAATAATTAGTCTAATTATATTGTTGTAGAATCAATTTCCCAATTTTCATTCAATAATATAAAATTACTAGGAGCCATTTTAATTATTGGTCTAATCATACATACATATTCAATTGACATTTTTTAATTTAGAATACATTTTAAATATTTATTAGCCTAAACTATATTTTATGTTTCATTAATATAAAATATCTTTAATTTTTTGAATAAACTACCTCTCTTTCCATTCTCTATAAATTATCTCATAGCTAATTGATGATTCCTTTTCATTGAATGAGGAATCAATTCAAATATAGAATTTAATTATAACTATCCATATAAAGTTTGACAATTCTAACTAAACTTTAGAATTTCCCCATTTGTATTACAATGAAGTATTCCAGATAATAAATTAAATATTTTTTATTGATCATAAAAGTGATCATTCTCACTATTTGAATCTGATTCTTCTTAAATAAATTCATCATTCTCTCCAACTTATATAGATTGTTTAACTCTCTTCTTTAATATATTCTACCTAAACCAATTATAAAGTATCACAAATTCTTTTTTCCTATGTAAAAAGGATTTAAATTCTACTTTATCATTCTATATCATTTGTCTTCTAGTTATATCTTTCCAATTAGTTTTTATTTCTTAAATTTTATTCAACATTTAATTAAAATCTTATATCAATAATTATTCATTAATATCATGATATTTAATTATTTATTTAAACATTTTTATTTGCATGTCCATTATATATATTAATGATTTTTATATCCTTTTTATACATTCTTCTATTGCCACTACAACTTCAAAATCAAATTTTTATTTATAACTCTACGTACATAATATGTCTATTTTTTATTTTATTTTTACAGACAAATTACAATATTATAATTTATCACTAAAAGATTTTAATTATGTATTCATTTTATTTAATTCAATTAATGATTAGGCATATAAATCTATTTTATAAAATAAATATTATGAGTATTGTAATCTAATATAATAATTGCTTAAATGTTCATTTATATATTCTTCATACCAAGATTTAATTACAAATTTTGAGAAGATATTGATATGTTTAATAATTGATGAAGATAGATTTCTAATATCATTTTATTTTTTAGGATCATAAATCATTTTCATTGTACAATAACATCTTTTAAGATCTTATTTAATTAAATTATTCTTGCAATTAGAATTTTAATGTGATCTAATAATTCCCAAGACTAATACAATATTTGAGTATTTGTCCCTTGTTGAAATCATTTATTCAAATGAATAAATTTTAGTCAGTAAAGTTTATTCACTGTTTATGTTCTAAAATAAACGGGATCTCATTAGAACTTAGGATATTTTTAATTAAGTAAAAAATAACATTATTAAGATCCATAGAAAATGATACAATCCATATTCTTTTGAGTTACTTTATTCAAAGATAGTTTCTAAAATAAATGAAAGATATAAGGAAATATTGATATTAATAATTAAAATGAACCAGTACTATATAAATAGTTAATTAAATGTCGGCCATTTTGTAATTGCTATTATCCATATTACGAAGTGAAATACACTATGAAAAATTAACAAGCTTAGCTATAATAATTAACAATTACAAATTACATATTCTAAAGAATTGTTAGGTTCATATAAACAAGCAAAGAAATTTTACAGCAATTAATTTATAATTACATATATTTATCCATTCTTAAAGTATAATGAGGAATAATCATTTTTTTAGAACTTGTCATTTCTTATAAATGCAATTATCATAAATTAAATAATGATTGTTACAATTAAGATTGTTGTAGATAAAACAATAATTGCAAAATCATCAAATGAAGAAAAGCTGCATAAATATTTAAAATTAGATTCATCAAAATATTTACAAGAGATTATTAAAGTGTGAATTTAGATTGTTGGATAAAAAAATATCCATTCTTATATTGTAAGCAACCTAATAAACAACTAAGTTATTTAATTATTATATTACCTTTTCTAATGTATTTTCTTCTTATCTACGTCTAGGGTGACGATTATAATTAAAATAAAGCACAAAATATAAAAATAATATGAGAATAGGGATTATGGATGTTATAATAAATATTCCTAAATTGATGATTTAATTGGATTTTGTCAATTCTATTATGTCTATGTATTTGATCATTTCTTGATTCCATTAACTACTTGGAATGTTGCGAGTATGTCTAATGAATTTATCTGTTTTACATTCCAATGTGAATGAATTGAATAATACTGCAATTGAGAATTAATGATAGTACAGTAGATGTTGGGGTTTTGATAAACTGGTGCTAAAACTTATTAAACAAAATAAAGTGAGGGTTCATAATTAATTATAATTTTATATTCAAATTATTATTATATTTTTTTTTAAGTTTGAGTCATCATTATTCTTCTCTATTTTTATTTTCTTAAGTCTAATTAATATAAATATATATGAATTTTGATAATTTTTTGATAACAATTCATTATTTGCTAAAAATAAAGAAAGCCTCCTATACTAAAGCTTTTTCTTTTATATGCATAGGGTCATTGCTATTTTATTTCAATTTGCTGTTTAAGTAATTTAAAAGTTCAAATTTATAGGGTTGAAGCAACATTTGAGTATTTTGAGGATTTACATACAGATGTCGTAGAAAGATTGTTAACTCCATTCATTTTTTTAAGCATTGAAGCATTAATTACACAATCATTATAGAGTTACATCATTCTACTTATATTAAGCGTATCTATACCAATTTTGATCATTATTTTATTTTTAATATTGTGGTTCTAGATTTAAACTAAAGGTGATCGCACTACATTCCTAATGAAATTAGCATAAGTAAATTTACTAATCTAAATAGATATTTGTACATATTCAAGAAGCTTATTAATGGATTTTAATATTTCCTATAGTTTATATATAGTCTACATATCTGTTCAATTTTGAATAGATAGATTAAAAATTATAGATATCTATTAACCTCAATTCCTATTTTATAATAATATTAGAAATCTGTTCAATTTTAGGATTTATACTGAATATTATCATAATAATATTCCAATAAACAGTGTTCTACAATTACAAACTTAAATTGGATTTCTTAAGTTTTAATAATAATGATTCTTTAACTTACTTTAGATTATAACATATAGTAATGGGAATAGTGTATAATATTAAATTCTAGTTTGTTAATAATAATGTACTTATATAATTATTGAATTTAGGTTATATTCTTTATTGCATAGGTTCTTTTCAGTCTTTTGACTTTGTAATAATTATATTCTGGTGATTTATTTCTTATTTTATTTTAAGCTAAGATTTAAAGACTTTATGTTTTAACATCACTTTTATATGTAAGTATTACAATATCTATGATATATACTTACTTAGCATATTTTATGAATTTAAGTAATCAAGAATACACACTTATTATAACTTTAATTGTATAAGCCTTTTTCATTTTAACTTACAAAAAGGTTGTCTTAACTAAATTATCAAATTTGATAATCAAAAATAGTCATGATACAAAAGATATAGTGAGAAAAGTCTTTTTTTTATAAGAATTGATAAATGATATGAATGAAATGAAAGAACTTTTCTATTTTGGAGTAATAGTTCATCATTTGAACAGATCTCATAATCATAGTGATTGGAAAAATATTGGAATGAGATGTTATTGTCAATAGAAAGTAATATATAATGCCAAAAAAGATAATGATGTTACAAAATCATTACATTCTGTTAAGAAACATAAGAAACTTTATACTAAATTAGAAATTAAGAGTCTATATGAATAATATTTGATTTCTTAATCAAATGATATTGAAATACACATTTTATATATTAGATTTCTAGTATTCAATATGAATCTTAAATCTTTAGCTATTTCTTAAATTAATAACTTATTAAAAAACTAATACAAAATTAATTATTTATAAAAGTTTAGATTACGTTTAATAATTTATTAAATAAAAATTATGATTCAAGATTAGAATACATCATCATATAATGGATAATTAGATTTTGAAAGAACTTTAGAAATGGAAAGTACTGTTTAATAGATTAAAGTTTATATTTAAGATATTTTAAATTTAAAAATTTAATTCTGGAAACATCTTCTAAGAAATCAAATTAATTAAGATATATTAATTCAATATGATGATCTAATCAATAATAATATATCTTAATGTAATTCTTTATGGGATTTAATTATTAATAGTGAAACTAGAATTAGAGACAAAATAATTAAAATATCTTATTTAGATAGAAGAATAAAATGGCAATTATATTATTCCTGGTATTGTATACATATATTAAATTAAAAAGTCAAATCAAATTAATTTTTTGAGAGTACTTCTTATGAAGAATTTGTTTATGAAGATTCAGAATCAGATGATGATAAATATGTATTTAATAAGTATTCTAAAGATAAATCATTCAATAAATCTTCAATAATTTTACATACTGATCTTAATGGAAATATTTTAAAATAAAGTTAATCCTGTTAAGAATTGACAGGTTATTATACTTTGAATAATGTTTATTAACTCATTCCTTAATCTATGATTCGTAATCATTAAATATAATTATTGATATTTAAGTCTTAAAGTAGAAGTAATACTTTATATAAAAGAAAAAAAGTTTATTTTTAGCATTAATAAAACTATATTATACCTGCTAATAAATATTTAAAACTAGAATGCAATAGATTTAATTAATTAGAATTTATTTGTATGATAAGACCTTTAATAAGATTATAATAATAAAATTATTTAATATTAAATGAAGATTGGGAAATAGATTCAATGACTTTATAATTAATGCCATTATTATTGCCAAAAATTTGTGTTTTTATAATTTGTCCATAATTATTAAATTTTACTAAATATCAAAGATATATAAATGAAGAGGATTTGTCTATTTTTAATTTATCATTTAAAAATGTACCTTAATAAAAAGATGAAGAATCATTAAAATAGAAAGAGAGAGAAAAAATAAAGGAAGAATTAGAAGATATTTGTGTATTAAATAGTCAAAATTATTTTGAATTTAAAGATTTCTTCAATAAAACAGCAGATCAAGGTTAATTTACTTCTAATTTATAAATTATTGATGATGAATTAATTAGAATTGAACATTCTAATTTTTAGAAAATTGTAAATGTAGAACATACATAAATTTTATTAAGAATTCCTAAGAATATTGAGGATTTAGTAGAAGAATATCACAAATCAAAATTAGAAATTTTATCAGATTTTTAATTGAAAAAATCAATGATGTATTTAAATTTATAAAGACATTTAATTGTAAAAGATAAGTTCGGTTAATTAAAAATTAATTAACCTGAATTATTAAAAAGAATTTACAGTTTATAGGAAGAATATCATCAATCTTAATATCAAATACTAAGTAAAACTTAAGTTATTACTTAGAAAAACTCTATATAAAATATTGTTATCGTAAAAGAAATCTCAATAAAATAATTAAAGTTGATGGATCAATTAAATTTAGTAGGAGAACATTAATGGACAAAAATGTTGTAATAAAGTTTAATAGATTTGAAATCTATGAAGATAATTTTAGATCAAATATCTATGTAAATTAAACATTTAATATAATTTAGAATTCATTAGCCTTAAAATAAAGAGCATCAATCAAATAAGTATAAAATAATGTAAATACTATGAATTAAATATAAATGTAATTGAATTAATCATACAGTTAATATATAGATGAATCATTTAGAATTAATTAAAGTAAATCATTGATAACTTATGAATAAATAACTGGAGACTTTTATAATTAGAATTAATAAATAAATTTGAGTCTTAATGTTGAAGAGAATATTTTCTTAAAAGATGATTAAAATAAATGTTCTGTAGTTAGTTTAAATGAATTTGTTTAATTCAAATTATATAGCAGACTTCTTTTATTACAGATTCTATTATCTTATATAATGATATGTATATTTGCAGATTCAGAAAATTCTAAGTTATTATTTGATTAAAATATATCCCAATTAAACCTTTTTTTCACTATATAATTATCTATATTAAAAGTCTATAATGCATTTATAGATGTGTCATTATTTAATAATTATTAGATAAAAGATTTAGATCTAGAATTTGTTAATTTGAATAATAATCAATTTTATGATCATTATAAATTAGTTGTAAAGGAATAATTAAATTTAATAAAAAATACTTATCAATCTTAAAGTTATATTCATTGCTTTTATAATATAGATATTCATTAAAGTAATAACTAATCAATAATTGACATCTATAATTCATATATTGTTAATTTAATATTATTCTAACAAGAATAATTTACAGAAACTAATTCAAGTTTGAAATAATTAAATCAATTTAGAGAAATTGTGTATCCATATTTAATTGAATCTTTATCATAAATAATTTTAGAAATTACAAAAAACTTAGAATTACTTTAAGTTCAATAATATTTTTTCAGAATAATAACAATTACTTATCATACTGTATTTAGTATTATAATTGTAATCATAAATATTTTAATTGTGTTTAAATTAATAAATAAATAAAATGTAAAAATACTCCTATTAATTTAGTTTGTTTAATAATAGATATTTGAAATTGAAAAAGATACTGTATCTAAAGTTAATTAGTATTATAGCGGTTTGAGATATTAGTTCATTCATTGTTTTGAAACTAAGAATTTGCCTTTAAGTAAAATTTTTAATCTATCTATTAGAACCTTTATCTAATTCAATTAATCATTAAATATTTCATCAATCAGATACTGAAACAAGTAAGACTAATAACAAGTCAACAAAACACTAAAGATCATTATTGAACTCTAAAATCTAATAAAGATTGAAAGTACTAATTACAATTTTTATATAGTATGTTCTCACTGGCTAATATTTAATGCTATAACCAGTATTAGTGTTATAATTAATAATAATTAATATTATAGCACTTATAGAATTGTCTGAGATGAAGGATAGATTTGATAATTAAAATTTCTTTTTAAATTCTTAAATGTTTTAATCAATGACATTAATTAAGGAGATTTACATTGTTGATAATGAAATCCTTTCAGAAAATTTTATTAATACTGAATATTTTTAGAATAGATTATCTTTCATATATGATTAATTAGAAGAAAAAGACATTGAGTTTACTAATTATGTTGAAGAAAATACTATATTAAAAGGTAATATTTGTTAGAATGAGATATTCATATCATAAGAATAATTATGCTCAGATTATTTAAATGGTGCTTTAAGACATGGATTAAACTTTTATTTTAAATTAGTATCTTAAATGATTTTAGTTACTTTAAATACAAAAGAAACTAGATTTAATAAATTAAATCTCCAAGATATTAATTATTATTAATTGGTATAAAATTATAATTAATAGGGTTACAGTTTCAAAATGAAATTTTTGATTCCTCTACTTTAGCAGTGAATACTTGGAATTAAAGTATAATCTAGGAATATTTTGAATTTTTAGATTTAGAAATCATTGTCATGTAATAATTATATTATATTTATAAAAGGATATGCTTTCTCTCAATAATAGGATTTTATCATTTTTTATTTTTTGAGTTATAATATTTTCAAAAATTGAAAATACAATTCTCCAAAATAAATTAATTTTATAATCGTTACATACCCAATGAAACTTTATTAAAATAAAAAATTATGCGTTCTTAATTTTTAAGAAGAGGAATAATCAAAAAATGAAGTAAATGTACTTTTATTTGTGTTTTTATTATAAATTATTTAATTTAACTATTAAAAAATATAGATCATCAAAAATTACATTTATTATTCAATTACTAAACTTACTTTTAGGTCAGACACTATTATCAAACTTTAAGAAATCCTTAAAGTATTTATACTTTCAAAAATGACTTTGAATATATAATATATATAATCATAGTTTATCAAATAAGTGAATATCAGCCTATTACTCTCTTGGAATTTTAAAGACTCTTCCTTAAAATTATTTAAAAGCTTATTAGAAATTTATATTGACAAGAATTTTCAAGAAAGAGTATAAAAAATGGAAAATTTATTATATTAACAATAAAAGAATAAGTTAATTAATATATTATTTGTAAATAATTTTAATATATATTTTGGTGAAGACTCAATCTAAATATACATTTTTGGTTTTTCACAATAAAACTTGTGTTTTTTTGATGAACTTTTTTTTAGGATATTTTAATAAATTTATCAATTCTCATATTTACAAATTATTAATATCCATATATTTAAGAGCATAATAGATAAATATCCTTATTAAATGTTAAAGATCAACAACAAATTTAAAAACAATAAATGATTAAATTATTTCATATTTATACAATAAATGTAATAGATAGTTTTATATAATCTAATTGATTATCACTATAGTTATTTGATTTAAATAGATATATAATGAAATTTCATTATTCTTTAATTTTATTTTCGATTATTTCTTATGGATTCAATTAGTTTTAACTTATAGTTTCAACATCTGTTTATTATTCTAATTATTATTATGGACTTTATTGATTTTATTACTAATCTTTTTTACTATTGTTTTCGAATTTCATTTTGGCTTACAAACTAAATTGTTCTTTAATTCCCAATTTTGGTTCAACATATGAGAATATGGGCTTCTTGTTTTAACTAATTTATTTAGGAATGGTTTCATTCAATTATTAAAGTAATTCATTGTAGGTGGCTCTTTATTTTTCATCATGTTCAAGCATTCTTGTTAGAATATACTTAATTTTTTGATTTTAGACATTTCTCAATAACTCTTAAGTTATTTACTAACCTTGTTCACCCTGAATCAATTATGTAAATTTACAGAATTTAATTTTTAAATCTCTGAATTCAACAATAGAGTTGTCTATAACAAAGTTACACCCAATGAATAAACATCAGATTTTTCAACATTGTGAGTTATTTTATTAATTTTTGAAATTTAGAATTGACCCTCTTCAAAAGCTTTCCATAATATTGGAGACAAATAAGCAGGTGTACCAACTAATGTTCCATTTATTGTAGGTAATTTCTCTTTCATTAATTTTCGAGAAACCCCAAAATCAGTAATAATTATTTACTATTCTTTATTTAGAAGAATATTTTCTGGTTTTATATCTCTATTTAAATATCAATTAAATACCTATGATAAATATTTGAATGCAATTTAATATCATTTAATGTTTATATACATTATAAAAATATTTATTGCAATTAATCATCCGAAAAATATTTATTAGCTAATCTTCTCTCTTCAATCTCTTTCATTAAACTTTTATCAGCTAGTTCCATAACTAATACTAATGTGTAATTTTTTGTTATTTGATTAGCCCATGCATAACTCTATATATTTTATTTAAATATTACTTTGTAAAGTTTAATGATATTTGGATGTTAATTTGGCAGACTTTTTAATATAAGAAATTCTTTCTATATAGTTGTAAATGACTTTTCTGTTTTAGCATTCATCATTTTTACTGCATAATACTATCCATTATAACCATCTTATCCTTCCTATACTTTTTCTAATTCAGGATTAATGCATCTTTTCGTTTTCATTTTATAAACTTCACCATATGTCCCTTTTCCTAATAAATCATTCTATTTTTCAAAGTCTTCTAAAAATTCTTAAATATTAGGATAACTCATATTAAAAATATTTTAATTATATATTTATATATAATATTTAAATAATAATTAAAAGAGGACAGATTTTATAAATTATTTTAATAACATCTATAAGTATAAATGATTTTAATCTAATAATGCTATTTCAAAATGCCATTTAATTTTATCAGAATTATTGCAATAATATAATAAATTTAATTAATAATAGATATCTGTAACGTTTCAATAAGATTTTGAGAATATTATTGTAATTTAGTATTAGTTTTAGAATAAATGAAAATTAATATCTTGATATTGTTCAATTTATAAATAAAAGACAATCTTACTAAAATATATATGTATATTAATAATCAATAAACTTTATTTGTTAATTTTTATAATTTATGATAAACTACTTATGTAATTATTTATCTGTAATTAGAACAAAGTGACTCTTCTTCATTCCCATTTACTGAAAGAAGAATAAGCCATCTAATTTTAAATTAAAGTAACTTCGAAACAAAATCAAAAACAATAATAGGAGATAATTTCAGAAGAACAATCAAAAAGAATTCACTATTGCATTCCATGAGACTCCTGAAAGAACGTGAAATAGATGAACCTACACCTATAGCTACAGAGAAGTAATTATAAACTAAGAAATTTATAAATTTAAAACCTTTAAAAAAGGCTATAGAAAAAATAACTCTAATGAGATAAGAACAATTGAGTAGAAGAAAATCTGCATATGGTGAATAATTTGGTGAAATGACAGCAAAATAATTTCAAAATCTTCCAACATCTATTGAATAACATAAACAAATTGATGGATAAAGATTTGCATTAACAAGTTTTGCTGATATTTTAGAGAGAAAAAAAAGAAAAAGAACAACTAAAAAGTAAAGTATTTTAAGATAATTATCAAAATAAGAATCTTTAGTTGGTATAAATAATCTTTATTATCATCATAGAATATGATCATTTGGAAAGACCACCATCTTGTAAGACTCCTCCAAAACAAATTATCATTAAATAATAACTTAAATCTCAATTGGAATTAACAAAAGAAAAACAATTCAAATAATTAGATTAGAAGATGATAAGCTTTTTATCTGGAAAACCAGCAGAAGTTAAAGAATTTGTACAAAGAAAAAAAGCATATACAATTAATTATTAAGTGACAACTCCTTAATCTTCTTCAATAACAGGTAATCATAGAAACTCAACACTTTTCCCAAGTTTACATATAAACAAATTAGATAGATGTTAAACTAATTATTATGAGTCAAAATATGCACCTTAACTTAGTAATCGTTAAATTTAGAGTAGAGTTAGACCATATATTACATATAATAGAACGTTAATAAAATTTATAAAGTCAGAGATAAAAAATTATTCATAAACTATCTAGAAGTCAATTTATAATTTATGATTATATTGTGATGTTAATTAATTTTACTTTATTGAATTTACATAATCAATATTAATTGCCCTATTTTATTTAAGCAGTAGATTATTATATAATTTTTATAATAATTATTGATTTCATACTCCGTAATAATTAAAAAAATATTTAATTAATTAAATGAAAGCATTCGTCATCTCAAAATATGGTACTAAACCACTTTGGTAATAAGTTCTTAAACCTTCTCTATTGTCACACTAAGTTATGATTAAAGTGAGATATGCTCCTGTAAACCCAGCAGACATCTACTACTCTTTAGGCATCTATGGAATCAAAAAGGCTCTTCCCACTTAATTAGGAATGGAAGGAGTTGGTGAAGTAGTTGAAGGAAAACATAAGGGGAAATTAGTAGCATTTCTACCTGCTAGATAAGTTGGAAGTTGGGCAGAATATGTTGCAGCTAATGAAAATGATATTTATGAAGTGGAAAATGATATATAAGGTAGTATGGCTATAATTAATCCTTTTACTGTTCTTGGATTCTAAGAAAGGGCCAAATAATTTAAGAGTATCTTATTTTCTTCTGCTCGATCATCCACTGCAATTTAAGGAATCAAGCTTTTTAAAGAATTAGGAAAGGATGTTTGGGCAGTTGCTAAGGAGAATAAAGATTATGTTAATACATTGGTGGATGATGAGAATCTCTTATAAAACATTCAAAAGAACATCAAAGAAAAAACAATCTTTTTTGATTCAACTTCTGGAGATAAGGCTGGAACTATTTTAACATAATTACCAGGAAATAGTGTTCTTGTAAATTATGGATCATCAACTGCTACATATATAGGAAAGATCAATCCTAATTAATTGATATTTAATGGAAAATCTATTGAAGGTTTTTGGATGCACAATTACTATAATTCATTAACTAGATAATAAAAAGAGGTTGCCTTTAAATATATCAATTCTAAACTTGATAATATTTTTAAATCTGATATTTATCAAATAGTTAAACCATAAGATATTTCAGGTGAAGAATTGTTCAAAATATAGAGTTAGACTCGTGGATAAGGTAAGATTATTTTAGAATTTAAATGATATATCATAAATAAAATTATTATTATTATTTTCTACATTGATTTAATTAATATGAAATATTATTAATTTATTTATAATATTTAAAATTATATATTTTAATATCACATATAAAATCAACCTAATATTATAGCATGTTATGTGTTATGTTCTTCAAATTATTATTCAGATTCAAAATATCTAATATTAATGAATAAATTCTACTTAAAACAAGTATCAAGATCACAAGAATAAAATTTCTCTGTATCATCTAATCTTTTGACTGAGCATACAATATCATTGCAGAATTTGCAAAATGTTTAACCATCAATATAATAGCATTCATAACACATAAAATGTCTGCAAGGATTTATAACAACTCTTACACTTGCTGGAAAATCACAAATTGGACAAAATTTAGCTTTCTTCTAAATTGATTTAGGATTTAAAAATGTTGCTGCAGTGCGTGGATCATATCTAACTTAATTTTCTGGAGGTGGATAATTTGGGTATTAAGGTATTTGTTGTTGTTAGGGTTATTGAATTTGAGGTTGTTGTGGCTATAATGTATTCATTTGATATTAATTAAGAAATATATATATTAATTTAATTTATTTCAAAAGAGAGTATATTAATGACATTCTAATCAATCAGATTTCTTTTCTATTGTCATTTTTCTCTTACCATGTTTTTCTTAATGAATTCTAAGTTCTTTGATCTTTTTATCAAAAATACTTAATTAACGCATCTATCTTTCTTTCTCTGCCTCTTCTTCTTATCTTATCAAATATGAATGTAATATTTTAGGTTGAAATTCTTTAGATTATTCTGTTTTCTTTTAAACATTCATTTTTTCTAAACTTACTTAAATGCTCTTATTCTCAGTCCTTAATTTACTTTATTCTGATACATTATAATTGTAATTCTTATTAAAACTATTTATATAGGATCTGTTAGTGTCTTAATTGCTTTTATCTAATTTTGAGCTATCTTAGCTCCTGGAAGAAAGTTATTTTTCTAAATTCAATGATTTAAAAATCTTTTTATATTATTCTCTAATTGCTGGAAATGATAATGGTTTCTTATCAGAATGGACTCCTTCAATAAGAATTTAGTTCTTATTAAGAAGATGTTAGAATGATTCAAAAATCCCTTACTTTTTTTTGAATCCTTTTCTTTAATATTCTTCCATATAACGAGGATGATAAATTTCTTTTTATTTGATAATATATTCTGGTCTATATACTTAGTCTGTTAATTAGACTAAGGGATTATAAATAGAAACAGGAGGCAATTTTTTCGTTACATAATTTTGAGGTTTATCATGATGAATAAGTACATCTTAATGAAGAGGACTATTAAATTATTTATTATTAGGAAGATGACTATTGCTTTCAAAACGCATAAAATCCTAACCTCTTTTAAATCTAGGAGGATCTCTATTATCAAGAAATTTTAACATTAATAAATTAATTATTAAATAGCAGTTCCTATTTTGATTTTGAAGATATATAATAATTTCCAATATTTAAAGAGTATTAGGTGTTTTAGTATTAAATTATACCTTATTATGTAATTATTACTTATAAATAAGATTATATTTTAATATTAAGACTGATATAGTAGATTAGAATTAAAATGAGAAATCTAAAGACTTAATTTTAAGATTTGTGAAGAGATTATAATGAGAAAATTAAAGGGATTGAGTAATAATTATAAATAATCAACAAAGTTTAGTTTTTTTAATTTTCTTAGGTTAAAGTTCAGTAGATTCTTGCTATTCAATTGTTTGTACGACTTTTTCTTTGACTTCTTTAGCTTATGACATAATTTTTTTGATATAATGATTTTTTGTAAATTATGTTTTGTGTATTTTTGATTTAATATGCTAATTTTCAAGTGAAATAATACATCTAAATAATCTTCATAATGTTATTTACAAACATTACAATATTTTGACTAACTTTTGGGTTTTGGGAAGTGCTGAATCTATAAAAATAATTACAAGCACTTTATTTTTTGAGGTCAACTCTTGATACTTTTTTTAGTATTGGTTTTGATATTAATCATTATGTTATAGATGCAGTGGCTATTTTAATATAATTAATACTTAATCAATAAGAGGTATAAATCCTGGTTATGCTGGATCTCTGTCATTATTAAATATTGGTATTGTTTCCATCATGCATTTCATGATTCTTATAAAATTGAGTGAAATCTATACTCACTAAATGAAGGCGAATAATTAATTTCAACATACTTATACTTAGCATCTCGATTGAATGGATAGGGATATAAGATAAACAAATTTGGACGTTCCTCTAAATTCATTATATATTTAAAAGTTATTTATTTTTTCAATAAATATTTACATTTTTTTCTTAAATAAGAATAGTGAATTTTTAATTATTATTATGTAATAAAAACATTCTCATGATTTAGTAATTAGCAAAGATAATAGGAGTACATAGAGTGCTCATAAGTGTAGAGGTAGGGATTCACCTCATAAATTATATCAAAATCTAACACATAAGAATTCTAACCAATCCAAAGACATTAATCTCCTTCAAAGTTTTTCATCAATTCTTAATTATAGACTATTAGATAAAACCAAATCATTATTTATAAACATCTATTGATGTTAATGAGTTGAATAGGTCTTAAAAGACTCAAAATTCTCATTAAAGAATAAAAACAGAAGTTGACAGATCAATAGATTTGAATAAGAGAATCTAACCAAAAGTAATATCTGTAATATTAAGTAAATTAAATTAATCTTAATATAGATAAGATTGATATCCATAGAAATAATTAGAATACTCTAGATAAGATTTCAACAAGTAAGGCTAATAGACTCAGAACAATTAAATTGAATTAAGGAAGGTTTTTTATTTAAATATTATATAGTGTAAAGAGATATCTAGGATAATCACAATAAATACTTCTTTAGACCTGATATCAAACCATAAATATCAATTAAAGCTAATAATTATCTAAGTATTTTTAATCTAACTTATTTATAGAAATTAATGCTTAAACTAATTATTAAGACTCTACTCTAGATGATTAATCTTAATTAGATTATTAGTAAAGTAAAATAAATGAATTAAGAAGGAATACTAATCCTAACTAATTAAAGAAATCAATATTTTAATAAATATAAGATTTTAATTTAATCAAATTTGAGTATTAAAAATCTAATTTAATATAATAGTTAAATTCATTTAGCTAAAGAAGAAGATTATATGAAGTTTTCATTTGGTTTTCAATATAATCAAGTAAAATCTACTAAAAGGTTTCCAAAAGATGTATTTTATAATGATGTAAGAAAAGCCAAAAAAAATTTATCAATGTAATGAAACTAATTTATATATATATATATATTTCATTTATCAATTTTTCTAAATATTTTAATTCTATTTAAATTTTATGTAAAATATAATTTATTGATTTAAATAATATAAAAATGAAGTCATAAAAAGGGATTTATAATTCAATATTATTATAATATATTGATTAACTTATTTTCAGTGTAATGAAATTTGATTCATAATTAATGAAATAATTAATTCATACAATTTAAAGCTATAGATGAGTATTTTATTAAATTATTAATAAATTTATTGTTAAAACATTTTAGAGATGGACTGTCCTATTAAGCTTAGCTAATTAAAATCAAGCACAGAATAAAAAGAAATCTTTGATAAATTATTCAAAGTGCCTACTTAACATGTTTAAAGATCTTAATAAAAACATTAATCTAAATCTGATTTAATAAATGAATTGCGCCAAGAGAATGATGACTTAAAAAATACTATTATTGAATTAAAGGATAGAATCTAAGAATTAGAATCACTCTTAAAAGGACCACAAACCCTATAAACAGAGGAAGAAAATCAAGAAATTATTTCAGTTGAAATACCATAATAAGAATTAAAAGAAGAAATGAGTGAAGAAGAGAAATCTCTTCATTTTGCCTTAATGCTTTAATAACAAGAAGAAATGGAATTTTAAAATCGATTAATTTAGTAAAATATACATTTATATTTTATAGAATGTAAAATAATGTTGACTTAGATGAAATGAGTTATGAGTAATTATAAGAACTATAAGAGAAAATGGGTTTTGTTAGTAGAGGGTTAGTAGAACATTAAATCTAAGTGCTTCTTAAGTAATGCACAATTAAAAATTAAACAAATGATTGGTATGATCATAATAGTCTAATATTGTAGTTGCACAATATGTTTAGAAGATAGTGGAAGTCCTGTAGAAATTTAATTAGAATGTGGACATGTGTTTCATAAGGAATGTATTTCAGAATGGTTATCAAGAGAAAAACATTGTCCAGTTTGCAAGAGAGATATTGAATTCGGAAAACTTAAGTGAAGTGATTTGTTATTTATTTTTTGTTTATTGCATATTATTATTCAAGTTATTAAAAAATAATAAAATTGTATTTTTTGTATTGGGATTATGTTTATGAACTCTTCAATTTCGATTTTTGTGAGAATCCTGTTGAAAGTTGATGATCTAAGTACAATTTAAATAAAAATTAGTAACTGGTGAAGTATATAATTTCAGTTTTTTTATCATTATGTATTTAATTAAAAATAGTCTGAGGAGTGATTTTGTAATTGCATTAAGATTTTAAAAAACTGATAATATTTGGAGAGCGAGAAAAAGTAGGAAATATGGATGTAATGAATAATTTGGATTGAAAACTTTATTAATAAATAATAATATATTATATTACAAAAACGAATAATGGATGATAATTATCGAGATGAATATCAAGGATCAGAGTCTGAAATTGTTAGAAGGTCTGATGAGATGTAATTTAAGTGTATACGCATATCTATAGCATTTTCAATATATTTAATATTGCAAATGCTGGCTCTCAAGATAGAGTACTAGATATAATGGATTTATATTGCAATAATTTTCATTATTTGCGATACTATTATATGGATCTTGACTACTATATGGTTATGTACTGAATATTTATTTTACTAGCTTAATAGTAATACCCAAGAATAGCCAAAGTGTTCTTAGGAATAGCCTAACACTCTACATTTGGACTCCTACCAATTTTTGTTCTACTAATATGTTTGCAATTGGATGAAATTATTAATTAGAATTCTATTCTGATTGCATTTCCATTGTTTGCATGGGAAATAATGCTGTTATCATTTTTGATTTTTATCATTCCTGGATTATGTGATGATAATTAAGGATCTAAGAAATGGGTAGCTGTAGTTATTCTATACTATATTGCTATTATTTACACAGAGGTTGCTACACTAATTCAATTACAATTCAATTTTAATTGGTTTTGGGTAACATCTTTACTTATCTTTACATTGTTTTACAATATTATTATACTAATAACCGACTGTAATATAACTGTGATTTGGCCATGCATTATTTTAGTTATTTGTATCTTCAGTTTAACTTAAATGACACTTGTTTTGAATGATCCAAATAAAGATCAAAATAAATAAATGCAATATCTGGCAATCATACCAATATGTGTGATTAGTATTATTAATTTCATTAAATAAATCATAATGTGAATATATTAAATGTTTATTTTTATATAGTAAGTTAAAAATATATTAAAAAAACTTTAAATTTTTGATTTAAGATCTTCTTATTTTAATGAATACTTCTAAATTCATCTAAGTAGAAGTAGATTGTCAAATTATTAAATAATATTAAAAGAATCCAAATAGTTAATTATTATTTTATAAATATACACAAAATTGTAAATTATGAAAAGGCAATTGTCTAATGGTAGAATGAAATCTGATGTCAATTTATTTAAATAAGCAATTGAAGAAGTAGAAAGAAAAAGACCTGGTTCTGGACAACCTCTATCAACTGTCAAATCACCTTTACCTCCAAGAAAGCCACTTTTTTCTGGCACTCAAAAATAAAGATTGATAATCAATGCAAATAATATTGAACATTAACATCAGGAACAGAAGTTAATTAAAACAAGTTAGAATTCATCTAAAGCATCATTAAACCTCACATAGAATTAATAATAATTGCATTAAATTGTAACAATCATTTTAGATTTATTTTTTTAGAAAAGTCCTTAAAAATAAGCTAAACCTCCTATTCATATTGATAAAAAGATCATAATTGCAAGATAAGAACAAATTGGAAGTTCTGGAAAACCTACAATAACAGGAGAAATGTAATCAAGAAATAGTAGCAAATAAAAAGTATCAAGTGCAGGTACAAACACTAAATAATTTAATTGGGCTGATGCTATTGAATAACCATAACAATAAAGGGAATCTTCTTTAAATGTAATTTTTATATTATAGCAAGAAAAGAAGGGTAGTATCTAGAGAGAAATTAAAAGCACTTCCAGGATAATATTAAATTCATTAACACTAATAAATTACATAATCCTGTAAACCAGAATAAAATTAGTTTCATGAATTTGATTAGAAATTAACAAAATCAGTTGAAAATAAATAACCTATATGTTATACTGATTTTAGTATGACCTCAGGAAGGAATGATTTATCAAAGGCTTTTGCATCAATCCAAATGGAAATCAAATAAGCCTCATAAGAAGCAAAACAAAACTCAGTGAATTCATATATGAATGGTAATCATTTAAAAATATTATTTAATAGCCATACCAGAGTAAGAGGATGATGGATGTTCATCATTAGCATAGAGTACACTCTATTAATTTTAATGATGATTACTCTAATTAATTAATCGATTTACAATTAGTATCAAATATATTATAAATTAATTATTGTTTTTTTTATGGGGGGATGTGGATCAAGAGAAAAAGAAATTAAAGAGAAAATTGGCTTCTCATAGAATGATTACGATTATGCAATCAAACGGTTTTCTAAAATGACCCAATAAAAACCAGGGTATTTGCAAAATTTATTAAAGGAAAACAGATCAATATTTTAGTTTTGAAGGTTTCAAGACATACTTTACTGAAAACCCTGTTTTCGCGTAAAAATTATACATCTTTATGAGAAATTATGGGGGTTAAAATTATGTTGACTTAAATACATTCCTAACAGTAGGTAATTTATATTCTTTAGAGTATAGTTGACTTATTTACAAGAACCTCTATGAAATTATAGAGTTAATTAAAGAACTTAGATATCTATATTTTATTTATTTTGGTATCTCTTTCTAATTCTGAGATTATGCATAAGGAAACTTTCAATTTTAATAATATTTATAAAATATCTATTAGTTATTCTAATGGTGTAAAATTATTCAAAGTAAAACCATAAAATAAAATAGGAACTAATAAATATGTAAAGTGATAAAGGTGATATTTTATGTCATGATGATGATTAAGCTCCTATATTATTAGTCAATAATATTTTTGAAGGTAATTATTTTTATATTGTTAGACCATTCTATTCTTAATTATAAAATCTTTAATGATAAAATTAAATAAGAAACTCCACAAATTTCCAAAATTGTTAAGAATTATATAGCAGGTAAGTTTATTAATAAGACACTTAAGAATAAATTACCTAATATGGAATCTAGTGAATTAATGAATAAATAATTGATTGGTATGATATTTTAATAAATTCTAATAAAGCCCTTCTTAATCTAAGTGTTCCTTGGTTCTATAAATGTGTAGCTATTAATCAAGTATATAAATATGAATCTGAAAGTGGATAAACTTATAATTTCAATATTCTTGGAAACAGTCTCCTATAAACAAAAGGACCTAATGTTATACTATTTCGACATCACTAAAAAGATAAAGATACAGATAAAATAGAGAAATACACTTTTGGTTATTTTTCATCTTCTCAATGGAAAGTTTCACCTGATATCTCAGGGAATAAGGGTTCTTTTATATTTTCTGTTCATCCAAAATTTAAAATATTCTCAACTAATGACTAACAATAAAGTAAATTTGCTTTATTAATACCCATCATAACTAAAAAATAGAGTCAAACTCTTCATAATCAATTTAAATAAGGACCAAAATAGCCAGGTTTAGGAATTGGTGGTAGTGGATATGATCATCACAGAATTTGGATAGATGGAAAGTAATTGTAGGCAAGTAGATTGATAGAAGATGATAAGACTTTTTAGAGTGGACCAATAATACCAAATGATATTCATTTACTGAATGTATATTTTAATTATATTTATAGATAGATATGATTGAGATTTTGGATTTACAATTAAATGCTGCAGCACAAAGCACTTCTTATTTTAAGTCAACTTCTCATAAACCTTATAGTAGCTAAGATGAATAAAGAATCAATCAAAACCAATTGAGAGATGTTCTCATCACTTTAAATTAATAAGGCAGTAATGATTATGTAATTTTATGGATGGATTAATTTTTTAGAGAAGAGGAAAATACGAAATTTAGATATCAAATCCTTTGCTCCCAATTAGTGAGGAGGAGGAGGAAAAATAGTAAGGAAAATGATATTTAATATATTTATTATGATAAGAAAATTCTTTATCTATCATGCATTATTAAAATAGAAATAATCTTATGGTTTTACAATTTTATTTAAGATATCTCCTATTGCAGATAAATATCTAATTTTATCTTAGAGATTGGATCTCAAAATCTGAGCATAAGCATGATTTTAGTAAAACTCAATTGATAATGTTTGAAAAAGTTATTTAAAAATATCCTAAATTTTTTTTGTATTTGAAGGGTTTGTGTAACACAAAATTAACATTTCTTCTAAACCTTTTAAGTCAATAGATTTAATCCACTTCCAGAAATGAGGTAATAAATTTTCATTTTCAGCAAAATAGAGTTGCACTCTTTCCTTAGATACAAAATCTTCAATTATAAATTTCATTTAACTTTTTATCAAAAACATTTTAATTTGTGTATCTTCTAATTATAAGCATAGGCATTACCATCTTGATGTTTAATATTTTCTAATTTTTAATATTATATTTATGTAATGAGGTTATTAACAGCTTCTGATTATTCTTGTTTTACAAGTGGTATTTTGGGTTCTATCAATTGATTTAATATCTTATTCGACTAGGCTTATTAAATGAGTTGTTGCAAAAAGCTTAATGGAATCGTAACAGCAGGAGTAAATTATTTATAATTTGTGCATCTGTTTTGAAATGGGAATTATAAATTAAGTTGAGGATATGTGGGATTCTGATTTTAAGAGACATTCATCTCATTTTAATTTTACACTATTTTAATTGGTGCAACTTTAACATTCTTTTTCGTTTCTTAATAAGGTTCAAAACTCATAAAACTAGATTTTATAAATTTTGTGTATTTACTATTAAATTATGAATTGCATAAAGAAAACCATACTAATTTCTTATTAAACTCATACACTTAACAAAAATTGATCATAACCTCAATCATTACAACAAATTAATAGTAAAAGAATAAAAAATTTATAACTATTATTTTATGCTCTTAGATGATATCATTAGTAATAATATTTGTATTTAAAGAAATAGAAAAATTAGCTTAATTATTTTACATTAAGATTTGATGTTAATAATGTAGAAAGAATTATATTAGATTTTTCATAAATTCTCTTTAATTTTACTAATCTACATATGTTCCACTAATTTTACATAATAATATAAAAAATTGTGAAATTATAAAAAGGAATAATGTGCAAAATATTGTTAGTAATATCTCAAAAATGATAACTCTCTAATATTAGAACAATCGAATGATGATAGAGGAATCAATATATATATAATAAATAAAATGATTGCTTTAATTAATTGATGCTTTTTATATATTTTCATCTATGATACAAGTCCATAATATTTATGGGTTCGTTTTATTTATATTATTATTATTATTATTATTATTATTATTATTATTATTAAATGAAATTAGGTGTTTGCTATTGAAATAAATTTTGTTAAAATTATTATTATTATTATTATTGTTAATTAAAATATACATTGTTATTTTAGAATTACTGATAATTATATTATTATTATTACTATCCTAAGTTCTGCAAGTAAGCATAATTAGCATTCTTTTGAGGAATTGTTTATTATGATTGCATTTATTATTTTTATTATTAATCTGGCTTATATAGATTTAATATATCTAAGGATGGTAATGAATGCATAACATGATTTGCTTGTTATTTTGTTTAAGGAAAGTCTGTCTAATCTTTTTCTGGTGATAGAGAATGAGTAGTTCCATATTAAGTATTATTTCCATGAACGATTTCAATTTTAGTTTCCTTAACACCAAAATTGTCATATTACTCATTAAAATCAATTAAATCACCTAGTTTCACCTTAGGTTCTTCTTATTTGGTTTCAACTCGAAAGTAGAATGGTTTAACTGTACTAAATTCTTAGAAAATTTGAATACGTTTTAGTTAACATATATTGTTATTTCGGATCCAAACATTATTATTAAGGTATAAATTTCTTTTTGACATATTTCTCTTAAACAAAACGAATTAATGAATCTAATCCTGTATTAATAGTGGGTTTACTAAAATAATTTAATAAAAACTTTTACACATAGTTCTTAGGCATAGTATTTTCCCAATAAGAATTTGCTGTTGCATTTCCAATAGATTCCATAATATCAATATTTTCCTAATACCATCCATCAATATTGGTTGATCTTACTCTTGTGACACTGGGACCTAAAGTTCTGTGAGCACCTAAAATATATAAATATTAATTATTTACCTGCACAATCCATACAAATAAATACACCATAATCCAAGCTAACCCATCTAGGACCTTTAGTTGCACAATCAGCACAGACTAAATTTTCTGGTCGTTTCAGTATCAAAGCAAATATTTTTTCTTATGCTTTTGCTGGAATATGTTATTTATTCATTATATTTCAAATTATTTTTTTTATGAAATCAATTATCTCTATTACGTTTTAAAAATCAAAATTTTCATATCTATGTAGTCTTCTAATTTTATTTATATATGAATTCACCTTTCCAATCTTACTTATTTAATCATAATTTAAAAGTAAGAAATATTCTTTTGCTAAAAACAAATAGAATTTATTTTAGTTAAAATATGTAAGAATGATTTAAATATTAATATATAACTGATATTTAAATCATTCTTATATAGATGAATCTATCTTAATTAATATTTAGATAAATAATAAATCATATATTAAATTAAATAAAATTATACATGCTAACATGTTCAAAAAATCTGAAATTAAAATTATATACTGTTCCTGATGATTAGTTTCCTAAAAAGAGACATACTACTTCAAGATCATTGAAGCTAAGTTCAAGAAGAAAAAGTATCATCATTAAATATTTTAAAGAATTGCAAGATGACTATGATATATTTTAGTACTTAAAAAACGAGAATACATCAGACAATTATATGACATCATTAACTGATAGAAAGGAAACTAGCTAACTTAATTATAATAATATTTCAGAAGTAAAGGCCAGTAACTTGTTTGAGAAAGATAAAGGGTTCTTAAAAAAGTTTAATGAGGTACAATCAAAAAGAAAATAAGAATAACTTTTGAAGGCTGATTATTTATTAAAGAAAGATTTAGCAGACTTGAATAAAATTGCTTAAAATAGTGTTTAATCATTTTCAAGTCATTTTTCTCTTTATAATCATTTCCACTTCGAACATTTATTAGAACCTCAAACAGCTAGACATGATTTGTAATTACCACCTAAATAAACTTTTACAATTTTAAGTAATCCGAATAAAAAGGATAGAACATATAAGGTTCCCTTGCACTAACCATTTATTTCATAAGATAAGATAATAAATGAATAATCTTTAGATAAAGTAAGATTTTTGAATAATAAAATGAATCGAATGAGCTTGAATGTATAGTAGTTAATAAATGAAGTTAATAACAAAATTAGATCCTTTGAGTGAATAGTATTTTCAAATGATCTAAGATGGAAATGTAGATGAACTCAAATAAATGATAAAGAAATATCCTCATTTATTATAATAAAGAACTAGAGTAATGATTATGATTTAATAGGATAGTTACAAGAGACAGGTCTACATGTGGCTGTAAAGAGAAATAAGATCTAGATAGTGGAATTACTATTAAATAATTAGATTGATGAATTCGCAAGAAATATTGTAAATTTATTGTATATAAATATAAGTGGGGATAAACATCAAGATAATTGGCATTCAAATTATAATATCGTAACATTTTAAAAGTATTATATAATGGATTATAAAGATGCTTACTTATGATTAGAATTAGTGATTATAGATTAAAATTTTATATAATTAATTAATTAGCATATAATGGTAAAGATTTCAATTCCACATTTTATAGGCATCTCTTTTGAATATGGTTTAAGGTCAACCTCTAATTGAAGTGACTTTGGATGGTATTGAGACACGTAAACACACTAGATTTTAGGATAAATAATTAGGGGCTTTAAGATTACCTGTCTATTCTGTAATTGATATTGAATTAATTATATATAATAGGGTGATGATGATATCTCTGGAGTTATTGAAGTAAAAATGAACAAATAAAAAAAAATAGAACATATGGGAATTCGGGTTGAGTTGATTGGACGAATTGGTAAGAATTATACATTTTATGAATAAAAGAAATTCTTAATGATCAAAAATAAAGTTCAGATTTTATGTCAATGTCAAGAGAATTAGAACCATAAGGTTTAATGTTTGAGGATAAAACATATAAATTTTAATTTTAGAAGTTTGAGAAACAATATGAAAGTTATTATGGAAACACAGTTAGATTAAGATATTATTTGAAAGTGTATATGACTAGAAGTTATGGAAAAGTATAGAAAGAAATAGACTTTGCTGTTTTGATTCCACAACCAGAATTAGAGGATTAACCATAAACTTCATTAAAATTGGAAGTATTGAATAAACATTAATTAACTTAATAGGTTGGTATTGAAGAATGTTTACATATTGATTTTGAATATTTTAAGAGTAGATATCATTTAAGAGATGTTGTTACAGGAAAAGTGAATTTCTATTTAGTGAAAATCAAAATCAAATATATGGAATTGGCAGTGATCAGAAAAGAATAATATGGATAAGGACCTTAATAATAGACAGATAATGAGACATTAGTCAAATATGAATTAATGGATGGATGTCCTTAGAAAGGAGAAGTGATTCCAATTAGATTATATTTAAGTGGTGTAGATATAACACCATCTGTTAAAAATGTAAGTGGTAAATTTAGTGTTAAATACATATTAAATTTGATATTAGTAGATGAAGATGATAGGAGATATTTTAAATAATAAGAAATAACAATTTATAGAAAGAAATGATAAAGTGATTAAGTGATTTAATATTAAATCATCATATATATAATAATTATTTGTAAGAGAAATAAATATATCATAATTACTAAAAATAATTATATTTTTAAAGTCCTATGTGTTGATAATCTATTATATCACTTACAGATCTAAATCTTTATTCTTTTTTTTCTTAACAATTCTATTACTATTCTTATAATTATTCTATCTTTTCTTACAATCCACAATAAATTAATTCAGCTAAACTTAATAAGAACTTTTTTGAATCCTCTAAATTAATAGGTGTATAATATGTATAGAAATTTTATTATTATATTTATTATTATTATTATTATTGTTATTATTGTAACATTTATTATTAGACATATTTTTATTCTTGAATTTCATTTGAAATTATTGCTTCATTTGCATCAATAAAAGAAGTATCTAAAATCATTTCTTAAGAGAATTCTGTAGGACTTTAAGAAAATCTTCTATTATGACTTTGAGTTGTAGTTATTTAATCTTTATTATTAATGTAAAATTATTATAGAAAATAATATTGTTTATTGATTTTCTATAATTTTTCTTGATGTCTTAAATTTGAATTTATAAGTATTTATATTTAACTCTAAATTAAAATATATAAAAATACTTCTAAATCTTCACAATTTCTTTATAATTCATTATTTGCTGTCTCAAGAGTCTTATTTAATAACATTTCTCTTTAATAGTTCTTTCTTAATTCTTCTATCATTCTCTCATATTTATTAATTTTTTCAACAATATTAGGATCTATTTACTTTTTAATATCTTGCATTTATTAAATTTATCTTTTAGCATTGATCTCTTATATTTATTTTGCCTTTGTGAGATCTAATTTAGGAATTTCCTTCATTTATTTTACTATTTAATTCTCTTATTTTAATGGTAAAGGAGACATTAAAGGTGAACTACCAACTGAAGAATTGTTATCATTTTATGATGAATTATCATTTTCTTCTTTGTTCATAACATTTAACAAATTATTTTAAACTAAGATATATAATATTTTTAATTACATTTAATCAATTATTCAGGTCCTTATTGAACTTATTATTATTAAATAATTAGTTTATTACCATGATATGTCATAGCTGTATTTTTCATTTGAACTAGGTTACTCATTAATTTCTAGATAAATAGTGAAAATATAATACTAAATTAAATCCTTATAGTTTTTATTTTTCAGCTTCTATAATTTTATTCTTTTTGATTTATTATATTAATTGAGATGTTAACATTTCAATTTGATTATGAAATTTGATAGCAATTTTATCAGGTTCACATATTTCTTTGTATTTAATAACAATACCTGAAATTTCATCATATTCAGGTTTTAATTATTCCATTTTACTTAATTGTTATTCAGCTTTATTGAGATTATTTTATAATGTTTAGATTTTATTCTATAATGATAAAATTAATTCTTTTTCATGTCTTTAAGCTTCTTCAGTGATTTATTAATTTATTAATACTTAATTTTATGCTTGATTCCTTTCTTCAATAAGTTTATCAATTTGATTATGCAATTTAGCATTTTCTTCTTACAAATTTTTCAATACCATTAATATAGCTTTATTTTATTCATCATTATTTTGAGGTGTCATAATTCTTAATGCCTTTTTATTTAATTAAAGTAAACCCTTTAATTCATTCAATTATTCAGTTAATTGTTTATTTTCTTATTTGAGATAATCAATTAATTCTGTATGTTAATTATTAGCAATATATAGACTGCTTGTTAGATTCTTTTTAGAATGAGATTATTTCATAATTATATTTATTATTATTAAACCTAAATCATTTTCTTTTATTAAATGTGAATTGTAGCCAACCCCCATGACAATTGCACTTTAATAGATTTAATAAGATCCCAGCTACTCTAAGGTTCAAGTGTTTTAGTAACAGTAATGAAGTAAGATCCTTCCTTCAAATCTGCAGCTTTTTTACTTAGCTGCTTCATTAGATCTGGATCAAAACAAGTTGTTGAAGCAAATAAGAAGGTACCATCAGTCCAATCTAACTTGATTTCGTAAATTAAATAATACTTCTCGTACATCTCCATTTATAAATTCAATTTTAGGTAATTAATAATCATAAATACCAATTTATTCCATTTCTTATTCAATAATACATTTCTATTTTTCAACTTCTTCTTTTAATTTACAAGCCTATTCATGTAAAGAATGTAAAAATTCAATTCCTTTACAAATATTAAATTGATGCATTAATGATGCAGCTATCACACTCTTACCAATACCGCTACCTAGATCATAAAAGACTCCACCTTTTTTAGGTGATACACATTGGAACACCAGTGATAAAGATATAAAATCCTTTACAATTTAACAAATTACTTACAATTTCACCATATGATAGAGAATTTGATGTCAAATGATTCGCCAACCTTTCTTCTCTACTTAAAGTCTAATATATTTAATTTTATCATTATATTACTCGTGCTCTTTATAATGAATAATCTTTTGTGATTTTCTCATATAAGCTCTTCAATGATTCCTAAGAAGATTGTGTATTATCAATCTATTAAGTACTATCTTAATTCTATAAAGAGTTTAGAAAATTCAGAATCCGTGCATGGTCCATTATATAATAAAATAATTTAGTTTCATAAATAATTTAAGTCTTTAATTAATAAATTAAATACATGAATCGAGAAATCTGGTCCTAAATTACACATAATGTAGTTGACTCCATAAAATCCTTTCCAAATGGTGGTTTAATGATATTAACATCAGGATTATCAATTGCCAATTTGACATCTTTGTTTCTAACATACTTTCTTGAAAAAAGCAAATCTGTAATCATTCTCCTCAATTACTCTAATTAAGAAATAGATTTTATTGATACATAGCTTAACTATTTTGTCACCTAAAATTAACTAAATAATAACAAAGAATATGCTCTCTCTGTTGTTGTCTTGACTAAATTACCATCTGATAAAAGAGCTACTTTTTATAAATAAGGTGGAATTTTTTCAATTACTCCTTAAATCTTAATGTAAGATTTACTAACCAACACATTATCACCCTTCATTATTACTCATTTAATTATACAATAAGTTCATCAAATCAAATCAAAATATGATTATGAAAGTTGGATCACTAATTTTATCAAAATAGTTAAACCTGAATTATTTCTTCTTGCTTTTACTAATCAACCTTCAATATTACAATTACAATAAAACACACCTATTATTCTCAAGAATTTCTATCTAAATAATATAATTCCTTGGCCTATGAATAGAGCTGAAATTGTTAACTGTTTAAAGTAACATCCATTTAAATGGAGTGAAATCAAAATTAATTTAAATAAAACTATTAAAGATATTTAAGAAATTATTATTTCCCTTATTAAATAATGTATTTAAGCAGTTAATGGATAATGTGGTACATCCTATTTAACAAGTGATATGGTAATACAATAGAATTGGAGAAAACTCAAGGCTCTTATTTAAAGACAATCATTTAAAATAGATCTTATTTAATAATAAATATTTTTAGATATTTTTTAACTCAGAAAATTATTATTTGCATTAATTAATTAATCAGCATATTAATTCTATTTTACATTAACATAAATAATCAATGATGCTCCAATTGATTCAATTTGGTATATATCTTAACCTGAAATTGAAGGATTAGTAATAAAATTATAAAAATTAGCACAAGAGAGAGTATATTAATTTGTAAACATATAGGATCCTATTAAATATAAATTTATTAAATAGAATGGAGAAGAAGTTATTAAAGAAATCAACACTAAAATTGATTTTAAAATTGAAATATAATCTAAATATTTATAACTCACTAAAATAATAGATAAAATTTCATAATAAAATTAGTCTCAAAATGAAAATTTAAGAATTTGGATTTGGGTTTAAAATAATGAAAATGTAACTTAGATTTAACAATTTCTTGTTTCTACATACAGAATGAAAGATAAAAATAATTATGTCAATCAATTTAATTTTTTAAGAAGAATTTTAGAATAGAAATCATGTAAATCAATTGATAAATTTTTAAATAATAATTCTGATTAATAATAATCTTAATAAATTGTATAAGAGAGAAAATCTAAAATAATATTAAAGCATAATAATAAATTAATTAAATAAACAAAACAAATTAAATAAGAAGAGGAAACTTTATTGAATTATTTACTATATTAAGAATTAGAATAATTATTTGAACATGTTTTAAAATAAGAAGAATAAGTATTACTTTAAAAATCTTAAGTTTTAAAATAATAAACATATTAATTATTACCATAAGAATTGTTATAATTTGATTTATATTAAAGTGGACATAAGGTCAATAAAGATGGAATTGTTATTTAATTTGAAGAAGATACAATAATACCAAAAATGACAATTGTAGTTAATAATATGAATGATGATTGTCAGAGATATACATTTAAATAAACTTATAAACCAGATTATATTATAATGATGGAACCAAATCATTCTTTTTTAAAGGAACTTTTAATTAATCAAAATTATGTTGAAACTATTTTATTAATGTAAAATGAATGTGTTGAATTTTGGTAATATTATAAAGAGAAAATGGATGAAGAATTTGCATTTGAATAAATAATTGAACATTCTAAAGACTTTTCTAGATCTTTTGAAAAACCTGAAGATGCAATACATAAATTAGATATGCAATAGTAACATCAAAATTCTAGATAAGGAAAAGGAGAAGAGTTTTTTTAATTAAAAGATATTCAACCTAGTATATTTGTAGATTATAGAGAATTTAGATGTGATGTTCCACCTAAATTATATTTTCATGGATTTTAATTGACTCCTGTTATGTTAAAAGTAGGAGATATTATTTTAAGCAATAATTGTGCTATAGAAAGAAAATCAGTTGAAACAGGAGATCTTATTGAATCAATAAATCAAAATAGATTGGATTAATAATTATAAAAAATGAATTCATTTGATAATCCATTTTTATTAATAGAATATTCTGATAATATTCCTTTTTGTTTAGGATCATTATCAAGACAATCATAACATTTTAGTTCTAATACAAGAGTGATGGTTAGATTATTAGAATTAATAACTAAGTTTTCTAAAATTTAAATTTTATGGTCTAATAACTCAGATGATACAATTAAAATTATTTGTAAATTAAAGTAAACTCTAGCTAGAAATTCTCCAGATATAAAAATATTCAAAACTAACATTCAATAATAAAATGGATTATTATAGAATGAAAAAATTACTGATTATTTTACTTAAATAGAAAAAGAAATATAATGAGATAATGTATTTAAATATAATTTATTATCTATCAAACTATTGTAACAGTATAAAATGGTAAATATCTTGCAATTTTTTATCCAGTAATTTCTAAATACATTAATCCTTTTTTATTTAATCTATGATGCATAACATCAATTTCAAAATGAACTCCATTATGATTTGAATTCTCAGCAAAGAATTTTGATAGTTCCTTTTATTATTATTTAAAGAATAATACCTTTCTTCTAATTGATGCAGCATCTATATGATTAACATATGCTTAAAATATTTCAGTAGCTCCACCTTCATGAAATGTAGTTGTTGTTGGTCCTTAAGGAACACTTGCTAAAGTAATTCTTCTTTTTGGTCTCAAAAGTGGTGCCATATTTTATCTTATACAAGCTTCATTTATTCTAACTTCAAGAAATGCTCTCTCTTCATGTCTACCTGCCATAACTTCAAGTATCAATTTATGATGTAAAGGATTACTCTTATTCCATAATATTGTGAAATAACTTCTAAGAAAATATCTCACTAAATCTGGTCTCATATCATAACTTTCAGGATTCTTTAAAATACTCTTTAAATGCATACAACCTGTATTTTCTGGTTTTAAAAGTGATGTTAAAAGATCATCTTTAAACTAACATATTAAATAATAAATACTGAATTAGGAGGATCAATTAAGGCATCAACTGTCAAAGTCATACCTAATTCTTTTTCCAAATGTCTTATAGCATCATCATCTGTACACATATAAAATCCATCTTATTTCATATACTATAAGTAATTGCTTAAAATGCTATCAACAGTATCTTAAGTCAATGGTGTATTAATTGTTTATTCATATACTTATAAAGCTAACAAGAATTCACCAGAATCACCTCCAGGTGTTCCTAATACACCTTATTCATTTCTTCCATCTAAACATGAAAAATGATAGCTGTTAGGATCTCCAAATTACAATTCATTAAGAGGTCCAATTAAATGTCTAATTTATTCAAAAGAGGCTGTTTTGCCATCATCTCCTGCAAAGTCTTAATGTAATTAAACTTTAGTAGGATCACAAAAGGTTTCACCAACATGAAGTTATGTAGTAGTAGATTCACATTAACATGATGTTTCATATTCCTATGCTATATTACTAATTAAATTTTTAAATCTTACCATCAAATTCAGCTCTTCCATTTATTCTCCTTATATCTTTAGGTGATGATTCCACTTTCAACTTTACTTCAGCACAAAATATAGCACTAATCAATACTATTATTATCATATATTCGTTTTTTAATTATATATATTATATTTTTTTCTATTCTTTCTATTTCTAATTAATTTAATTAAATTCGTGTAATATTATATTAATTTAAATTGTCATCATATAAATATAGATCAAAAAGTATCATTTAAATTTGTTAGTTTAAACTTCATGTTTCTCTATTTAAATATAAATGTTTATTCATCTTTGCATATAACATACAACAACTATTTGTTCTATTTTCCTGTTATTAGTATTTCATTATTCTATTTTTGTATTTAACTATTAGATTTCTCAAATATCTTTAAATATCCATCAGAAGTTAGTAGATATGCATCACCTATTGAATATAATTTCCAATTAACATTGTGAGTCTAAATAATATCAAATATAATACTTGTTTTTGTTTAATTAAATTTATAGGATTACAATATGTGCTTAATTTAGTACTTAATAATTCATCAATTGATTAATCCAATAAATTTACAATAGGTTTAGATTATAATTATTCAATTATTTCAGAAATGAATTTAGAGTTAAAATTATCACCATTATTAATGGTTTAAATGTTCTAAAAAAAGTTTTTGAATGCATTATCTTTATCATATTTTGTACTTTCTATATCAAGTATTACAAGTGCAAAACAAAACATATGTAAAGAATCTTCAGATTTAAAGGGAAATGATTAACTTTTAGAATTGAAATTCAATTCATAATATCTTCTACTAAATTCTTTCACTAAAATATCAAGTAAATATGGATCATTTTAAATTAATAATTTATTAAATAAATTATGTAAGGAATTAATTAAATTTTGATTTATAACAACTCTATCCACAAACAATTTTAAAATTTAATATTATTCTTACAAATTCAAATTTGTCAATAATCTATAAATCATTAAATAAAGATTTACTTAGATATTTAGATCTTATTTTTTTATTCAATATTATTAAATAACCAATTGATAATTGATTAAGGAGTAGGTCTAATAATTTAAGTAGAAATCATATATGATATTCCCATAAAGTATGAATGATTAAATAAATCTATAGCAAGATTCTCTGTATTATAATCATGTTTAATGAATTTTACCTAATCAGTGAAAGTAGTTCTCTCTCTAGATTTATTTTACCATAAAACTAATTAACCTAACGAAACCTTAATAATCTATAATAATTAAGTACCATATCATCAAAGAATCGAGGAATTGAATTGCAAGGAGAAATTAAATTCCTATTTATTTTTGATCCAAGTTCTTTATTAAAATCAATTACTTCTTTTTATTCTTACTCTGAGATATTAGATTTTGATAAAGATTCTTAAATGCCTAAGTTTTCTTTCTCACTCAATTTAGACTTTTTTGGAGTAGAATTAGGACTAACCATTTTACTTTGTGATACTTTTTCACAGAAACTGCTGCATTCATTATTTTTTCTATTTTTAATAATTTTCTTATATACTATCGTTTTAATTTAAGTAATTAAAAGTATTCTTCATATTGACGTTAAGCTGGATCATATTTCTTAGCTTATCTTTCACTATTATGTTATAATTAATCTTATGATTGTTTGAATATTTCTGATGTCATTTTATCTCTCACTAAATCTTAAGCTAAATTCCCATCACGATTTCTTGTTCTAAAATCAGCTCCTGATTTCAATAGTAATTAACAAACTTAAGCTCTTTAATAAAATGCTGCCACATGTAATGCTTAAATTAATTGATATATAACATACGAGTCCAGCCTGCCATATCAGTAATGTCTAAATTAGCATTGTTATTAATGAGTTCTTCAACAACCTATATTGAACCATATCTACAAGCTATGTGTCTATTAAGATTATGTCAATATCTACAATGGTGATGTTCGATCCTCATCCAATATGTTTATGTTGATTCCTTTACTGAGGTAAAAGCGTATCAAACCTAAATTTCTACCTGATGCTGCTTTAAAAAAGTTCTTTTCATTTTCAGTCAAGTAAGCAGTTGATTGTTAGGTGATTCTACCTAAATATTATATACTCCAAAAAACCTCTAGCCTTATCTACATCTAGTCCTATTTGAAGTTCATTCAAATCAAAACCCTCATTATCTTATCCCATACAACCTAAACAATTTGCTGGATTTCTTCTTTTGTGCTGAACAGAATTACCCATATTTTTATATTATATAAATTATTAATAATTGGAAGTCAATTACTTATTGACATTGATTTTTTAAAACTATTTTTTATATTCATTTTAATGACTTATTAAGTATATGAATTTATGCTTGCATCTACTTGTATTTATTGTTTTGCTGTGATTTATTTTCATAAATTAAAGATATAAATTTTTTTCAAATTAAATCATGGGAAGAGTTAGAAATAAGACAGTTAAGAAGGCAGCCAAAGTTCTCATCGAAAAATATTATATGAAACTCACCTCAGATTTTCACTTCAACAAAAAAATTCTATCTGAAGTGGGATAAGTGCCATCAAAAAAATTGAGAAATAAAATTGCTGGATTCGCAACACATCTTTTAAAGAGAATTTAGACTGGATCTGTTAAGGGTATCTCCCTCAAAGTAATCATTCACCTAAAACTTAGATTCAAGAAGAGGAAAGAGAAAGAAGATTGGATTATGTTCCTGAGAAATCCTCAATTGATATCGATAATCTTAGAGGAGATTAAGATGTCAAAAAAATGCTTGAAAAGGCTGGATTAGAAATTGATATTCCTATTGATGAACCTGTTGTTGAAGAAAAATAATAAAAATAACCAAGAAGAGGATAAAGAAGACAATAATGAATATGATCATCTAGTACATATATATATAACATTAAAGTAATTAGGCATAATAAATTTTAATCTAAAATTGTTTTTATATTTAAAAATTAATCATGCAGATTTCCTCTTTTATTCATTCTCAGTTTATAATCTTAATTAATTTAATAGGAAAATTTTTTATTCGTTTACATAATTCGATATATCATCGTCATATGTATTGAATCTTTTTGTTTTTTATCTCTAAGTTCCTGATTATTCCTCTAATAATTTGGTACTTAAATTAGTACCTCTTGTGCTTTCTGCACAGTTTGTTTCTTTAGGATTGTAATAGAAATTTTTTAGTATTGTTTCTTTGGGGAAATTCTCCATTATGTTCTATTGGAGAGGTCTAATCTACTATAAAAATTCAGCCTCCCCTTAACCAAATTCTTCTTCATCAAAATTGAATGAGAAACAATCTGGTTTCAAAGGAGGATCTATCCTTTTTGATAATAGTTCTTTATATAAATTTTTATCTCCCCATTATGTCATCCAAGGGTGTCTCAATAGAGTTTCTATCTTATCGATTCTATTCTTAGGATTTTTAGCTAATAATCCATTCAATAAATCTTTTAGAAGTGAAGACATCTATAATTATGGTGGATAACTCAATTTTTGATTTAATATTCTCTAGTAGATTTCTTCAGTATTCCTTGAATAGAAAGGAGGTAATCCTGTTATTAATTCATAAAGCAAAGCTCCTAGACAATATAAATCTAATTGTAGATTATGTCCCTATTTTAATAACATTTCAGGTGCCATATATTCTGGAGATCCACAAAATGAAAAGGCAATATCTTAATCTAATTATTTTGAGAGTCCAAAATCTGCAATTCTTACATGACCATCAAAATCAATTAAAATATTTTCAGGTTTTATATCTCTATAAATAATATTTCTATCATGTAAGTGTTTCATACCCAAACATATTTCTGCAAAATAAAAAAATGCTTATTCTTCACTCATCCTCTTCACCTATTAAATTTAAAGAAGTGATTACTTTTCTTAACAAGAAAAACAATTCTCCTCCAGAACAATATTCTAACACAAATACCAAATATTTTCTTGATTCAAAAGCATATTAAATTTTTACAATAAATGGATGATTTAAATTACACATTAAATCTCTTTCATTTTATATGATAATTTATTTGTTCTATGATATTATAGAACTTTTTTCTATTAATTTCATTGCATAAAATATTCCTGTTCTCTTCTCCCTAACCATATATACTTTAGAAAATCCACCCATACCAATACATCTGATAAATTCAAAATCTTTTAAACAAACTTTTGATTATTTATTTTCTTATTCTGTTTATAATATAGGTTCTATGATTAAAGGTTGATTAGGACAATTGGAAAGTAAAGACAAAGGTCTATCAATTGAAGAAAGTATATAATCAATAGGTATAGATATATTGTAAGTTTTAATTCCAATTATTGAAAGAGAATCATAGTCAGTGAGTTTTTTATTGAGTTCTTATTTGATTAATTCTAATAAATGTTATATTTTGTTAGTCGAGATATCAATAGTCATTTTCTATTTCAAGCTTTTAAATTATAATATAATTTGAATGAAATCTTATTAACATTTTCTATATACAATATAAATTTGTACCTAGTAGTAATGGTTTTATTTTTTTCAGTTTGTAATTGAATTAAAGGTTATGATGATGTTTGAGTAGGTAATTTTTGAGTCTCTATAAATTACGCACTATTTGATTTCTGATGATTTTAAAGTTAATATATTTATGTTCCTAAAAACTGTGTATTTTAATGTTTGGCACTTGATACTATCAAAGACTTTTAGAAATTTAATCTAGCTAACATATCAGATGATTGTTTCTATTTTGATTCAGATGTCTGCTACTTAAAGAGTTGTTCTGCTTTGGCTAATGTTGAGTATTATTGACTTTTAAATAATTGTTTTGGAGCTAAGTTTAGGATAACTAAATTTACAGTCGTCTTATACACTTTCCATGGATTTCATTTTAGTTTAGGAATTTTGATTGGAATGAGGTTGGGTTTTCATATGATTGCCACGAGATTTTGTTTATGTCTTTTAATTCACTCTTTCCTGACTAGTAATCTTTGGAGACATGAATCCTTTCGATTTTAGTAAATCTGATTGTTATATTTTTCGTAAGGTTTATCTACGTCTATAGCCATATGTACTATTATTAAGTGATTTTGAGAGTAGGCTATGAAGCATTCGATTTAAACATGGTGGATTAGTAAGGACCAATTTATTTGCTCTTAGGTGAACATAAAATTATACTTTATAGTCTATCTAGAATGTTGGTGAATTAGACATTCTTGCATGCAATGCTTCTCGATTAGATAGATAATTCATAAGGGCCTAATTTGATATTTCTGATGATTATGTTTTAAGATGTTACTGTTTGGGAGGCATTCTCGTTAATAATAATTATTTATTATATAACTAGTTTATACTATTATTATAAATTAAATATGTCTATTCACTATTTTATTTATATACTTTAAAAGAGACAATTCATAAAATTAATTACTACCTTTTCAAATTTAATTACTTAAACATTCTGTATTATTTTTATGTGTCAATAACATAATTAGATTTAGAATTTTTGTTTTTAATTTAATACTAATGAGATATAATTTTATTTCTTATTAAATTTCATAAAATAGAACTTTAAAATTTAAGAATTAGATAGATAATATGATTCTATATTGATATTTTAATTCAAAATTTGGTAATAAAATGATATTCATCATCTTAATTATATTATATACTATATATATATATATATATTTTATCTTACTCTAACTATTAATAAATGGATAATAATTGTAAATATGTTTGCAATTATTATATATGAAATATTCATAAAATAATTTTTTTCAGTATTATAAGTCTATTTTTAAATAAAAATGTATATTTTTATTGTGATGAAAAAAGAAACCATATAATTGATTTTAACAGATAACCAATTTAATTTTAATTTTAACATTGTTATATTTGTAACTGTCTTTGATAGAATATTTAAAATGTTTAGACAAATTAAGATCTGTTTTAAATTCTAATAAAGATTAAAGTACTTTAATTTTAATTTGTCTTATTTGTATTTTATATGTTAATTTATTTTTATTAGTTTTTTTGTTATAAATTATCAATCTTTTATTTTTATTATTAATTACTTTATATTTTTAAGTTATTTTATATTTATTTTGAACAATATTGCACTCATTAGTGTAATTTAATGAAATAAATAATTTTATTTCTATTAATAAATTTATATATAATATTTCTATTGAATATACTTTTAATTTTAATATATATAGAGATGGTTATTTTTAGTTCTTTAACAATCATTGCTAAAATGATACATTGTGAATAAATGATTTAATTTTTATATTAGTTAATTATAAAATTTGACTATGAAATGCTATAATGCAGAATCTGAACTTCAAACAACAATTAACTCAAAATAATATCCATCAGAAGTTAATAGTCCATAAACTGAAACCTAACCAATTCAAAAGGAAAGGAGAAAATGGAATAGTGATGAAATGACTAAATATTGTCCGATTGATATTCCAAATGCATTCTAATATGATAAAGTTAATGGATAGAAGTTTCAATTATTTTTAGATGGAAAGTACTCTGCTAATAAGTTAGTAAAAGATATGAATGTAGTGATAAAGAGGAAAAGATTAACTTAATTAGAGTAAGAATTCCATAAACAAAAGGAATAATAATAATTAAGAAAGGAATTAGTGGAAAGAAGATTCACAAAGGTAAGAACATTGATTAACTCAAACATTAAATTAAGAGAAGTAAATAGTTTTATATATCTTTAATTTAGTCTTTAAAACTAGAATCTAACTTGAAAGGAAGCAGAATGTTCTCTTAATTAAATAATCATATAGTTGATCATATAGCTAAAATTAAATCAAAGGATTTGTTGACTGATCGAATCGATGGAGTCAGATAATATGAACCAACCAAACTTTATGATTATAGTAAATCTGGAATTAAGTTAAAATTTAACAAGAACTAAAAACTCATCAAATCTTAGACTTAATACTGTTTGAAGTAAGCAGCCACCTTAGAAGTCTAAGATCACATTGAACAATACTTTAAATAATAACATGAAGCTTTATAATAAATGGAATTAAAATAAAAACGAAAGGCTAAACTTAAAATAATTTCAGATAGAAAACATCGTAAATATTTTACAGAATTTGATATTAATTTATAAAATAAGAAAGCTCCTCCTTCTATTAAAGATGTACAACTATTTAAATACATTCATGGTTAGATGTTGATAGAAAAATTTTAATAAAAACAAGAAGACTAAAAAGAATATTTTGGAAACATTATGAGAAGCAGAAAAAGTTATCATATACTTTCAAACTTTGATAAGCCTTCAGAATTATATGCTTTTGATGATTGTGATTAATCTTTCGAATCTATGAAAGAAATGAAGCTTTCTAATCTTTATGCTCAAAGCATTGAATTACAATAGAAATTATTGACAGAAAGAAGAATAGTTAATTAAGTCCAATAATCTAAGTAAATAGATCAAACTACAAATTTGATTTAGATTGTTAACAAATAAAAACTAAAATGATTATTATTATATATATATATATACTATGTAAATATGCCTTATTCCATTTTTATAATGAATTTAGAATATTAAATATTTTAATATATGATTTTATTATAAGAATCATGCTAGTGTAATAAAAGTTTAATGCATAAATCGTTTAGCCAACATAGAGTTTATTTCTTCCCAATTACCACTCAATACTGAATATCTTGAATATAAATAGATAATGATACTTTTCAACCGAATCCAATGGACCATTATCAAAACCTCCAAATACATAAATATATTAATTATCTGGAGTTGGTAATGCTGATAATGTGCATCTTGGATGAATCATAGACTCTATTAAGGTCCATCGACCATCCTCATACTTTTCTACACTATTCAAATATTAAGTTCCATCAAATCCTCCTATTGCATAAATACCATCAGGTAAGGAAACACCTGCTAAAGCTCTTCTTGGTATATTTAATGGAGCACAATGACCCCATTTTCCTGAAGTAAACACTTCAACAGTTTTAAGACAAGTATTGACTAATTGATATTATATTAATATTTTACATGAACCTCCAAATCCTCCTATAGCAAAAATAGCATTATCATACATACAGATAGCCAATTCATCTCTAGCTTCAATCATGGTTGGAAATTTAATCCAATTATTGTCAATCTAATTAAAACAGTCGAAATCTTTTAAATTTTCTAAAAAATTAGATAATCCTACTTACCTTGACCATCATTTCCACCAATTATATAAATAAATTGATTAACATTTAATGTTCCAAATCCACTTCTAGATGATGGTAACTTTATTTTTGATGGTACAATTTTTTTATCTTTATAATTATATTCTTCACAAGTATCAATACGAACACCATCAACTTTACCACCCATTAATAATATATTTCCATTTATTAAATGTGCTATTCCAAATTTACATCTATTATTTTTTAATTAATCTTTTTCACTAGCATAATCAGTTTTAATATCATATTTTTCAACTATTTATTTTAAACTATCAACAAAACCACCAATTGTAATATATTGATAATCCATTGACATATGACTTACATTAGTCAATTCAGGTTCAAAATCATGAATTGAATTTAGAAATATATTAAATTCTTATTTTGAATCATCCTAATGTAAAAAAGGTGATTATGGATCTTAACTAACTTTTGATTAATTTTTAAATAATCTTCTAGGAGTACTATGATCTCTATCTTTTCTTCTTTCTACACTTTTTTCATAATTTCTTTCTTTCATTTGATTTCTAGCTTCTTAAAAGTTGGTTAATCTTACTTAATTAATTTATTTTTCTTCAACTTTCTTTTTAAGATTAATTTGAACAGCACAAGGCCCATTAGTTTCACATAATGGAACCTTTTTTGATTGATTCATTTTTTTTTATTATTATTATTGAGATTATTATTACTAAAGTATTTAATTCTATTATTATTGATATTAAGCATTATAAGACTATTACTACTAATTGTTACTTTATTTTTTAATAGATTAAACAATTTTTTATTAAGTGGATGCAGTCTATTAAGTAGGTGGAGGAGGTAAAACTTACTGTGAAATAACCTTTTTAGACAAAACTTTAATAATGTTTTAATTTTCTTGTTCTTTATTTAATTCTGGAAATTTGATGGTTTAATCTATTGTAACTATTGATTTAGGTAATTTATTAATGAGTTTAGTTCTATTTTATGTTGTTTATAGAAATTTTATAGGATCTTAAGATTTTTCGTCTAACTCTTATAATTCTTGCAAATAATCATTAATATCTTATAGTTGTATTTGTAGCTTTTATTAGTTTTGAGATATTTGTTATTTCTAGTTGATAAGTGACTGATTTAACTAAGAGATAGATGGGTAAGTGGTTTACTTATTCTTGCAGTTTGGATTCTCGCTCTTGAATAGATTAGCGAATTGAATTAAAAAATTTGGAGATTTCTATGTTAACTCTCTAATACTCAATGTCAAGTTAGTCGTTCATCTATGCTAACTATTGAAATTGTTTAATGGCTTTCTAATGATTTAATTGAACATTTTCAGAGATTGAGTAAAATCTATTTAATTCCATTCGTAAACTCTAAATAGAGAATAAGAATACATCTTCAAGAGATTAAAATTAATGGCCTTTGTGACCATCATACAGGATGCAATTAATACATAACAAAGAACAATCATCCGAACAGAATGCTAACTATTATATTCATAAGTTACCTTCTATGTGTTTAATGTGTTTCTAACAAATGGTTGACAACGTATTCATAAATGAAGAATAAGGTTTATATACTAAAATTCAAATATTTAATTAATAATATAGTTAACATATACATTTTCTTTTTTTGTTTTATTGATTATAAATTAATCCATTTAACAAGAGGACTGATGCTTAAATTGCATATTTGGAGATATAATAATTTAATAATTAATTTTTAACAGAAACATTAATGTCACTTCAAATAGTTAATTTGCCAGAGTTTAGTTATAAGTCAAATACACATCGATCATTAGATCTAGAAAACTTCTTTAAAGAGTTTGAAATGAAGTAATTTTTGGAGGAATGCAATTACTCAGAACAAGAATTATATGTTGAATGTAGAAAAATGAAATAATTCCAACAGAAACGCAAATTAAAACTCAACCATTATATAAATAGTTATTTAGAGTCACCCTCAGTAATTAGCCCAGTTTAATTATTGCTATGAAGTGCAATTACTATTATATATATTCTACTTATTTATTAAATCATTCCAAACTGATTCCTTGTTTTCTTAATGAATCCAAAACCAATTATTCATAATCTTCTAAAGTCACCTTACCATCTCCATCTGTATCAGTCATCTAAATCCAAATAGTTACATCCTCCTTTGTTGGTTAATAATCATTCATTCCCATATGTTTATAAGTTTCTTTCAATAACTCTGGTACCTTTAATTCATAAATAAAATTTAGTTACTTCTTCCTCAGTTAAAAATCCTGATCCATCTTTATCCACAAATTTAAAGATACGTCTAGCCACCTCCAATCTTTCTTGTGCTATTCTTGACAACTTCTCTGGTACTCTCTTTACTGGTTATGCTGGTGGTTGTCCAGAAAAGTATTTCTAAACCAATTATTCAATATCCTCTGTATGAACACGTCCAGTCGATTTCCCTTAAAATATATATATAAACTTACTATCTAAAATGGCCTAACAATTAGAAACATCCTAAGAAGTTGGATTGAATCCTTTATTCATAGCTCTATATGCATCAGATAACATCATAGCAATTTCATTTTATTCAATATATCCATCCTTGTTTGAATCATACAATTCCATCACTTGTTTTGCTATCTGTTTACATTTCTCTGGCTCGAAGACTCCACCAAATTAAACTCTATCTGATAATTAATAACCTGAACTTCTTAACTTATTAGTATCCATTTATATATATATATATATTAATATCAATCTTTTTATTTATTAGAATTTTATTTAATAATCATATATATGCAATATTTATTCCAAATCATTAATAATCTATAAAGAAACCAAAAAAAAAATAATATTAAAATACTATTTCTTAAGAATGAATAAACATTACTAATATTTATATATATATTTTTTTTATTTAAAAAGATATTAAATGGTATTAAATGTATTGATATTCTAAGCCAAAAGCAGCTAAAACATCAAAAGCAAAGAAATTATAAAAAAGAGTTGCAGATAGAAAAAAGAATCCATTATTTGTTAAAGAAGCTAAAAATTTCAGAATTGGCAACGATGTTTAACCTAAAAGAGATTTATCTAGATATGTTAGATGGCCAAGATATATTTTACTTCATAGATAGAAGAAAATCTTACTTTAAAGAATTAAAGTCCCTGCTGCAATTCATTAATTCAGCAAAACATTACATAAAAATTAATGTAAAATACTATCATTTAATGTTATTAGCTTCAAAAGTATTGAATTTATTGAAAAAATACCAACCAGAAACAAAAACTGAAAAGAAACAAAGATTAACAAAATTAGCTGAATAAAAAGCATAAGCTTAAAAAGGTGAATCAAAAAAAGTACAAGTGTTGAAATTTGGACTTAATCATGTTACTACATTGGTTGAAACCAAAAAAGCAAAATTAGTATTAATAGCTTATGATGTTGATCCAATTGAATTAGTAGTATGGTTACCATAATTATGTAGAAGATAAGAAGTTCCATTTTGTTTCATTAAAAGTATTAAATTTAATCATTTACTTTATAGATAAGGCTAGATTGGGAGCATTAGTACATTAGAAAACAGCTACTTGTGTTGCTTTGACTGAAGTCAGAAAAGAAGATCAAGCAGAATTCGATAATTTAGTAATAATTTAAATATAATTGTTAAGGCTCGTGATTTAAGATAACATTATAATGAAAACCATGAATTATTAAGAACTATTGGAGGTGGATAAGTAGGAATAAAATCAAGACATTAATAAGAAGCTTTAAAGAAAGCTTTAGAATTGGAAGAATTAAAAAAGACATCATAATGAACATTCTTACATTACAAAGTATATTAATATAGTTCATTATTCAATAAAGAATTGTTAATCTGTTTTTAATGGTGATTCATTAATTGTTTCCTCTTTCTAAACACTTTATTAACTTGTAACAATTCTTGATAATGGATTGTAATCATCAAAAAAGATTTTATATCTTACTATTTTAATATAATATATTTGGATACATTTATTTATGTCAACCTAAGAGAATACAAGTTTACGTCTTTATTATTATTTTGTTTAATTTTGAATTCCAAAAAATAATGGTTTAGCTAGTTTCTTTTCTTTATCCTTGTCTTCATTTAGTAAATATCTTCCCTTTTTATAAAATGGACTCTTTATTTCTGCAATCATTTCAGTAATCTAATGTTAAAACTTCTCTTTTTTTTAATCCTTTGCAGTATTTTTAATTTGAGGACCATGACTTGTTTTCTTTGGATCATCATCAAATTATTGTGTTTACAATGATTCACATTTTTGTTATTATTTTGTTTATTAAATTAAGTTTTTAGACAGTTTTCTGTTTTCTTCTAATTTCTTAATATAAGCATTAAAATTTTTATCAGATTTTAACCCTTTATTTTCTGAGTTTCTAATAAATAAGGCATAATTATGTATTCCCATTTATGTATATTGATTGCTGGCCACATTTTATTATTATACTAATTAAACAGAACTTTATCTATTAGGTTAATGAGCTGTTTGGCTTCTTGAAGAATACAATCTATATGTTTTAATAGGATTGAATGGATTGAAAGGCAGTTCTTCATTATTTTGAGTCATTATATATATATATATATATATTATTATTATTAAATATAAATCAAAAATGTAATTTATGATATTTCCTAAAATGCTATAATAGATATATTATAAAAATAAGTGATAAAAAATACTATAAATAATATTACTAATGATATGATTTTAAGTAATAAATTATAAATCAACTAGATTGGAATAAATCATTAGAATTAGTTATTGAAATTATAAAGTTTGAAAAATAGAATATAAATCATACATACATTTTTATTTAATATAATTAGACCAATAATTATCAAAAAAAGATATGATAAATATAGAGAATAAATATGAATTTATATTTAATATTAAATTATTTCACATTTATTTAATATAATTTAATTATTTACTATAGATAAAAAGTATGAATATATAGATAATGGATTATGTGAATAGATTAATAAATAAATATTCATAAAATTAATGATCAATATTTATCATATAATTATTCTTAAATGTTAAAAAATGAAATATTGTGTTGATTTATTCATATACATTTTATATTAATATAATTAATGGTAATTAAAAAGACAGCAAAAAAATAAAGAGTGTTACGTACATCTTAAGGAGTTCTAAAATAATCAAATAAGAAAGTTGGTTTTATTAGTGCCACTGCATTAACATAATAACCAGGAAAGCTTTTGAGAAGACTAGGTGAAAAAAAGAAAGGAATGAGAGAATTAAGAAGAATCAAAAGAGAAACTCAAAAATAAACAAGAAAACCAAAAAATAAGTAAGAAGAATAACTTGAAGAATAAGATGATGTACTTGAATTACCAAATACATTTATAATTGATTCATTAAAAATATCACCTGAAGATGAATAAATCTTATCATAATTTATGGTTGGAAATGATACTAAAACTAATTAAATTTTAGATGACTTCTAAAAAGGATTGTAAGATGATGAAAATAAAAAACATCATGAAAACATTATGAATAATCCAAAAGTAGTATGTGTATATGAAAAGTATAAAATTATAATTAAATATAGTGTTGCAGAATTAATGAAAACATATAGATCAGGCAAATTACCATAACCATTCCATCTCATTCCAAAATTGGAACATTGGAAATAAGTGTTTGAATTAACCAAACCTTAAGAATGGTCTCCTTAAGCAATCTTTGCAGCTACTAAAATCTTTTCATCTGCCTTAGATAGATAACAAACTGAATATTTATATTCAACTATAATCTTACCAGCAGTTAGATTAAGTATTAAAGAAGACAAAAGATTGAATGTTCATTTATATAATGCATTAATTAAAGCAATGTATAAACCATAAGCATGGTTCAGATCAATATTGTTTCCATTGTGTTTGGAGAAGGATTTTACATTAAAAGAAGCATAAATTATAGGTAGTGTAATACATAAAGTAATAATTATTAATTTGATATTCTAGTTACATATTCCACCAATTCATGGTTCAATAGCTATTTTTAAAGTTGCCTAGTTAGATTTTACAGGTCCAGTTGCTGTTATTTTAAAAGTGTTAATTGAAAAGAAGTTTTCTTTACCAGAGAGAGTATTAATTATATATAAAAATGTTAGGCATTAGATGAAGTGATTAAATATTTTATAAGATATGAGAATGATCCAAGAGAAATGCCAGTTATATGGCATCAAATGATTTTGAGAGTCTGTGAATTGTATTAACTTAAATAAGATCATAAAGATTAATTAAAAAAATTAATTAATAAAAAGAAACATCATTTAATTACCAAAGAAATATAAAAACAATTAATAAAAGGCACTAAAATGGATGTAGAAAAATGATTATAAAACTAATGTTCATATATTTTTTTAAATAAGATGGACCTTAATTTTTACAATAATTCATTCTTCTATTAATGTTTACGAGGACCATAGTCTAATAGAAGAAATTCAACTCCTAGAAAAAGACATAAATTACTTCAACCAACTTTATAATTAGATTTAAGTCTATTGCATCATAATAGCAATTTGGCTGATTCTGCAATCGTTACTGTAACTAGAAATCGTCAATCTCAGGATGTTCCTAATGTTTAAGCAAATGATGTTTCAAAAAAAGAATCTACACATAAAAAATCAATGATAATGAATAAAAGTTCCAATATTCATAGATTATATACCTAAATCAATGACATTAATAGATAGCCAATTTTACTAGATCATACAAAGGATCAGCCAGATGTTATATTATAATATCTTCCATAAGGCTAGGAATTTATTAACAAAAACAATAAATCTATTTTATAGGCATGGATACCAACCTTGTCTTAGGAAGAAAGGAAATAGATAGAAAAAAACAAAAAAAACTTTCCAATTCCTAGAAACATTACTTATAATGAAATTATGGATGGATTAAATAAATTGTATGGAAAAGGGAAAAATAGAAGATTATGGCCTGGAGAAGAAGCCTTATTGATGGAAACTATTAGATTATACATTGATAAGGTACTCTAAAATCCTAGATTATTGATGCAGAGTGTTGCATTCACTTTATTATAAATCATTACAATATCAGGATTGACTGAAATAGCAAATTATAAATTGTGTATGCTTTAATTGGAATGTCATTGGAAGATGATGATTACAAGATTCAGATATAGTGGCAATAAAGAATTAAATAAGAAACATTGGCAACACTGGCTTGAATTAGCCTAACTTAGAGGACATTTCTTAAATTTACATACCGATAACGTTTTAACTCAGTATCTATTAAAGCATCAAAAAATAGATTGACTTATTTATTCAAAATTAATCTTTATGAAATAATACGTTAATTGATTTTATATTTGTTATAAGATATATTTCATATATATAAAGTAGATGAAATTTGATAATTTAAGAATTAAGGAATTCTTTTTTATAAATCAATTTTCAGATGAATATTATATTATTGATTAATCTAAATTGTGAAAACATTTAAATATAATAATTAAATTAATATATTAAATGTTTGGATATTACGTTTAACCAAGCTCACGAGAAATTATAGAAAATCTCTAGACTAACATACATAGTCCACATTTAGAATTAGCATCAACTGTTAATAGATAAATGGCAATGTCAACTTATGAGAGACCAAAAAAAATAAAGAGAAACACAACCATTTCAATCTTTACGTACGCGAATCGTCTAAAGTAGTTAAAATATTGAAGGGGATACTCCAGAGCATAAGTAGTAATAGAAATATGTATCCATATTAAAAAGGTATTTTACAACTATAAAGATTACTATAAGTTTTATAAATTCATTAAAAGAATATTCAAAAAAGGAACATTTTCAAAGAATGGATTCAATTTAATTTAATAGGGTTTCAATGATTCCATTTTATCCTGATGATATTATTGTTATAAAATGGAAATATTTTGTTGAATTTGTAACTTTTTTGAGTGTAATAATTTATCCAATTTATATTTGCTTTAATTTATTTGAGTAATTAGAGTTTACAGTTTTAATTTTTGATATTGTATTTATAATAGATATTTTAATGAATTTTAATACTGGATATATTGATGAAAACAATAATTTGATTTTAAATTACTAATAAATCTGTTAGAATTATATAAAAACATGGTTTATATTTGATTTGATATCTGCAATACCTATTATAAGACATGAAGAAGGTAAAATGAAATTTTTTAAAATGATAAGAGTATTAAAATACTTTATATTCAAGAGATAAATCACATACAAGGGGTAAAAGAATTATGTTAAAGTGATTGAAACACTTGATCCTCATTATGAATTTTAATTGAAAACAGGCACAAAATATTTAATAAATGTTTTAATAACATCATGTTTATTAGTACATATATTTGGATGTTGGTAACACTATTTTGATTAAGGTGATTATATAACAAATATATATTGGGCATCTTAGACTATTACAACTGTAGGATATGGAGATATATAAACTTAACATGAATTTTTTATTTTTTGGATGATAATAGGAGTGGCATTTTATTCATTTACAATTGGTGATTTTGCTTTGTTAATGGAAAAATCAAAAGCAAATTAAGAATAAGAGATTCTATTTTTAGTTGAATAATTAGGTAATGCTAGAAAATTACCTGACAAATTAAAATACAAATTCTTATAATTCATAAAAAATAATATGATTCATAATCCTTTTTGGTCAGAGGAATATAGATTAATGACAAAACAATTGCCACATAATTTAAAATTATATATGTCTATTAGTGCAATGTTAGATTTTTGTAAATAAATTCCATTTTTTCTTTATGATATCAACAATACCTTTTAGTTATTGATAAATATTAGATATATGATTGTAGAGGAAGGAAGTATTATCTATAGAGAAGGCCAAAATTCTAGTGAAATTTTCTTCCTATTAGATGGAGATATTAGAATAATGACAAAAGACAAGGGATTATTATTGAATATATTGGAAGGTACAATGTTTGGAGAATTTGAAGCAATTGAAGAGAAATTGAGAGGTACTTATTGTATAGCATAAAAAAAATCGATTTGCTTAGTTATTCCATACAGAATATTAAGAAGATCTATGGAATAGAGTTCAAAATTGGATTTTGAAATTAAATAGTTACATCAAAGAAGAAGAAGACTCATTATAAATAATTTTCATGAAGAAAAAAGTAAATTATTAGAAATAAATAAGGAAAGAAAACATCATATAAAAGATAAGATGTTAAAATTTTTACATAATCTTTTTTATAAATGACTAGAGAAGAGTATTTATTGGAAAAGAAGAAATGCTAATTATAAAATATGGAAGAGTATAATAAAATGATGTTAAGTAAAGTCATTGGATAAAGAATACAAAAAGCATAAAATTGTTTAGTAAAATTTAAGAGATCTGTACATAGAATTATAGAGATGAATCATTTACTTGATGATAATATGCCAGATTAATGGAAAGAATTGAATAATTACCAAATTATCAAAAGAGTTTTTCCAAAGAAATATTTAAAATAAAAATATGAAATAATCTCTTTATCTAGAAAATCATCATCAGTTCATTCTCATTTAAGTAGATATGCTAATTTAAGTTAATAATGTTTTTTTCAAAAATTACCAGAAATTAGAATCAAACATTTAGTTCTTTAACATGTTAGATAAACAAGGAATAAATTTATTCCTTTGCATTAATCTCTCAATCATTATATTTAAGAATATTAAGAACAAAGTCAATAATTATAATAATCTAAAAGGAAAGAAAATATAGAAAGATCTATTTGGAATAAAAAGTTTACAAAAATTTCATAAACAGTTATTCTTAGAATTGATGAAATACAAGAAAGTGGAAATAAATACTTTTTATTAATGCAAAATTTAAAAAAGATTGAAAAACTTTGGTTAAAAGGTTCTATGTACAAATTTGAATTATTTTAATTAACTCATGGAAAAGAAAAGACATTTTAAATATGAATAAAATTTTGTAAATAATTTTGATTAAATGATTACGATGTTTTTTATATATTAATGTACTTAAAAAGAACAATCATCTTGCACCTTTTCCTCTTCTTGCAGTGTGACTGACATATGGCTTAGCATGTGATCCTGGTAATCCTGCAGCTCTACCAAAATGCTTCAATTCTTCTCTTACTCTTGGTCCTCTTAATAAGATTGTTCCAGTGCCTTTAAATATTAAATTATTTATATACCAGTTGGGTTTTATTGTGCTAATTGATCAAAAGTTAAGACCTTTCCACCGGCGGCAAGAATTCTCTTTCTTGCTGTCTCAGTGAATCTCAAAGCACACACATTGATCTTTGGAACAGTGAGAAGACGTACACTAAATGCTATTTAATAAATAATTACTCATCTGTGACAGTGCCTACAACAACAAGTGTTCTTGTCTTGTCTTTGGCTGTATTAATTTATTTAACAAGTCTGCTAACACTGATTGGATATCTGGCTGTTCTTGTTTATTAAAGTCTTCTTAAAATTGTTGCATTGAAATTTGAATCTGTTCTTCTGGCTAAGAATTTATATAGCTAAGATTTAATTCAATTATTAAAATACCTTGATTAACAATTTCAAATAAAGGTTTGTTGAGGTCACCTTTCTTTAAACATTTCTTTATACTCTTGTCTTCTTATATGCATCAACTCCCTAACATGATTATTAGTGATATTTGTTACCATTTTAAAAATAAATATATCTTTATTTAATTTATGTCATATATAACTACATTAAAATTATTCATCAATTCACAGAATACAACAAACTTTAAACCTATTATTCATTTAATTAATATACTTCTTATTAAATCATTCCATTTATTCTAATAAGAATCAATATACCAATCATATATTCTATATTTTTGTTTTTGTATTAATGATTCTCAAAAAAAATGAAAATATATCAATAAAAAGTCAAAGATTATTTAGATTAAATAGAATATAATAATTAATTTAATATTATTCCAATATGGAAATGATGATTGATTACATAAATTTCAATCATACATTATTTAAGAATATGAATAATTTTTAAAATATTTATTTTATAATAGATAAATTATTCATCTAGTATAAAATACTCCACCGAAATTTCTTGAGTATCCATTATTTGTACTCTTCGTATGATAATCATTATAAACAAAACTTGATTTTCCTACTCCTGGAAGACGATTCCTATTTTGATAATTCAATTTTACACTGCGAATTCCTTGTTTTTTAATAGATTCAGTTATTTCAATTTATATATAGATGTCATTAACTCTCTTCTTTAAAGTAATAAATCAGCATCACTAACAATACTGTCAATAATTTAATTTCTTATAGTTGATTTTGGTACTTTATTTATTCTTTCATCAAAATACAAACTATCTTTAAATTATTAAAGGGTCCTTTATTTTTAAATGCTTTAAGAAGGAGTAGAACTGTAAAATTTATGTTATTACTTACCTTGAGCTGTCTTAGGAGTTTGATTTGATAATCTGTATCTATTTTAAGTTACATTTCTTTGATTTTATGTTTCGACTCTTGGTTGATTCCTTTAAGACTATTATTATTCCTATTCAAATTGCTATTACTCAATCTAATTTTAGAGATTACGATTTTCTTATTCATCTTGAAATTCAACTTTCAATTATTTTTATTGTGATTGTAATTATTGTGAATTAGAATACATTTATTAAGTTTCATATTATTTAGGTATTTCTTACTTTGGTACATACACGGCAAATTTTTAATTGGTTGAATAGGGTTCATCTTGAAATTCGACATTTTTATATATTGATTTACTGTTGCTATTCATTAAGGATTTTGGATTATTTTATTTATTTAATAAATAAATAATTTAATATTAATTATATTCCCCTATGAAATAAGATAAAAAAAAGTAAACTCTTCTTCAAAACCCTAAAAATTAAAGCAAAGGTCCTAAACAACAAGTCACATAAAAACTACCTGATGATATGGTATATCATTATAAAATTATGATAGGAATCAGAAATTAGAGACTGTTTCAATTTTTATGATCCTTCAAGAACAGGATTCATTAATCGTTAAAATATGAGATCAATATTGGGTAATTTTGGTTTCATAAATAAAACTGTAAAAGATATAGAAGAAGAAATTAGAGATGTTGTAGAAGAGTATTATATCCTTTTATTATTAGAACTCGTGATAGTTTTTCATTAAAAGATGTTATATAATTGATTTCTAAAAAGTGGTTTGAAAATAAAGGAAGAGATGAAGAAATTGATGAAATTTATGAATTATTTGTAAGAAAGTAAAAGTAATAAATAAATAAAGGGATCGTAAAGTAGGTTTACCTGAAATAAAGAATGTATTTGCTCAATATCTTGATATTCAAATTAGTGATGCTGACATTCTTGAATTCATTTAAGATGCAAGTAAAGATAAGGATGGTTTGACAAAAGAAGACATTGCAGCTAAAATGGGTTATATTTGATATTAATTTTATTAAATGAACTAAAGATAATTAACTTTATAAACATTTCTTTAAAAACAACCTACAATCAATTTAGAATATTAATTACCAACTGCTGTAACAACTAACTCTGTCCCAATATCATAATTATGGAGTGAAAAATATTGTTAAAAAGTTTTGAGAGTTAGCAATCTCAAAACATTTTAATAATCATAAGAAAAACAAAAAAGAATTACAGCACATATAAAAGTCTAAAAATTCTTTTAAAAACCTAAATTTGAGAAAGTTAATCAAAAATATTAAGCTGCAGAAATATATGGATTCAATTAAATTATAGAAGAACTTGATAAAGAAAGGAGTGATATTAAAGATCTATCATTAAGAATAACTAGAAGTGTATCAAGAGAAGATAAAGAAGTTAAATTTAAAAAAAATAGAGAAAATAGAAAATAAGATGAATTTGTAGCATTCTTACATAAGAAGTTTTCATTGAAACCACTTATAAAGCTAAGAAATAAGAAAAATAATAATATTGATATTACTATATGAATTCTTTTTATATAAATATTTTATTCATAGTATATATATCTCTAAATCATATCTTTACTCAAAATCATAATTTTTTTTTCAATTATTTACTAAATTAATTTAAGTCTGCAATAATATTCATTATTTCTTTCACTTTTGGATTTTAATAATTATTAACACTCTTCCTATTTTTTTATGTTATTTTTGTTTTAGATTTCTCACTTGTTTTGGTCTCATTTAATTTTGGTCTAAAAGTACAATCTTTCAATTCTTTTTCACTCTTTCTTTTTTACTCAAAATTAATTTTTTCTTATAGTCTTTATTTCCATTCTTGATTTCGTTTTGCAATATCAGGAGAGGATTTTGGCTTATCTTATTTAATAATTTCTATCTTTGGAGATGATGGAGATTTACGCAAATGTATTTTTGCATAACTTCCATAATGTTCAGAAAGCGTTGACTATTAAGATTAATTAATAGGAGGTTAGGTAAAGTTTTAAGACGAGTTTCGTCTAAATACAAAATTACTATTATTTTATTATTTGATAGGACTGATGTCTTCTGTTGGGAATAGATCTTCTTTAACTTTAAAACTTGATAATCTCAATTCAGATCGTTCTAATGGTAGAGATTATCTTCTTAATTCTTAAGAACTTGCATATCTATTATATTGACTAAGTAGACCTTAGTCATCATCTTTTTGTATTTTTGTCTCTTCAATTAAATGAGGTTTCATAATTGATGGAGTACTTGTAATTGTATTAGGAATTTTGTTATGTGTATGTATAAGTTTTAAGAATTCATCATACTTTTTGATTGTTAATTAAACATCTTTGTGAACATCTTTTATTAAAGAACAAGATTTTTTTGCTACTATGTTAGCATTAAATAGAGATTCATTTAATTTGATATGAGATTTATCAGGAGTTATAGGATGGGATACTTTTTAGGCATATGATTGTTCATGAATCCTCTTTTTTGATTCTGAAAGTGATTACATATTCAATAACAATATAATGATTGTTTTTTTATTTAATTTTATTTATAGACTTTTAAGTAATACAAAATACAAATAAAACATGCTAGTTGTCTAATTAATTAGTATATAATTGATATAATAAACTTAAAGTATTATATAAATGTAGTAAAAACTTGTGATAAATTAATTGCAGAAATAAATTTTATTATGGATTAATTGGAATTATTGAAAATTTGGAGAGGGATCATAGTAGCATTACAAAAGAAATACAGTGATATCAATAGTGCATATTCTGATTTGGATGTTAATAACTCAGGAGAAATTGAAATTGATGACTTGTCATCAGAGTTAAAGAGAAATCACAATATTCAATCTGATGAGTATATTTGATAAAAGTATCAATAGAACCATTAAACAACTTTTTGATTATTTAAACACTTCAAAGTCAGGTGCCATAGATTTAGATGAATTTGAGAATCATTGGACATAAGTTGATTAAAATATAAAGTAAGCAACAAATCAGTAAAAGTTCTAATAATAAAAATAAGAAAATGAACAATAACTTTTAATATCATCTGGATAGAAATCAGCTTAATAGTTTTCTGATTTATTTAAAAGTTATGCATCAGGAAATTCACCTACTAAATACATTAATATTTAAGGTGATTTTTAAATTAATCATTTCACATAAACTACTATAACACCTCCTAAATAAAGACCTCTTAATTTTTTGGATAATTTCAATTATAATAAAAAAATATCACCACCAAAACATTCCTATTTATTAAAAAGTAGAGCTGAAATTCAGTAGGATAGACTTAGAGATATGTAAAAAAGAATTACAAATATATTTAATGGAAAATAAGAACATAAAAATTCATCTCCAAGATTAAAAAAGGATTTTGATAGCTATCTCAATAATAAATTAGGCAAACCAACTACAACTAGAAGATAACCTTCATATCCTTAATTTACATTTGATTTTCAGAATATCTATCCATAAAGAAAAACTTAAAAAAATTTTGAATAAAGATTTTCATTTAATACAAGAACAGATCCTTCTCCTAATAGATCTTAAGATAGAATTTCATTATAACAATATGCATATTAATTTTTTGATAGAGTTTATGATCATAAACAAAGTTCATCTCTTTTGGGATTGTAAAAGAAATAATAGATATAACCTAAAACAACATTTATGTTCAGATTATGACAATTAAATTATATAATTAATTATCTATAAGTATTCAATTAAAATATATATATAAATAATGGCAGAAATCAAAATTAGTAATAAAACCAAAGATAAAGTTAATGCTTGCAAAGCCTATATAGAAAGAAAATATAAAATGTTTATAACTTAAGAAAAGGAAAAAATATAAGATTGGTAGCAATTGGAATTAATTCTAAAAAGCCTTAATTTTACACCTATAGAATAAGAGTTGATAAAAAAGGAAATATAACATAAGGAAGCAATGCGATTAAGAAAGAAGTTAATATGATTTAATCTTTAGGAGATAAAAGGTTACGGTTGAAGATTATGAATCCCTTGCCATAATTGGTAGAGGAGCTTTTGGAGAAGTAAGAGTTTGTAGACATAAGAGTACAAATGAAATTGTAGCAATTAAAAAAATGAAGAAATCTGAAATGATTTTTAAAAATCAATTAGGACATATTAGAGCTGAAAGAGATTTATTAGTATAATCTAAATGTAAATGGATTGTTGAATTAAAATAATCATTTCAAGATGATGATAATTTATATTTAGTAATGGAATTTTTAAGTGGTGGAGATTTGATGACTTTATTAATTAAAAAGGATATAATTCCAGAAAGAGATGCAAAATTTTATATAGCAGAACTTGTTTTGGCAGTTGAAGAAATTCATAGTATGAATTATATTCATAGAGATCTTAAACCTGATAATATTTTAATAGATGCAGATGGTCATCTTAAAATATCAGATTTTGGTTTATGTAAACATTTAGGTGTACATTATGATATGGCTATCCCATATAAAAATAATACTTAAGAAATATAGTCTAAAAATAATAATTCACGTCGTTAATTAGCATATTCTACTGTTGGTACACCTGATTATATTGCACCAGAAATATTCTCTTAAAAAGGTTATGATTAATTGGTAGATTGGTGGAGTGTAGGTGTTATTTTATTTGAAATGGTAATAGGTTATCCACCTTTTTATAGTGACACACCATAAAAAACCTGTTAAAAAATATTATCTTGGAAACATCATTTTAAAATACCTAAAGAACCAAAAATATCTTCTTAATGTTAAGATTTAATTCTCAAATTGATTTCTGATTCTAGTGAAAGATTAGGAGATTCAAATAAAATAAAAAAACATCCTTTCTTTTGTGGTATTGATTGGATTAATATACGAAATCAAAAACCTCCTTATATACCAGATAAAAAGAAATTAACATCTAATTTTGATAAATTTGAAGAAAAAGAACCATGGATTAATAATGTATAAAATGAAAAAGATATAGATTAAAATAAAAATATGAATGATAATAAAAAATACTTTTATGGATATACTTATAAAAGAAATTGTGATATAGAGAAAAGTCCTATAAAAAGGGCTATAGAAGAATTAGAAAATATTAAACCATCAGGAATCAAAGCTGATTTCGATAAAAAACAAAGATCTTAGTCTCCAAAACCTATTAATATACCTCCTGAGATTAATAAATCTTAACGATCTCAATCACCAACTATAAAGGATTAACTAAAAAATACTTATATGTAATATATTGGATAATTTTTATCACCAATAAATAAATTAAAACAAAAATAAAATTGAAAAAACCATATGAGTATGATATTTTTTTATAAATATAATTAATATTTTCTCTATATAATAATATATCTAATATAATATGAATAATTAACTATTATATTGAATGAATAAATGATTAACATATTTTAATCAATATTTTTACATAAATATTAAATCAACACATTTCAAATAAATTTGGATTAATTTACTTTTTTACTTTAGATACTGGTTTACATAATTTTGATTTTAATATTTTGAATTACTATAAAACATCTACTATTAAACAACCTATTAAATTAACACTAAATAAAATTATATTAACCCATCCAATTTATATCCTATATTAATAAAAATAATCCATATTATGACATAAAAATAAGATACAATTTAAATAAATTGAAGTTTCAAAAATTATAATTTTAAAATTTTCATAACTCTAATACATTGGTTTAGATAATATAATATATAAAGTAAATATAACAGATTGAAAAGAAATAAATAAAGTTTAACATATTGGTATAACTTAGAGTAGAATTAATGCACAAATAAAAGTTATCTTCTTTATTAATAGGATAGTTTAATATTAAGCATTCCATTTATTGGATTTTGTATTAATACCTTGAAAAAACATTTTTAATTTTATTATTTTATGAGAAATCAATGATTAAGAATAAAATCCAAGAATTGATATAAAATTAAATGCAAAAATTACTATTGATAAGGCTGAACATATCTATAAGAGTTTACTTTATTATGAGAATGTTACTATTTATAATAAAGAAGAAAATGTTAAATCATAATAGCTTGATAGATATATTCTAATTAATCCTTTATAAAAAAAGGATTTAATGTATAATAATGCCAATGATTGTAAAGAATACAAAAATGTTACTAATTTTTAAATTGCACATTTAATAAAACCATCAAAATGATTGATTAAATTTGAATATTTTGATTTAATTAATAATTTAATGAATAATTTAGATATCCAATAATTAATTATACTAGTTAACAAGATAATTATAAAACTTTATAAATTAGTTCCAAAAAAACATTCAGTTTCAAAGAATTCAAATTTACCAATATTATATTAAATTGTAGGTGGATCTTATTACATAACTTAACCAAAAATTTAATCTAATTAAAGATAATTTTGTAAAGGTTATAATGAAACCAAATCAAAAATAGCAAGAAAAACTTAAAAGTTAATGGGATAATTGATATTTATGTATTTGATGTATGATAATTATTATAGATTATCTAATAAATTCCAAAAGATCTCAAAATTACCTAAAAATATTGATAAGATTGCTATTCCAATGATAATATAAATAACAATTGAATTAAATTAAGTAGCTTTATCTGTAATTATTTTTTATAGATTAGTTAATTATTCAATATTGGACAATTTAATAGTGACATTAGATGATGGATTATTCCCTAATTCATTGATTACTAGATAAGAATCAAATGATAAATTTAATATTGGATTTTTTATAGAAACTTAAAATTAAAGATCTATTGTATATTAAATATCCATTAATTCTTTTGATAGTTCTATTATTGGTATTAAAGTAAAGTTGAATTACTTTTTATCTATTTTTAATATAGATATTGAAATTGATTTAATAAAATCATCAGAACTATATATTGATTAAGATAGCATAATAGGTTAAGTGAAGGCTAATAATAAATGATTTGGTTTATTATTAATCATTTATAGAAGTGGAATAGGATAATCTTATTAAAAACAAAGGCTTAATTGATCTTAGATGATACATTTCCAATTATTTTCAATTTAACATTTGTTATTACAACCATCATAATTATAAAGATTGGAATCATCACATTCTTCCTTTTCTATAATAACTATACCATCTCCACATTAAGTATTACAATTAGAATTATGTGGATAGAATCCAAAAGGGCATTCTTAACATATTCCTTGATAACAATTTAGACATTCAATAGAACATTGATAATCACATTCATAACAACCATCATATTATATAAAATTACCATCATCACATTTTTCTAAGATAGTTATAATTCCATCTCCACAAATTGAATCACATTATTATGTATTTTAGTTGTAAATCCATCCATAAGGATTGCATTTCAAACAGACTTTACTTTCACATATTAAACATCCTAAAGAACATTAAATTTTGCATTCATAACATCCATCATATGGTAGATTATTAGTATCATCACATTCTTCATATGGATAAGTTACTATACCATCTCCACAAAGATTTTAACACATATCAGAGAAACATTATTATAAAGATTGTTCCCAAATACAATTATATCCATTTAAATCAATCAAGCATTCAGATTCATCTTTATAGAAATTACAATTAGTTTTTAGTTAACATCCTCCTTATGATTTAATTGTACATTCTATTTAAACAGCAACACATTCATCATATGTAAATGGTATTATGGGTATAGAATTACAATTTCTATCATAACATTATCCAGAAATCCAAATACAATCATTTAAATTTCTATCAAAATTACAACAAATTTAATAATGACAATCTTAACAATTTAATCTTTATAAACAAGTTTGACCATCACTAATACAATGTTTATCTGTAAATATTTATTAACATTAATTTTCATTATCATATTAAAAGTCTTCACATTCAATAGTTTTACATGATTCATTAATACAATATTTTGTATAGTCTAAACATGAATGATTTTAATCAAGAATAATATTATTACAATCTAAAACTATACATTTAAGATTGATATGATCCCATATACATTTAGTATTTAATGTAGAATTTTCACAAATAGATTCACTTAAATAATAGTTACATTAAATAGTTATACATTTATCAATATCCCATATACAAGGATCATAATTTCTATTAAAATAGCATTAATAAGAATTATAATATTAATGACAATCCTTTAATTCTATACAACCATTCTATGAATCATTGACTGTACAAGTACTTAATAAAGTGTTACATTTTATATGAGTATTATTACTTGTATCAATGATACCACAAGAATTTAATTCAAAACATTGTTAGAAAACAGTATTCCAATAACATTTCTTTTTATTTGCATCAAAATAACATTAACTCTATTATGCTTGTGAACAATATTATACAAAACTACCACATTTAGGTTCATCTCCTATAGTACATACTTTATTAGGTCGATATTACTCACATTATGTAATTGATACAGAAGAAAATGAAGCTAATTGACAAGCATCAATACATTTATTTCCAATGAATACACAATTATCTAACCAATTATCACAATCAGATTGATTATTAGGTATTCTACTTGTACCATTTTTATAATTTTAGCATATTCTTTATACACACTAAGCAGATGTATCAATAGTACATTTTGTACCACTTCTAGTTATTGCAGTATCACAATCAGCAAGTAAGTAATCTGAACAATTTATTAGATGTGATGTGCAAAGACTACTTATCCATTAACAATATTTAGAATTAGCTTAACAACTTATTTAAGATGAAAAACTTGAACATAAATCATTACATATTCCTGTTGTTGGAAGTGAAGAACCACCTATTGACCATTAAAAAATACATTTAGTTCTATTTAATGAGTATTTACAAGAAGAATATGCTGAATAATTAACACATCCAGATTAGGCACTAGCACATGTTTAAATTTATGCCACTGTATTTAATTAATTTTTATTATTACATTCTTTATGATAATCCATTATTACTTCTTAACAATAATTACTATTAATACATCTATTATCACACCAATAACATTTAATATTATATTCTTCATATTATTCAATACAAATTGAATTTATTGTATAAAATGAACAAGAATTTGTTTAACATAAATTCCCAGATGAATTCCAACTACAACTAGTTCCTTTTGGTTTCTAAAGAATACAAATACTGCTATTTGTAATCAAATTACATTATGAAGCAGTACAACCTATTCCATCTCTATAATTCAATTCACATATATCATTTATTTATTTACATTCATAATTTGAAGTTGCTGAAATATTTAAATGACAATTTTAATTATTGTTTTAATGAACTTCTTAACAAACTCCACTTATAAATTTACAAGAAACCTAATTTCTTGAAACAGATTAATCACATTTTTATTAACTAATAATAGAAGAACAATAATCCATTATCTCACAACCTTATTCTCTCATTCCATCAGCTTTTATTTTTTATTAACAATTTTTAGAACTATTAAAATAGTTAAAACAATCACTATCATTATTAGCTGTTGTTTATGATTAACATTAAATACTTAAACAATTAGTACCATTCCATACACAAGGCTCATAGTACGAATTGATTTTACATTGCATTTCAAATACATACAATGAACAATCTGTTTTTAATAATTCACAAGCAATATTTTAATTAACACATGAAATAGATATTTATTCACACATCTAATTTGTAATTGCTAAATTTAATACCATAGGACAACTAGAAGGAATATAATTAAAACATTAATTAGTACTTATATTCCATTAACATTTTACTCCATAATAATCTTCTGAACATTTTTATTGAGTAGTATAACCTAAACAAGAGTATTATTTTCTTTAACATCCAATTGCTCCAGCAGTATTTACAGTACATGAATTATTCCAAGCATTACACTCTTAATGGTTTTAAATGGTAAATGTAACAGTCATACCACAAGTATCAAAAACATCTCGTTCTTTGCATTAAGAAGTAGAAATATCATAATTACAAATTTGATTCCATTAGTTACATTAATAATTAGTTGATTATCCACTAGATAAATTACAAGCTTTAAAAATACATGATGTACCATTCCACAAACAATTAGTACCATCTATTAAACCTAAACTACATTATGATAGATCTGAAAATCCTGAACATATTGTTGGCCATTGTATACATGCAGTATTAGATGAATTAATAATACATTTCATACCAACAACTTTTAGATTTTAACAAAAAGTTGAAGATGAATTAATATAATCAGAACATACTTTAGGAATACATATACCAGAATTCCATTTACATTAATAATCATCAATAGTTGAATAACATTATTATTAATGATAATCATTACAACTTAATTTTTTTAATGTACATCCATGTATTTATTAGATATTAGATAATTAATAAACATTAACAGTACAATTATTAAGCCATAATTAACAATCTGTATGAGTAATTAATGATATAGGTGCATCAGAACATTATTTTAATTTGCATTTCTTTGGTAATTTACATAATTAATTTGTTAAACAATCATTTTAATGAAGTGTTTCACAAGTATAATCTAGACATATTCCATTATAATAATCATATGAACATTTATTATTAATTATATTACATTATAAATGACTTGAAAATTGAGGGAATATGAAATTAGAACATATATTTTCTACACATATATTTGTATTCCAATAACATTTCCTATTATAATAATCAACATCACAAAATTAACTATAATTAATTAAATTACATGATTAAGGTCTATCTTAACAACCACCATTAATATTACCCATACATTTTCCAATTATTTTACATTAATTATGATTTAATGATAATAATTGACTTTCACATCCTTATTTCTTACATTAATTATTATTATTCATCCAAAAACATTATTAATTTTTTATTGATAAACAATCTTCTTCACCATCATAATCCTCACAATTTATTGGTCTATTTTTACAACCTCCTCCATTTTTAAATACACAATCTAAATAAATATCAAATTATTAACATTAATTATAATTTGAATAGATATTTACATCTTCAGCTAAAGAACATTCCTTCTTTTTGCATTCATTATTAATAAATATACATTTATTACCATAGATATCAGTAACACAACCTTCAATTACTAAATTGTCTTTACAATCCTAACGTAATATACATTATTATCCATTTGTTGTACATTCTTATAATAAACTCCTACATTCTTAATCACTTTTAAATCTCAAATTGTTACATACTAAATCTACACATTATGATAATACTTAATCCCAATAACATTATTATGATTTATCTTTATTATAAAAGCATTACTCTTAATATTTAATCATTCTGCATTATTCTTTACTTTCCACACAACCACCATTTACAGATACTGTACAAATTGATATCTATTCTCTACACTCTAAATCACTTATAAGATACATTGGTAATTCATTACACTCTCTACTAATTCGACATTTAGGATTTTCACTAATAGACCAAAAACAATAACGGTTTGCTTTATTCTTATTTTAACATGTAATCCAATTTTCATATTCCTCACATTGACCAATATTTATACATTTCATACCATCACTTATACAATTTTTAGATGATTCCCAACACTCTTCTCTTTTAAATACTTAACACTCTTTAAAATCTATACATTCACCTAAATAAAATCCACATTTATCCTATAATCTGCAATCCTCTTAAGAGTATTCCTTACAATACACTCCTACACTCCCTTTATCCAAATATCTTTCACCATTTTTTATTATACACTTATTTTAGATCCATTAACAAATACTTGATCTATCACATTATTCATTATCCTATATTTGATTACACACACAAAAACTACTATATTCACCTCTTATTTGTTATGATAACACAATTAATATGAAAATCTTTCTTAAAATTTTCATCATAAATTAAAACAATATTATCTTATTTTTTTAAATATACTGACTACTTATTATAATTGTATAAAAAATCAATGATTTCCATATTGATACATTATTTTCCACATTAAATTAGACAATCTTTATAACAATTTTACATTTAAATTCATTTTATATAATAATTTAATATATATGTATTTAAATATAATTATTTTCATATATATGTATTATAAAATACTTTGGTTTAAGATAAATATACAAATACTAAATATCTTCTAATATATAAGATATTGAGATTACTAATAATAAGGATATATTATAAATATTATTAATTATAGTTATAAAAGTAAAGCATAACTTAATTATAATTAATTATTGTTTATAATAAAGAGGTATGAATTTATACCAAATTGATAAATTTACTCAAATAACCTTACCATAGTCACTCTAATCCAATTCTACATCTAATATTTATATTGATAATGAATGGCTTGATCAATAATTAAAATAAATTCAATAGGTGGATTTCCAAAATTATAACCTACCCAGTAATACAGATATTTCATAATTTGTATTGTAATAATCATATGGGGAAACACCATCTTTATAATAAAATAAAAAAGAGGAATTTGAATTTTCTATACTCAATTTAGATAACCTTGAAGATGATGAATAAAATAAATATTCTCAAAACAAAAAATATTAATTAGAATAAAAGAAAAAGAATTTTAAAAAAAGTAAAACAACAACCAATGGATTTGCATTAGATGAAACTGATTTATTTTAAACAGAATAAGAATCATTAAGAAAATGGAAGAGTTCATAAATTTAAAAAAAATCAGAATTTACAAAATAATTTAATGACTATAAATAGAATTGTTAGATAGAAATAGTTGTTAAGTATTTTGGATCAAAATATTAATAAACACTATTAGTAAATGATTAAATTATAGCAGCAGAATTAATAGTCTTAGCACTTAAGACATTTTAATAAGATTAATTTAGTGATAAATCAAAATATGAATATCCTAATTTCACTTTAGCTTATAAATTAATTGGAACAGAGATTACTCCAGCTAAATTTGCATTTACAAATGATGAAAATTTTGATAATGATAGTTTTAAATTTGATGATGAATCTTTAGAAAATCCAGAAATTGATTTAGAATCTCAAGTATTTTATAAAACTGTTGAATTATTACCAGGTTTAAACTCTTTTGGATTAGATTTCTAATTCATAAAATAAACATATCTAACAAATCCAGAATTTCTTATTTTATTAATAGAAGATCCAAAATCATAAACATTTTATCATATAAAAGTAAATAAAAATGGAAATCTTAAAGATTGTTAAAATGAATTAAATAGAAAATTGACTAGAAAATATTTAAAAAATGATTATTATTTAAGTTTGAAATATCCATGTGTAAATTATGATTGTGGAGATCTTGGATAACAATTTCCAATTAATTAATTACCTCTTCATTGGTTAGTAATCTAATCAAAATCTTCAAATTTATTATAAGAATCTATAGATGAAGCTAATGTTGTTTCAAATAAAAATAATATTAATAATCTTCAAGAAAATAATAATCAAACAAATTCATGTAGATTTTTATCATTAGATTTTATGTAATTAGCAACTGTTGAAAAAATGCCATTATTATATGGATACTAAGAATTTAATCTATTAAAATATGATAAAGGATGTTTTAATGAGATTATCTTTGGAATAGATTATTTTGATATCTATTATTAATATAATGAAAAATAAAGCAAAAAGATTGGGATAATCAATTTTATATATAAGTTAGCAAAATAAATATTCTTAGAGAAAAGTGAAAAAAAACAATATAAAAGAATTCCATTAAATGTGATAACAGATTTAAAATAAAAGAAAGAGAAATACTTTGAGATACATTATGAATTATTTGATGGATTTAAAAAGAAATTATTATTTTGTTCAAGAAATGATGATAAAAATGTAATAAGAGAAGTTTATAGTAAATTAGAATATTTAGTATCAATTTAATAATTTAATGAATGAAATTTTGTGTTTTTAATATTTCTCCATTATTTATAATTATTAATTCATATATCTTACTTAGAATTATAACATATAAATATATATAGAAAATATAAATATATAATATAAAAATTATTAAAATATGTCAAATAAAGTTCCACCATTAATAACTCTAGGAGTAGATAGATAGGGTCTCTAAAAATTTGATGATAAAATCTAATTAGGAAATGAGGAATTCAAAATTTCAGGTGTCAAAATTAGTTTAGATGATAATCAAATTTGTGGAATCTCTTTTACTTACTAAAATATATAAAATGGAAGAAAAATAATATGCAATGATACTTGCATAACTGGGAAAAACATTTCCCAATATGAATTTGAAATAGGTTAAAGTAATAATAAAATTTAAATTAAGATGATTTCATTTAGGTTCTTTTTGGATATTATGAATCTGGGATTACTTAATTAGGAATTATAACTTATAAAGGATAACAAGTTATCTTTGGAAAAGATTAAGGTTACAAGTTTAATTATATGTTTATGGGATATACATTTACAGGATGTTCTGGTTCATATAAAAAAGGAAGTATAGAATCTCTAACTTTTAAAGTAGCCAAGTTGCCAAAATAATTTATTATTCAGCAAGTATTTATTTTTGATAATATTCATTATAGTTCAATCCTTTACTTGGAATCCTTTATCCAGAGAATCCATATGAAAGCATAATTCTTACTAATTTTGATCAGGAATAAAAATAACAATATGAATAACAACCTTAACCTGTAATGTAACCTGTTGTTACATCTGAAATTATTTATTCAATGATACCAAATTAGTCACCATAAACATAATAAGGTTATCCTATATAGAATCAATAAGTACCTCCAAATTAGATACCTCCTTATGGAAATCCTTATTAACAACCAAATTAATATCAGACATACTAATAATATCCAAATAATTAATAATACTATTCAACACCTTAATAAGGAACTAATCAAGTTATCATAGTAAATGATTAATAATAACCATAATAATAATAATATTAAAAATAAGGACCTGGATTTGCTGGTACTATGGCTAGAACTGCTATAGGAACTTTTGCAGCTATAGAAACTGTTAGAATGATTGAAAATATAGGTCATCATCATCATCATTAAGCAAATGTAGTTGTTGTTGGTATAATTTTAATTTATATTATAATTAGGTAATAAACATCATGGACATCATCATAGAAGATGAATTATATAATTGTGATTATATTATTTATTAATATTATGAATAATTTCTTAAAATAACATATTAAATTAAGAAAATTAAATATTGAATGCAATAAAGTGAATAAGGACCTATATGGTAAACAATACCTAAAGATTTTGTGTAATCCAAAGTTAAGTTTGAGGCAACAGTAACCAAATTAGGAAAGAAGTAACATCAAAGACATCTTGTTATTACTGATAAACATATTTTATTATTCAAAGTAATTGAAACTATATTCAAAAGGAAAATGGAAAATATGCACATAAATTATTACCTTTAGATTTTTCAACTAGATTTGAAATATTTCGTGATGCTCCTACATTAAAACCAAATGTCTAAACTAAAAAATCAACACCAAACACTCCTCATTCTAATAATAGACCTGACATTGTTAAACCTGAGGATGTTTAAACATTAGGAGATATATTACATATAAGATTATAGATTGAATCATCAGATAAACATTGGGATTTTACTAGTGATTAAGAAACACTCAAAACATTTAGAAAACTATTTGGTTAAAAAATAAATCAAATGGGATTTCATCATATGTTTAAAGTGTTTAAAAAGATTGGCAAAGGCAATTTTGCAAGTGTATATCTAGCAGAGAGAATAGAAGATGGTTAATAAATGGCAATTAAAGCATTTTCAAAAAGTGCAGTCTATGCAGAAGAAAATGGAAAAGTAAGATTATACATAATAAAATAAGGAAGGACTCATAAATGAAATAACAATAATGAGAGAATTAGATCATCCAAATATCATGAAACTATATGAAGTCTTTGAAACATAGAATTCATTATATATGGGTTTAGAATTATTATAAGGAGGTTAACTCTATGATATAATGAAAAAGAAAGTGATATTAAATAATAAATAAATACAATCCATTATGAAAGGATTATTAGATGGATTAGCACATATGCATTCCAAAAATATAATGCATAGAGATTTGAAGTTAGAGAATATATTATTCAAAGAATAAAAGTTAATTTAAACATTATTATAATAGTGATATCAATTCTGTAGTTATAGCTGATTTTGGTTTAGCAACATTTGTAAATCTTCCAATCTATTTATATTGTAGATGTGGAACACCTGGTTTTGTAGCACCAGAAGTGATAAATATTACAGATATGTCAACTACATATGATAGTGTTTGTGATATTTACTCTTTAGGATTGGTATTCCACATACTTTTGACAGGAAAACCAGGATTCCCAGGAAGAAGTTATAACACAATTGTTCAATAGAATAAGGATGCTAAAATCAATTTTAAGAGTCCTGTATTTGATATTGTACCACCATAAGCATTTGAATTATTAAAACAAATGTTAGAACCTAATCCAAAAAAAAGAATTACAGCTAAATAAGCTATGCAATTTGAATATATTTAATTATGTGAAGGAAATCAATAAAATAATTAACCAGATGATGATGGAAATATAGGTGAAATTGATGATAAACCTGGATTAAATGCAAGAATATAATAAATTAATGAACAGTATATTCTTATATTATTTAATAGAGCAGCTAAATTTGATATGCTTAGAATTAATTAATTGACTAATTCACCTTTAAAATCACCAGTCATGTAAGCAACCAACAAAATGAAAGAAGTTTAAAATAAAGATTAATAAATGATTATGAGAACTCCTGTTATTACAGGTAGAACTGTTGGATGTGAAGGTAAAACTATATATTTAATTAACTTTTAGACTCTCCAAATATGAATTAATTTGTTTCACCTAGTGTACAATTCAAAAAACTATAATAAAAGTAAGTATTTTATTAATATCTAGTTAATAATAAGCCCCAACTGGCAATGTTTTATTAAAGTATACCTAAAAACCTTAATAATAATAACCAAAGGACAATGAAGATGAAAAAAAAGAATAGTCTAATATTGCAAAATCAGTAAAGGCTGCTCTTAGTAAACATGTTTGATATAAATCAAAAATAATTATTTATTATTGTAAATAATACTATAAATATTTAATTTAAAAGAAGAGGTTTACGAATTATTAAATAATTACCTATAATTTTTCATCATTCTTACCCTTCTTCCTTTGGTTTCTCTTAAGACTCCTCACTTTCAGATTGTGAACTTTCTTGCTCCTGTTCAATAGGTTATTCCTTTATTTTCTGACTTTGAAAATCTATAAATTATTAGTATGCTCTCTATAACTTCTCCTTTAGATCCTTTTCCATTTCCTAATTATAAATATTATCATACATTGAATCGTTCATTACTATATTCCTTAAGAGGATTCATGCCTTCATTAGTTTTAACTGGTTGCCATAATAAATGTGGGGCTGTTCTAAGAAACTTCTTTAATATTATATACTTTGTGATAAAGAATTCTCTCATAGTTTTTAATTAGAGTTCCAATAATAATTACTATATATAGTTTATTATAATATTTACTTGTCTTCTAAATTCATCAGCAGCCAATTCTCTTTCTAATTACTTTCTCTCTGTTACTAATTTTTCCTTTCTTTTCTATCATATAATTTATTATAATACATCCTAATTCTCTTTATATGCCATTAAATCTTATCTTTCTTTATCTTCCAATCTTTTATTTATCTCTATTTATTTATCCAACTATATTGAAATGATCATTAAATTTACTTTCTATTTCTCCCCATCTAAATCCTGCTTTGCTCTTTGTAAATGGTTTCCAAATAAACTTTTTACTATTCTTCTATCTTTTTCTTTCAAGGCAATAGGTACTTTTTGATCAAGCTACTTTTACTTTTCAGCACGTTCTTCTTTTGCCCCTTCAAGATTTATTACAAAAGTCTTCAATACATTCGTATTCTATATATTACCTTATCATTTTCATCTCTTGCTTTCTTATTTTTATGATTATTCTTTCTATTATCATATTTTATGAAAATACTAAAAAGGCATGCTTTTAATTTCTTTAATCAAACTTTTTCTTTTTATTAAACTCTCCTATTATTTTTTATGTAATTCTTTCAATTTATTTTTTATGTCATCTACATTCATTTTCATTCAATTATATTTATGAATAAATTTTATATTATTAAAAATATATATGTGTATTACATTAAATATATTACTCATACTACCATTTTATCAATATTATATTTTAACGAATAATTAATAATTATTAGTCATTTTTATATCTTATACCTATTGTAAAATTTAAATTAGATTCTTTGAGAGTAACAATATTTTATATATCAAAAATGAAATCCAAGAAGGAGTTTCACTATTTAATTATACTAATAAATATATGTTATTTATATTGATATAAATCAAATTGGGATAGGGTTATTCTGTGTGTAAGATTTAGATTAAATTGAAATGTTTTGACTTAATTGAATAGAAATGAGATACATCATAATGGAATTTGAGATATTTATTATAATATAAGGATTTTTATAATAATAAAAATGGAAATTATTATAATATTAAAATATGTATGACGTATCTATTAATACTCATCATAATTCATGTTCATATTAATGAAATCTTTCTAAATTGGCTTGAAATTATTATAAAATAACTAAGAATGTCAGAATTACCATCCATTTAAAATTAAGATGTCTCAGGTCCAAGGAATGAATAGAAAGAATTAATACCTTAAGAAAAAGAGACTACTAAAAATATCTCTGAATAATCACTCATAAAATAAGAGTTATACAACGACGATGAAATGAAAGCAATTATGATATCAGGAATAAAATCAATGGTAGGGGGATTATTATTACATCTGGAACTTGGTACTTTTTATGTTTGGGGATCAATAAGTATAATTAAATCATATTCTAATTATAGGTCCATATGTGTGTGCTTGGATGAGAGAGAAGGACTTAAGTGTAACATTGAATTATATGGCTATTATATTTCCTATTCTTGGTTTAATAACAATGTCATGTTTGTCATTTGGAATAAAGATAGCTGAAAAAATTGGATTTAAACTTACAATAGGAATATGTTCAACATCAATAGCCTTGGCATTTTTGATAATATCATTTGTTCAAGATATTGGTGGTTTCATAGCTATCTATTGTATAATGGTTGGAATATCAGGAGGATTAGCATATATGTTACCAATAATTTGTGGATGGAGACATTTCCCAGATAAAAGAGGATTAGTATCTGGAATAACTATAGGTGGATATGGATTTGGGTCATTCATCTTCAATTTTGTTTGTAAAGCAATAGCAAATCCAGACAATGAAAAACCAAGTCTTATATTTGAAGAAGATGGTGAAAATGTGAAATATTTTGATAATAAAGTTGGAGATCGAGTTCCTTTAATGTTATAGATTATGGCAGCATGTTATTTAGGATTAGCCATTCTATCAACTTTATTAGTAAGATTCCCATAGGAAATAGATGTAGAAAAATTGATAGCTACAATTGAAGCTAAAAAAAAGAAAAATGCTGCTGAAAATCCTAATCAATAAATTCATGTACCATCATCTTATTTACCCCCAGAAAAGGAATGTTAAACAATGTAATATAATTATATTTAATTTTAGATCAAAAGGAGTTAAACATATAGTTTTCCCAATACTGGTTTTGATTGTTTTAATGTCATGTACTTTAGGAATGTTGATATCTAATTGCTATAAGTTTTATGGATAAGAATTAGGAATAGATGATGCCACACTTACAGCTACTGGATCTGTTGCTGGTGTAATGAATGGATGTTCTCGTTTCTTCTGGGCTACTTTATCTGATAAAACCTCATTTAAATTTACATTCACATTAATATCAATTCTGAATTTAATTACTTCAGCAATATTACCTTATAATTCTGATGGGATTGGATATCTTTTGTTGATTGCTATTGTTTATTTAGCTGAAGGAGGATTGTTAGCAACATATCCTTTGATATGTGCCACAGTTTATGGCAAAAAGATTGGAGGGTTAATGTATGGATTTCTATTCTTTATGATTGGTGTCTGTAATATGCTTGGTTACATATTCTATAGATTTGCAAGATTAAAGATTGGATGGGAAGGTGTTTATTGGATTTGTTTTGGAATGAATGTTGTTGGAATCATACTGGGTATTATTTTAAAGGAAAAAGGATATGATTGGAGAGATGTTTAAGTTTAAGCATCAGATTAATTAAGAAACGAAAATTCAGAACATTAACAATTACAGTAATAACAATGATTTTGATACTCAATGTTTTTATATTATCAATCAAAAATATTATGATTATTCTTGATATTTCTAATATTAAATTTCTAATAGAATCATATTAAAATATTAAAAGGAATTTATTGACTTTAAACTATATATCCTTATTTAACAATAGATTAATATATTTAATGTTTATTTATTAATATATTTGTAAACACTAAGTCAACAAGAACAAGTTTATTCTTTCGCTTCTTCCTTTGAGGAATGTGTAGCCAATAGAATTGGTTTTAAATCGTTTTTCTCTATTAATCCATTATCTATCCTTTAAACTAATTTTCCTGATAATGTTAAAAACATATTCTCTATTTATTCACCTGTTACTGCACTTGTTTCAAAATAAGAATCAATTGAATACTCTTTTACTAATTTTTAAACCTAGCTCTCTGTAATTCTTCTTTATTCCTTTTTTAATATAAATTACATACGATTAAATCTATCTTATTCCCACATGCTATAATACATATATCAGGTCTTGCAAAATCTCTAGCATCTTTAATCCATTACTGCATATTTTAAAAGGATTCCACGTTTGTCAAATCAAAAACGCAAATTGCACCTAAAGCTCCTCTGTAATACGTTCTTGCAATTGATCTATATCGTTCTTGACCTGCAGTATCCCATAACTGCAATTTTATCGATTTTCCTTTTATTTAAATCATCTTTGATGAAAATTCCACTCCTACTGTCTAAGCAACATTCTTCGGTTCTAATTTCTTTCATAACATCTCTTTACATTTCCCATTTAAATAATTATATAATATGCTAGTTTTCCCACAACTTCCATTTCCAATAATAATTATTTTAAAAATATAATCATATGGTTCTTTGTCCATTTCCATTTTCTTTTTAATAATTTATTTAATATTCTTAATATAATTTATAAAGATGCTATTTCATTCAAATTTATTCATATATACTTAATTCAATTAATTCAAGTAGAAATAGATTCATACAGAGCTTAACCATTTTATTTAGATGAATATCTTAAATTATTTTCAATGATTCATTGTTATAAATCATTCAGAATGTTAAGTGGGAAATTATATATGATCATAATGCTCTTCTCCGAACTTGGTTATAATGTAAAGAACTTAATTTGATAGTTAAGTCAAGAATGAAACCCTTCCCATTTATATGAGAAAATAGGAATAAATTAAATAAACTTAAACATTTGATATAAATTAAATCATAATAGATAATAAGTGTATTCTTTTTCAAATAATTTTCCATCTTTAAATGTTATTCTCATTTCAAATACTCTATTGTATTTTAGAATTGGATAAAAAATGATTGATTCCTAATACTGAAATTTTAAAATTTAATTGGAAAATCATTTTTTTCTGAAAAAGGAATGTATCATTTTTTGAATTAGAATGCACATATCATTGAAATTAATAAGGTGATAGATTGAGATTAACTTTTGATTTCCTAACTATCCGCAATCTTTCTTTTTATAAAGCCTTGTCATTATAGCAAGTGAGATTGTTTCTAAAACACAATTCAATGTCGACCTGTCCACATGTCAATATATAAAGTGACAAAGATTGTGTTATAATTCTTGAATTTGAAATATTCTTTATAATCTTAATTCGTCCCCTTTTTCTCATAAATGGGGGGATTAGAAAGATTTTCTAAAGTAGTAAAATCAAAATTTAATTTATTAATAATTCTAAGTATTTTTATTTTTAGACATATATTATATATCAATATATAATGTTATATATAAATATATAATTATA
>CAJJDO010000068.1:416298-444136 GCA_905183005.1 Paramecium pentaurelia
TTTTTTTTTTTTTTTTGATTTTGAATAGCATTTTATAGTTTTTAAAAATGTATGTCCTAAAATAATTTAATATAAATTATATTTTTAATTAAGCAAGAACTTGTTGAAATAAAAAAATTATGTAATTCCAGTGATCACAATTAAGACAATAAAGAGAAATGATAAATGTTAAAAATAATTGATATAGATAACTATTTCAAAAATAAACCATTAAGGTATAAAGGAAAGATTTTATAAACTATGAAAAATGTTTAAGGTTTAGGCCTAAGAATGCAGTTTTGATGGAAAATATTAAAAAAATTTGATCGAATAGCTTCAATTAAGTATTAGAGTCTAATTTATCTCTATAAATCAATTAAATTATCAAGATTATTAATTTTATGTATTATTATATAAAAAATTTAAGTAAAGTTTAATAAAATATGTTAATAATAAATTAAATGAATACTAAATTGATTGTTGATTAATTGTAAAATAAAGTTGGAGAATGTCTTTAAGAGGTTTAATAATAATTAGATGTAAGTTATTGAAATATATCCTATGATTAGTAATCTTTTAACACTATTGAAGATTTTGTTGAATAACTTCTTTTCGCCCCTTATCCACCTGTTGTTCATAGCACTTTTAATTTTGAAGCTTAAGTTACTTAAATATTTTTACCATCAATCTAAACATTCACTAATAAACTAATTCAAGAAGTGAAACTAGTATGAAAATGGAATAAAATAAACATTTATGTGAATAAGAAATTCATAAAAGATGTTAAATATTTTTATTAATTTAGTTAATTTAATATAAATTATATAAGCTAAAAAAATTTTGAATTCCTATTTTTCTAATGTTTAAGTAAAGTATAATGGATACATTAGTGAATGTAAGCGTTAGTATTATTAAAAAGTTAATAATATATACAAAAGATCATTAAGAAAAAGTAATTTGAGTAGATCATAAGATCATTGTTATTAATTTTATAAGAATTCATTACTAATTGTAAAAATTTGAATTAGTTATATCTATCAATTATTTAAAAGTGCAAAGATCTTTTTAATTTTTATGAGGATATTAATTCATTAAATTGGATATGTTAGAATAGTAAGATTTATTTGTGATATTTTTCCATTTCAAAATCACTATTAGGAATTTTTAGAGGGTAGAATAACTATTAGCATTTCTTAAGCTATCTGATTTTATACATTCATAAATTGAATATTATTCATAAGGGATAGATATATATGACAACAACCTAAGTTTTTATATGTTCTTTAAAAATTACTGATATACTCTTTTAAGTTTATTGCTAAAGAATTTCAATAAATTTTTATGATAGAATATTGTAAATTAATATGTATGTGATGTAAAGACAAATCTAAATTTATTTAATTAAAGGTAATTTTTTATATATCTAGTTTATCTTATAATTTTTAAAGATAAAAAAATATAGTTAGAGTGATTAAAGCTGAGCTATCATTCTTAGAATAGGAATCTATTCTATTTAAATTAGATAGATTATAATATTAAAAAATAAAATTTGTTATTCTTAACCATTCAATTAATCTTACTTAAAAGACCACATTATTGTTTGTAATCAAATGCTTAATAAATGAAATATTTAATTCTGTATTAATCCAAAATTATTAACAATTTTTTAATTATTCAATTTTTGATGAAGATTAATTATGCAAAGACTGATTATTCAGCTAAGGATCAGTTAATTTTTAGAAACTTATAGGAATTTTCCAATATCAAATGAGAAAGTTATTTAAAATCAGCCTTCCAAACTGAGTTAATATATTTAGAAATCAAAACCGAATTTAATCTAGAGAATTATTAATAGTTCGATAAATTTCTTTATTAAATTTAAAATAATAATTTTTTAAATCTTTGCAGTTTATAAGTCATCTTTAAAGTTATTGTTATATTTTTATGTACTGACCCGCCTGAAATATTTAAAAAAAAGCATTTGTATTAGATAAATGCTTTTAATCACAAACAGTAATTAATTTAATTTATTTCCTAAAATATTCCATTATAACCAAATAAGCATAAATAATCATTGAAATACATTATAATTACATATCTTAAGTTTATTATAGCTAATCAATTTTAAGGGTTTTTGATAGTTATAATACTAAATTAGGACAAATATATTTAAATATAAGATTTTTGTTTAGGTATTCTAGAATTTTTCACTCACACATTCCTATTTTGACAATAATTTTATAAAACTCTTTATTATTTTAATAGACTTATACATATTATATTAAAGAGAAAAAGCAAAAGTCAGATAACTGGATACATTATCAATTATAGATATTGATAAGCCTTAATTAGTTTGTAAAATATTATCAATCATAGAGTTCGTTATAAATTTTTATCAAAAATCAGGGATTTATTTAATTTCTAATGCTCATGCATTTGAGATTTTAATGAAAATAATAATAACCTTACAAAATGTCTTCTTTAATTTTAGATCTAAAGAGGTAAGTGAAAAAATTTGTGAGATAGTTTAAATCTCTTCAATTTTAAGTACTTTTTTATTTGTCATTCTAATTAATACTTAGAGATTTTCTATTTATTAAATAAATGATTCTACTTCCCTAACTCTCTCTTTTTCTTATTATTTTGAAAATTTTCTTTTTTTTATCAAGACTGAGGATTAATTTCATCCTTCTATTATTTATTGTATTCAATAATAACATTTCAATCCCTCTTAATTAGATGCTACTAATGGAATTAATGTTTAATAATTTTAGCTTAAGAAATTTGATTTTATATTTATCCAAAAATCAATAGAATTTAAGATAAACTTAGCTAGAAAATTCATTTAGAAGAATACTCTAAGCACATATAAAAATCTCAAAACCTATTTAAGTTGTTCTATCATATCGGTTATAAATAGGAGATATGATTATATAAAAATTTGTATTCTTAGCAGCAAACCGATAGCCTGGCTCTATTGTTACTGCAAATCTAGAGGAGAAAGAAAAGGAAGAAAACTAAATAAGCTCCAAATATTTAAATTATGTGTATCAAAGAATTATCAAATTTAGAAGTTGGAGATATAATAATTGATTAGATTAATTGAAAAAAAATGACAATAATCCTCACTTGCTATTAGAATCTATGAGATTTATCAAAAGAATTAGAGTAATAGAGAAGGAGAACTGGAGTAGGAATAATCTTTTATTATTAAACATAAATTTTTTTCTTTTTTCCTCTTCATGCTCCTTAAATAAGAGAAGATAGATCAAAAAATCATTTTAGATAAATAAGCCATTAAACTATAAAATAGATTCAAAATTCAATGGCAATAATACAAAATTAGATGAAGAATGAAATTATTTGAAAAAGATAAAATATTGTCTAAAACAGTTAAGATTAAAATGTTTCAATATAGGGATTCCAAAAATTACTGAGATTCATATTTTTTACCTTAATTTATTTTTTTTATAAATTAAGATTTAGTTTTCAAATTGTAACTGATATAATAAAATAATAACTATAAGTATTTCATATTTTTATTATTAAATGTGTGGTTACAATAATAAGTTTACAATTAATTTATTTTGTTAGATTAGCCGAAGATTTAATTTATATAACAATCAATGCACTTGAGAAAAATTGATATAATCATTTTGACTGTAAATCATCAAACTTCGATCTATTAATATTTTTCTTAGAATTAAATTAAGGCTAAAATTTCATGAATTTAAATTTGTAGTGATATTTATTTTATTGATTATAAATGGAAACTTATTGATGGTTGATATTTATTAAAACCGAATCTAAAATAGTAAAATTTGAATAATTTAAATTTTTTGGCTTAATAATGTTATATTATGATTTAATAATGATTCATAACTTAGCTAACTATTTCTCTATATATTCTTAATTTAATCCTTTTTCTAATGCAGACATATAAAATTGCTTGGCTTAATTTTTTTCCCCTAATTCCAATAATGAATCAGCTAAATTTATATTAAGAATTTGAATACCTTTAAACCTTAAATTTATAGGGTTGAAATGAATTGAAAAAGCTTCATCATAACATAAAATAGCCTCTTTGTATTACTTTTAATTATGTAATGCAACGCCTAAATTATTCCATAATTTACCCTTGTTAATCCATGCCTTATCTTATTTTGGATTAATTTAAATAGCCTTATCGTAACACTCTATAGCTTCTTTGTATTTCTGTAATTTATGTAAGGCTTTGCCTAAAAAATACTGTATAAAATAAATTACCCTTATTAACCCAAGTTGAATCATGTTTAGGATAAAAGGAAATAGCTTTCTCGTAGCACTCAATTGCTTATTTGTATTTTTGTAATTCAAATAATGCAAGACCTAAAAAATTGGTTAAACATTACTTACCCTTATTATTCCATACAGAATCAAATTTAGGATTAATTTAGATAACTTTTTCGTAGCATTCAATTGCTTTTTAATATTTCTATAAATTATGTAATGTAAGCCCTAATCAGTAATGCTTAAAAAATTATTTACCCTAGTTATTCCATGCAGAATCATTTTTAGGATTAATTAAGATAACTTTGTCAAAAGATTCAAATGCTAGTTAGTATTGCTGTAATTTATTTAAGGCAAGCCCTAATGAATAAAACCTTTTAAATTATATACCCTTATGATTCCATGCAGAATTATTTTAAGGATGAATTAAAATAGCTTAGTCACAACACTCTATAGCTTCCTAGTATTTTTGTAAATTAATTAATGCAAGACCTAAAAAACAATCCTTAAAAAGAAATTACTTTTATTATTCCATGCGATATCATATTTTGGATTAATTGAGATAGCTTTATCATAGCACTCAATCGCTTCTTAATATTTCTGTAATTTATCTAGTGCAAAACCTATTTAATAATTCTTAAAAATTTATTACCCTTATTATTTAATGCAGTATAATTTATGGGATTAATTAGGATAGCTTTATCATAACACCCAATAGCTTCTTCTTATTTCTGTAAATTATATAAAGCTTAACCTAAAACTAAAGCTAAAATTAATTACCCGCATTAATCCATGTAGTATCATTTTTAGGATTCAATGCGATAGCTTTATCGTAACACCCAATAGCTTCTTTATATTTTTGTAATTTATTTAATGCAAGACCTAAAATATAATATTTTAAAAGTCCTCACCTTTATTATTCCATGCGACATCATATTTTGGATTAATTGAGATAGCTTAATCATAACACTCAATCGCTTTTTAATATTTCTATAATTTATCTAATGCTAACCCTAATAAATAATTCTAAATATTACTTACCTTTGTTACTCCATGCAGAATTATTTTAAGGATTAATTTAAATGGCTTTTTCGCATTACTCAATGGCTTCTTAATATTTCTGTAAATTATATAATGCAAAACCTAAATAATTGTAGTTTAAATTATTTACCCTTATCACTTAATGCTACATCACATTTAGGATTAATTTAGATAACTTTTTCATAGCACTCAATCGCTTCTTAATATTTCTATAATTTATCTAATGCAAACCCTAATTAATAATTCTAAATATTACTTACCTTTGTTACTCCATGCAGAATTATTTTAAGGATTAATTTAAATGGCTTTGTCGCAACACTCAATAGCTTTTTTGTATTTCTTTAAATTATTTAATGAAAACCCTAATAATAGTCTTTAAAATTTGTTACCTTTATTATTCCACCCAGCATCACTTTTAGGATTAATTAAGATAGCTTTGTCATAACACTCAATGGCTTCTTAATATTTCTATAAGTGATGTAAAGCAAAACCTAAATAGTAGTATCTTAAATTACGTACCCTTGTTGTTCCATGCAGTATAATAAGTAGGATTAATTAAAATTGCTTGGTCGTAACACTCAATCGCTTCTTAGTATTTCTGTAAATTATGTAATGCTAAACCTATTAATTTTAAAATAAACTAACACCTTTATTTAATATTCTATAAGCTTCTTGAATATTCTACTGTTTAACATCATCACTCACTTGTTTAATCTCTACCATTTTAATTACATCTTAATATTCTGAAAACATTTTATCATCCACTTAAATTTCTTGAGGTATCATCTTTTTTATTGCTTCAAGAATAATATTTAATTATAATATTTCTTATACTATTATAATTGCTAAAATAATATACATATGTAATTTTCTTTTTCCTTTGAGTAAAACTGTTTGATTATGTGAATTTATGACTTAAAAGTCAAGTATTCTTAGTCAATAAGTTGTTTAGTCATTTTTTCTAATATTTTAATGTCTAAATCCATTTTCTTAAAAATGCATTCAGAACAATTCTAAATTTGTTAAGAGATTTCTTAAAATTATATCTTTTTTTTATTTTAATTTAGCACAAACTCCTTGATAAATTAGATTATCTTAGAAAATCTTATACAATCATTGAGATGTTCTGAATGAGTAGTATTTAAACATTTATAACAAAATTGAGTTGCATTTTAACAACTTTGATTCAAGCAAAATCCAATTATTTCTTCATTTTCATGGTCAATATATTTACACTTAAAGATTTCCATNATAATTGTAGTTTAAATTATTTACCCTTATCACTTAATGCTACATCACATTTAGGATTAATTTAGATAACTTTTTCATAGCACTCAATCGCTTCTTAATATTTCTATAATTTATCTAATGCAAACCCTAATTAATAATTCTAAATATTACTTACCTTTGTTACTCCATGCAGAATTATTTTAAGGATTAATTTAAATGGCTTTGTCGCAACACTCAATAGCTTTTTTGTATTTCTTTAAATTATTTAATGAAAACCCTAATAATAGTCTTTAAAATTTGTTACCTTTATTATTCCACCCAGCATCACTTTTAGGATTAATTAAGATAGCTTTGTCATAACACTCAATGGCTTCTTAATATTTCTATAAGTGATGTAAAGCAAAACCTAAATAGTAGTATCTTAAATTACGTACCCTTGTTGTTCCATGCAGTATAATAAGTAGGATTAATTAAAATTGCTTGGTCGTAACACTCAATCGCTTCTTAGTATTTCTGTAAATTATGTAATGCTAAACCTATTAATTTTAAAATAAACTAACACCTTTATTTAATATTCTATAAGCTTCTTGAATATTCTACTGTTTAACATCATCACTCACTTGTTTAATCTCTACCATTTTAATTACATCTTAATATTCTGAAAACATTTTATCATCCACTTAAATTTCTTGAGGTATCATCTTTTTTATTGCTTCAAGAATAATATTTAATTATAATATTTCTTATACTATTATAATTGCTAAAATAATATACATATGTAATTTTCTTTTTCCTTTGAGTAAAACTGTTTGATTATGTGAATTTATGACTTAAAAGTCAAGTATTCTTAGTCAATAAGTTGTTTAGTCATTTTTTCTAATATTTTAATGTCTAAATCCATTTTCTTAAAAATGCATTCAGAACAATTCTAAATTTGTTAAGAGATTTCTTAAAATTATATCTTTTTTTTATTTTAATTTAGCACAAACTCCTTGATAAATTAGATTATCTTAGAAAATCTTATACAATCATTGAGATGTTCTGAATGAGTAGTATTTAAACATTTATAACAAAATTGAGTTGCATTTTAACAACTTTGATTCAAGCAAAATCCAATTATTTCTTCATTTTCATGGTCAATATATTTACACTTAAAGATTTCCATTTTTAAATCTAAATAAAATAATTAACTAATTAAATATTTTTCATACTCTAATATCATAAATATACATATAGAAATCACATTAATAATATAAATTCAATTAGTTATTTTATATTGTACAATAATGATTCAATGAGTTCAATTAACTACAATTATATCATTAATGACTTTACTTATACTACAATTATTGTGAAATTTTTATATTGATCAATTTATTATCTAAAAATTAAAAATTATGGATCAAGCAAATTATTTTAATTTATTTTCAAAAGGTAGAATAACCTATTATATTCTTAATTACCTTTATACATTATTAATATATAATACAACCTAATACTTTGATAATTTATTATTAAGGCAAACTTATTAACTTTTTTTTGAGAAATTTTTCTACTTAATTTTTTTAATTTCTTAATAATCTAATCTATCGATATTTGATAATCCTTATAAGCAGATGTTCAGTGAATCACTTTATCATTGTCAACTAGTTAGATTAAATAAATCTAAATGTATTTTATTGATAATATATCGTGCTAACCAAATATGAGAAGACAATAAGTAGTAATAAAAATAAAGTCAGATTATATTTAAAATATTTATCAAGCATTAATTCAACTAATCTAAGAATTTTGTAAAATTTTTGTTGAAAGAGCACTATTTAATAATATCTTGAAGCACATAAGTAATTTTATCTATTATTGTTCTTCTAATAATTCTGGACTCATTTATCAAATTGCAATCTAATAATGGACATAATAAATGAGTAGATCTATAAAATACTTTCCAATCAAATATATTCAGATCACAATTCTATCAAATCTACTTGGAGAATATTGAAATTCTTTATCAAATATTACTTAGTTTCAACTGTTTCCCAAATTCTGAGAATAAATTCTCAAATCTAATTATTTTTCTCAATACTTAAATGATAAAAAAATGATCAAGAATTTATTTATATAAAATTAAATTAACAAACATCTTTAAAGTTTGAGATTTAGGCCTTTGAATAACATCTGTTGTTTTTTCTTGTAGTGTTATTGATTTGAAATTTACCTCAGAAATCTTTCTCCTCTCCTCAATTAGGAATCCATAAAAAATTCTTAAAGAGAATCAATTAAAAACAATACAACAGTAAAATATATAAAGACTGAGAGTAGATTTATATAAAACTCCATTTTTTAATCTTATGTTTCTTTTTTATATAGGAGCATAAAGTTTAGATTATCATTGATATTTTACAAGAATTGTAATTCGTATTCCTTAATGGAATTTTTATTTAGCATTGTATCATTTAGTAGTGATATTAACTTGTTAAATTTCTTTAATTAAAAAAGAGTTTTGCGCTTTTTATTTAGTGGAATTAATCTAATAAATAGTGATTTTTTATCCATTTGTCTAGAGTTCTCAAAATAACTTTCTTGCCATACTTCTGTAATTAAAGTATAAAACAATATATTATTTAGCTTTAATGTACAAAATTATGATTCATATCAATTAGTTGTATTCTTCAAGTTTATTTTACTGTGATATGGTAGAATCTGGTAACAAATCATTATTAGTGAAGTTTTACTTTGATTTAGTATTTATCGAATTCTCTGATTGATATGTGACCCTTTATTTTTAAAATAATTTAAACTTTCGATAGATATTCTATCTCTGTTTTTAGATATTTAGATTATTAGAGTTACAGTTACTTAAAAAAATTTGACATCTAACTAAATCGGCTTCATTGATGAGTTGTTTTTATTGATGAATCAATTCATAATTGTAAAAAGTATTTATGTAGTTAAGAAATTACTACACAATTTGCAAGTTTATTAATTTTTATTTTGTAATCGAAATAAGTGGCTAAAAAGACTTATATTTCTGTTACTATTTATAATTTGAACTAACTTCATTGTTTTTTTAATGTTTAAAAATTAAATTGTTTTTCAAGTAAAAGTCTCAATCTCATCTCAATAAAGTTTATTATTATTTAATTAAATGTTTAAACCAAAAATGATAGAAAATCAAAACAATTTGCATTGTCAAAATAAACATGGCCAACCAGTTCATTTGGTTGTGCTTGATCCAAAGCTAGATAAGAAACAAAGACTTTTATGCACTGATTGTATGGAAAATTTCGAATCAGATGCAAAGACAATAGGAGTTAAAAAAATAATCTAGATTATTGAAGATAATATCAAGTAAACTATGAGCGACTTAGAAGGCATCACTTAGCAAACAGTTTAATAACTATAAATTTGTAAAAGAAATATATAAGAATTAAAGGCATATTTTATGAAATTATTTGATTCTTTAATTAGTATAGCAGAGGAATGGACATAAAATTTATTTACCTTAATATAATAATCAAAATAATACAATTTATATGATGAGTTAGATAGCTTTATTAAGAAATAGAATAATATTAATGATTCTAATATAACATTAATAGATCTTGGATGGCTAAACTATTGATAATCTTAAATTAATATATTTAAGATAAAGATAAAGTTAACTTTAATGAAATAAAATAAAAATTTACTAACATCATTTGTTCAATTCATCCACAAAAAAGGAAAATCAGATTAAAGTTAATTGATTATTCTGTTAAATAAAGTGTGGGATGTTAAGATATAGTTTTTGATTCTTCTGGGTCAATTATAGTATCAACTTAATCGAAAGATATTAAAGTATGGAGCTTTCTAAATGGAAAAATTCAATTAACAAACATATTGTAAGGATTACTAAATGGATTTAATGTTTAGTTTATAGTAAGAAATAGAATTCTTTTGTTTCAGGTGACACGACCATAAGATGCTGGAAATAATAGGACTCAAGTGATTGGATAAGTTCATAACCTTATAAAAAACATAAAGATTTGTAATTTGTCTCTTATTGAATTTAAATGAGGATTTACTATTTTCTGGAAGTGATGATAAATCAATTAAAGTATGGAAGGTTGATTTTGATAAAAAATATTGACATACATTTATTATTATATCAACATTATAATGAAGTTTTGGCGTTAAGTTTAAATTAATCAGAAACATTATTAGTTTCATGTGCAGGTGATGATAATGAAATAATTATTGGGAAAGAAGAGAACAAGTTAAGTATGAATTCAAAAATTTTGTTATAATAGATGAAATTTATAATATTGAGGGTATTAAGTATAATAAAATATATAATGATGATGGTTATAAATTAGTTTGAAAAAGATAATCAATTATGTTTAGTCTTTATAATACTTTTGGAGCTTCATAAAAAATCAATTACTTACATCAAGATTTAAAGAATATTTAATGTTATTAATTAATTTGAATATAGACAAATTTTTTAACTAGTACAGTCAACTCTAAGTGAAAATAACAATATATTATCTGTTAATTTTTTGTTTTTTTTTATATTAATTAATAGACAAAGGCGTTAAAAATTGTATATTTATATGCTCCTCCTTATAATAGATATTTCAGTTAGAAAAAAGATAAAACACATCCTTTTGGTATATTGCTTTTCAAATTAGATACTTAAGCTATATGTTCAAAATTTTATTATTTTCTAAATTTTTATACAAAAAATACCTTTTACAATAAATGAGGTGTTTATCATAAAAGTGTTACACTCTTCATTTTTGGTATTGAAGCTAGAGTCTTGATTCATTGACCTATAAATTTTGATGCAATTGATTCTTAAGTTAATTAAAGTACCATCCTAATTCTGAATTTCTACCTTTCTTTATATCCTAATTAAAAAGTCTTATTTAAGAATTAAAAATCATGTATTAAAGGTATCATCATTTAATATGTAAATAAAGTTTTCTTAATAAAAATATACTTAGATTGCATAGAGTATTTTTTTCAGGTAGATTATGATTTTACTAATGGTCTTTGGATATACTCTAACCCTATTATTTTTTAATGATTTGACCAATATTAAGTCAAATTAAGATAATTATTTCTCCATAAAAAAATTTTATTTAAATCAATATAGTTTTTTAGGGGGAAAAATATCATTGGAACATTTTTATATCATATGCAATCATTATTATGAGAAAATTATCAGCAAGACTTTTAAGAATGCAATTTAAGTCTTATATTATTTCCTTCAGGTTTGATATTCAAATAACACAACTAAGCTTACTTAATTATTTTTAATTCTAATTACAAATTTTGTGGAGAAGTGAAGAATTAAAATGACAATCAAATTAAAACTGAAATCTAAGAAAAGATGAGTCTTAAAGATTAAGGCCTACATTGACCTTACTCCCTACGGAACGAGAAAACTGGAAGATGATACCTAATTAGTACACAAGTACTTAGAAAAAAGATTATGTATAAAATTGTTTGATAGAAGAGAAAAAATACAAATTAATTCTCTCTCCAATCATTATTGCTCCAAAAAAAAAATACAACTTTTTTTGTGAAAGACTGGTATAGCATATTAAAAAAGTACAATACATCAAAATTGATAATGATTGGAATCATGATGGGAATGAGTGGGAGAAGAATGGAGGATTTTGAGACTAAAAATTTTATCATAAAATGAGACATCACATCTAGTTTAGATACAATTCATATGGTGATATGTTTACTAGATTAAGTTTATTGCCAAAAAATTGGAGTCTTTGGGAATAATAAAGAAATTCAAGAATTTAAAATAATATTTAAATCTCAAGAGTCTTAGAATAAAAATATGTTAAAATTTATAAATAATAATAAAAAATTAACTAAGCTATCTTTTAAAAAATAATATTAATTTAGCTCAGAATTAATAAGAAAGTGTTGAATAAATAAATTTATAAAGGTAGAGAAGTTTAATAAGGCTTAGATATAGATGAAATAGTTTAGTAATTATAATTAGTTGGAGGGATAGTTTATTTTCGTGAAAAAGGAGTTTTGACTAGTTAGAATCCTAGATTGAAACTAACAGGTGTTTACTCTGCAATGAAGTAATGAATTCACCTCCTGAGGTGGTACGAGATTATTATATTAGTAATTTAGCAGAGAGATTTTATAGGCTACCCATATAAGCACATGAAATAAGCTTGTAAATCTAATTGATAAATATGGGTAAATACAACATTTAGAAAATAGTAAAATATTATGTTAAATGTTCATATAGGTTACCCATCAAAGGTAATATTAGAGCATCAGGTAGAAAATTATTGAATAGAAATTCGATTTTGCTCTATTGGTTATTTCTCAAATCCAAAAACAAGCAATAAATATATATTTATAGATGAATGAAATCTAGGACATAATGTTAAAATTCCAAATCCAAAAGAAATCTAAAGTTCTATAAGTACAATATTAATAATAATTAATTCGAGAAGGAAAATGATAAATTTAATACTAAAATCTAACATTTAACTTTTAGTTAAAATGATATAATAATTGATTTTAATGAAACCTTGTTTAAAGTTGGAATAGAAGACAATAAAATTTATTTTTAGTCATTTTTTCTTGGTAATCCAGTTGGATTCTTTTTAACAAATTTTACAATAATACAATAATTTATTATGAAATATATATTATTATACATGATCCTCAATAATTTGTGATGAGATAATTATCATTAATAATATTAATTGATATTAAAAGAATACTAACATATTTTATATATTGTATAAAATTTTCTCTTAGTCATTATTGATTGTCTCATATTGTATTTTGTATAGTAATATGAGCTAGAGAGATATTAAAGATTAAAACTGTATTTAATGATAATAAATTAAATTGAATAATCTGATATTTTTTGGAGGATAATTATTATTCTATTCAATAAAAAATGGAATTGTTCTATTTAAGATTGATATCATTAAGAATGATTTTTTCATTTCTTGAATTGAATATACTATACATATTGCACTTGATTAATAATAATTATTTTAGATTTTAAATAACATTTTAGTTATTATTATTTAAAATAAGCACATTTGAGTTTAGTAAAATTTTTTATTAAAGCTGATAAAACAAGCTTTATATATTCAAGTATGAATTTAATAAATTTTTATAAATTTTTGTCTTTTGAAGAAAATCCTCTTGAAAGAAGATTGTTTATTCAAAAGATAAATTTGAACTCAATTCAAATTAAAAACTCTTTTTATATTACTTTAAATTACCTAAATAAGTGTAATTTAAACCAATTAACTAAACTTTTAAATTGATTTATAAAAATATCATATAAAAGAGTGAAATTTTAGACAACTTAATTAAATTACTTAAATTCTCAAATTAAAAAATTTAGAATATATATATATTATCAAAAAGATAAAAAATCAAAACAATCGTAGAATAACCTATTGATGTATCAAAAAGAAATTTTTTCATTTTTGCATATTTTACCTTATTGAAATTCTTTTTTTGATTTTCAAAAAATTGATTCAAAAGTATAGATCTTACACTGAAGATATACAATAATATTAAATTGGATTATATATTTATCATTTAATACATATTTTATTACTAATAGACTAGAAATATTAATAGTATTTTTTGTTCGAACCTCATTATCTTATAATTATTGTACATTTAATGGTTTGTTAAAAATGTAATATATCTAGTTTAATTTCTAAATTATTTCTTAAAAAATCAAATTTCTGATAGATAGATAGCATGCTATAATTGAAAGTATAAGATTGATCTACTACAATTACTCTAAACGTATTATTTTAGGATTTAAATTTAATGGAGAATATTTTTTTTATATAGCAATTGGTTAAATTATACTTTAAAGTTATTATAAGTATGGAAAAAAAATGATTTTATTATTAATAAATTGATCATATGAAAAAAATATAATTTTTTTACATGAATAATTTATTCCTCGTTATTCTCTTAAATTTATTTGATTTTGCCATAACAACTAGTTGTAAAACAGATATATTGAGATCAATATTAAGAGGTTATTACAAGGATGTAGTATCAGAATTAAATGGGGTTTGATGGAGAATGCTCGATTAATTAATTTTATGGCATTGGAGACTAAAAAAGTCCTTTAAGATATAAAATTGATTTTATAGGACATTTAGGCTATGCTTAGTGTAGTCTTCATTAATCAATTATTTTGTAATTAAGATAGGCTTATGAGATTAACACTATAAGGATTAGATTTTGGGATTCATCATTTTTAAGTATTCACTAGTTACTCAGATGCTAGTGAGGAAATAAAAATATTTGAGGGTTATGCTTAAGGATTAATTACAATAACATTTTCTGATCAATTAGTATAAAGGATTTAGATTTACTCTTTGGGTAATTCATTAAGCGGAAATATGTCTATCATAAAAATTTAGGTCTTTTATACACTTTAAAAAAATATTTAATAGGCCTTTAATTTTATATTGATTTATAAAATAAAAAATCTCTTAATAAAATTTAATTGGCAAAAAAAGCTTCAATTAAGTTTTTTAATTCTAAACAATTATTTAAGCTTATTTCATTTGATAATAAAAATCATTGAATTTTACCTACATAATATGTTTCTAATTAAATTATTATCATAGAAAAATTTAAGTTAAATTTTTATCATTTTATCCAGACTATTTTGATAATTTTTTTAAGTAAAATTTTCTTAAAAGTCTGATTTTAAATGAATCCAGTATATTATTTGGAACTTTGTTATGTAAATAGAATTTTATTAAAGGTAGAAAATTTTTAATAACTCATAACAGTAAAATTAAAAAAAAAATGGAATCCTATTACTTATGATTTTCTACTCTTGTAATTGATATAGGAGAACGTATTATTTAAAGTAAACAAACACTTCTTGCAGGTAAGAATATGTAAACAAGCCTATCTAGTAATTTGGATTAATCTAGATAGATATGTAATTTGGTATGAGGCATTTATGCTTTTAGCTTTAGCTTATTTCAATGAGTTTTAGAGATATCTGACAGCTGATTAATATTTTACTTTCATTTTCATTTAATTAGGGCTCTTAATGATTGGACAAACGAGTCCTCTTGTAGGTTACTCAATGAAATTCTACAAAAATGTTCATGCTTATTGTTAAGAGAGAAATAATATTTAGCAAATCAATCTAATGTACTAAGCTGCAAATCCAAATATTTTGACTGAAGTTAAATAATGTAATACATTTATTATTATTTAATCAATGTTTCAATTATATTAAATAAATTAGAAAACTTATTGAGTTCAATATGTAATATAGTGTGTGAGATGAAATTAAATAATTATGACTACCTAAATGATATTATTGATGAATTAATTTGTTTATTGGTGAAATTTTCTATTTTTTCTATTTTCCAAGATTAAAAATCGTAAATCTTGATTATGTAAAAGTGAAGAATAATTTTATGATAGAAAATTTTAGAAGATGAAGGAGATGTTTAAATGGATGGATTTGTATTGCGGTTTATAGAAAGAAAATAAATAACTCATAATGGAGAATAAAAATGTTAACAAATTTTGTTGATAGGAGATAAACTTTAGGGATGACAGAAAATAAAACTGTTACATATAATGTTAAAAAATAGTATTAATAGTAATGACAAAGGGTAGTGGATCATACGATGATAACGTTGTTAATAATAAATGATTAAAATAAAGAAGTTATAGATTCAATGAATAAAATATTTATTCATAGTCATGCTTTCCTTCTAATGTGAACATTCCACAGATTTATGATTTTTACATAGAATCTGAATTTATTCATTTTTAATATGTATTAATATTGTTATAAAAATACTTTAGTAATCTATATTAAAATGCTTAGAATATATATAATAACATAATAATGTAGTGGATATGAGAGGAAGTATTCCTTTAATTGATAAGCCCGATAAAAAAACTAAAATATATTTATTTCATTAATTTTTAAATAAGTACTCATTTTTTCTAATAACTGAATGTTCTTTAGCCAAAATTTAATACATCATCTCTTAATAGAATTTAAATGCTGGATAAATTGAATTTAAATTTTTTTAAATCTTGATTGGCATTTCGATTAAAATTTTCCACAAATTCTTTAACATTTGCATGAATACCCTCCTATTAGTATTAGATTATTATTTCACCTATATTCTATGTCATCCTAATAGCTTTATAATAGTAACTTTCAATATCTCTTTTAAGAAAGAACTTTTAATATTCCTCATCATTCATTAAATCCAAAAACCCTTCATCCCCATAAAGATTTCTTAAATTGGAAGTATCTCTTATTGCATCATTATTTTGTACTAGTGTAATTTTAGGATTTTTAGTAGGTATAGTTTTTCGGACAACCATACTATCCATTTCATTATCAGTAAATTTGTACGTGAACTCTATATCTTATTCTGATTCTTTATGTAAATAAAATTTATTGAGAGCTTCATGAAATGCTTCATGAAAATAGATATTTCCAATAAAAGACTTAATCGGTTTTGAATAGCATGAACTGCATTTACATAATATAAGTTCTTCATTTTCCAAATCAAAATTTATCTCCTTTAATTTTTCATAAAATGATTTAAAATCAACAATATTTTTTTGAGGACAGGTTTAGATGATTAAAGGTTATTTAATTCTCAAATCTTATTTAACTCCACAAAACAGTTGCTTAAATAAAACCTATCTTTCTGTTAAGCTTGCTATATAAGTTTCTCTTGTGATCTTTTATCTATCCATAAATTCTTAAAGCATATATTATTCACCCTTATATTCAAAAATATTTGTTCCTTTAGTATAAGACATGTCTTTAAACATATATGAAAGCATATTTTAATCTAAATATATGTAATTCTAAATTAACACCTTAAACATTTAACCTGTTTATTAAGTTTTACATAATGGACAAGTATAATATTTAAATGGATTCATTGTTTTTTAATAAATAAAATCTGCAATATAACTCCTCATATCCATACAAACTGTTAGATCTTTACAAAATTTACATCGAACAGGATATTCAATTATAAGTTGTGTGTATTAATCTAGCATTTTTACTTTATAATTTCTGTATTTATTCAAAGCTACTAATTTGCCTAATTTCTTGTCTTCTTATAAGAGATCTCCTTGACTTATTGGCATTGCTTATTAAAATATTAGTTTTTGGAAGACTTAGAATGAAACTTTATTTTATAAATCCTTATTCTGTTGATAGAATTTAAAAATGAATGGATCATTTAATTAGTCATTCACCTAATTAATATCTTCTTCTATCTTTTTAGTTTATTTATTATAATAAAATTTGAATGAACTGGGATTACTTTTATTTATTGCATTTAATAAATCCAAATCTATGCAGATGCCTGAAAATAATGTTTATAAATCAAGTATTCTCTCTTTTTCTTCTATATACTTAGAGTCTTAGTTTTATGTTTAAATAATTTATCTTGATGTTTGAATTTTAGCATTATTAGTAATTCTTAATCTACTTGAACATCCTGCATGATTGCATTCAAAGTATTCTTTTTTTTATCTATTTTACTCCCAATAGAGTAATAAACTAATTAATTCATAACATTCATAATGTTTGCATCCAAATATTCTTACTGGGATATTTATTTTCACTCTGTCTAACAAACAAAAATTCCAAAAATTTATTTTCCCTTATTAATTTAAGTTCTATTTTTCCAAATCTTTTTATATTAAGAAATTTATTGAATTATCCTGAGAAGCACTCTCGAACATTTTTAATAATTAATTAGAACATTCATCTATCATGAAAAAATTCTAATATCTAGTTTTATTTCCTGTGTATTTATTAACCATAATTCCTTTAATTATAGTTACATCTTCAACCAATTCATTAAATTCTTAATAAGCTTTAACTCTCCAATCTTAAACTAAATCAGTTTGGCACTTTGCTTATGAACTACAATATGGACATTAATAATATTTTTTTTTTTCAATTTCCTACAAGGCTTCTTGCATTTCAAAGCAAAATTTGTAATGCTAACAATAAATAGTTAAAGCCTAATTTATATAATAATCTTACTGGATTTTTATATCTAACTTTTGATAGATTCAATAATGATAATGTATCGTATTTAATTTTCATAGGGTAAGACATTCCTTTATTCATATAATTATTGTTATTTAAAGAATTGATTAAGTGAATATAAAGACTTAAATTCTATTAAAAAATATAGAAATCACTTATTTAATTTATTATGAATACTAAAGTGTGTAATAAATATATTTATTATAAATTTAGTACTTAAAAATTATTAAAAATTGTTAATAGAATTAACATGGTTATTTAGAAATCATATATTAACAGTAATTGAAATGAGTTAAAAGCATAAAAAAAATCTCAACTTGGATGTTGGTTCATGTTTAATTGGCATAAACTTCGGAAGAAATTTTTGTAGTAGTTTTGTTAATAAAAGAGCTCAGATGATGATTGCAAGAATAAATAAAAATTAAAAGGGTTAAGAAATTAAAGTAAAAACTAAAGTGGGTTGTCATAGATAATGATTTTAAGCACTTTAAATTTGAATATGAAAATTGTATTATAGTTGGCATATGGGTGAAAATGAAGAAAGATTAATATAAAATTAGAGAAGGTTTGAAAGGTAGAAGAGATTAATATGGTGATTAAGATCGAATTTTTCAATGTAATAATATATTATTAAATAGAAATGTATTTTTGAAATTTAAAGGTTAGTTTAGTTCCTCTATTAATTGACAACTCAATTTATTGATGATTAGATAATAATTTAATAGTTTACTTAATTCAAAATAACATCAGATAGTTTACTTTACTGATTTTAAGAATCAATCCTACTTTTAAAATATTATATTAATTATTAATTATTTCTTCTTCATAAATTATTTTCTATCCAAAGTTAGTTTAATTTCAAATTTGCTCGTCAATTTGAATTCCTTTCTATTAATGTTATTAATCAAATTGTTCACAATTACAATTATTATCAATTTCTGGGTTAGAAAATTAAGTAAATTAATTTATTTCATATTTTGATTCACTAGTATGAGATGCAATAGAATTTAACCCTAATCAACCCTTTTTAAACTTATTTGGATCCCATGAAAATTTCATTATTATATGTTGGAATAAAAATAAACTGGTGGATTCTTTGGTCAATTTTTGATTATGAAAAAACAAAAAAATGGATAGTGATTTTAAATTTCAAAAATTAAAAAGACTATTTATATTGGCAAAAGGATGTGAAGTGCCTTAATAAGATATTCCTTAATCAAAATTTTCTAAATTAAAATTAATGGTAATAAATAGGTGTGAATGGTATAAAATTAAAATTAAGTCTGATAGCTTGCAATCAATCTAAAGTTGATTCTGATGGTGAATGCACTTATATTTGTGCAATTATTGATATCGATTAAACTTGCTAAGAAAAAAATCATAATCATGTGTCATGAAAGAAATATTTGCTAGATGAGTCTTCAATAAAGCGAGTTGAAAAATCATTTAGAATTTTAGATATATCATTTGCTAATAACTCTACCTAATTTGGTAATACACTAACCATCTTTTAGGATGGATAAGAATGTTAGCGGAATGATTTTTTAATTGATTATTTTCAATAGTGTAATTAAGAATAAGAATGAAATAAATAAAGAATTTGATTTTATTATTTTTCAGCTGTTTTTCGATTAAAAATTCTGGTTATTCTATTTATTTGAGATTATCAAATTCTTTGTTAATATAGTCTAAATTTTCCAAATTTTCATTTTTTTAATTTAACTAACTTCTTTTAAGTATTATTTATATCGATATTTTAGAATTGATAATAGAAATTTGATTTATCATTTAAAATAAACCAAATAGAGCTAAACTATTGTTGATACGTTTTATAATTTTAATATCTTAATTATTGTTATTATGATAATATAATTATTTCATTCCAAGCTTGTAGAAAAATACTATCTAAAATTTTAGCATTACCATAATTAATTATCTGAATATAAACTATATACTTTAATCTTTTTATGTTTACAATGTTAAAACTTCAAATTCAAACCTTCTATATATCATTAATAAAAATCGATTATAAATGAAAAGAAATTTAATTAAAGTAAAAGGTGAATACGTAATATTATTATCATACTTATTTGTTGTTTACACTTATTCGAATGCAAAATCATCATCTTTAATTTTAATCCCACATTTAATTTTGCTTCTCATAATATTGCATCTGATATCAATAATAAATGAATATTGTTTAATTTACAATGTTTCTGATCGTAGATATACAGATTTCTAAATTGTTGGAATGAGTGATTTAACTTCAGATAGGTGAGGCTCATAACCTAAATACTTGTTTATTGGGCCTTTTGGATTTTAAACTAAAGAGACCAATACGTTAACAAATGTTTCCCCTAATTGGATTATAGGTTGGTGTTTTGAATTTAGTTTCTTTTGATGTAATAGGATTTGTGACCTATGCAAATGATGTGTAAATAGAAAAATAATATTAACTATGATGATAGAACAATGCTATGTAGAAACGATTTTTGGAAATATTTTCCTTAAGCCTCTTTTTCTAAAGTCTTAAATTACAAGATTTGATTTAACTATTAAGTTAAAATAAAATTTAAACACTAATTCTTGGTCCAAAGGTTGTCTATCCTGAATTTTATATAGAAAAATTATTAATAAGTCATTTGATTCATATTAAAGTATCATTTCAATTATTATAATTTATCATTTTTTATATTAAACCCACCGTTATTTAGATTCTAAAATATAAGGACTTTATTTTAAGATTTTTCATATATTCATGTTAGTTTTATTATGGTTTAGCTTCTTAACCCTATAAATTTTTAATTACTTGAAAACTATTAAGGAATCCTTGCTATATTCAAACAAAAAAATATGTATATCAAAGTTTATGATAATTTAGGAAATTTGATTATATGATATTTTTATATTAATCCAGGAAAATTAACACCTAAATAACCAAAAAGGTTATAATTCCTTATCAGTGAAAATGAGGATTAGTCGATTTTCATATTTCAAATACGGCTCAGAGTGTAATAGGTCTTTAAGATTTATTCTCAGTATACCATGAGGATAAAATTTGAAACAATGCAGCAACATCTAAATTATTTAGAGTTCTTTGAAACATCAAATTCAAGAGATCTGGAATATTCTAGATTCGCTTGTTGGCCTCAATAACAAAAAATTATCAGCATGTAACATTAATGTTTTAGAATGTAAATACGCATTATCTTGACTTCATTATTAGTAATTTGATTCAAATTAAATCTTTGTAAATGATTTGCCTGCCAATAATACTTATCCTGATAATAATTAATTACTCTTGAAATATTCATATTTTATTATTTTTTCTCATGATTTTGGTTTATAGTTATTAATGCTAGGAGAATTGAAAATGTATTGGCATCTCCGAGTATTGAATGATTTAATTACTTTTTATTTTTCCATCTTCAATTCATCAAATTTAATCTTTTTTTTAAGATAGTTAGCGAAATTAGTTTTATCCAAAAATTACATTATTTCTTTTTGACAGTTTTATTTAAATTCCAAAATATTTTTGATAAATAAATTTGAGAATCATTGATTCAAAAATAATAATGATACCATAAATTACATAGATGAAATTAAACTAACACTCTTTCACTAGCAGATATATTGATTTTATAACAAATTAAAATAAATGAATTAATTCCTCATTTCATTAGTACTTAGCTTTTAAATTGAAAAAATATGCTTCTGCAAAGAATACGAAATTTATTTATCCAAAATATGATTGTATAATTAAATTGATTTTAATCAACTTGAAGCTTTTTAATCTATTGAGACAATCATTTTCAAAAGTAAAGTAAATGAGTTATATTTCGGACCTTTTAAAAAGTCTTTTTAAAGATAACATCTATGCTACTGATTCTAAATTTCTAAAAATATGAATATAATAGAACAAGGTCTATTTCAAATATTAAGTAGTTTTGAGGTAGTTAAAAAAGACAATCGAGGATGCAAGACCATATAGGTTGAATCTGGAGGTATCCAGAAAATATACACCCCCTGGTGCCAGATTATTCATAATAACTATCCAATTTCATTTCATTTTAGAAGCTTTATATAGTAACAAAACTGGTTAAGTTGCATTTTAGATATTCAAGCCAAAATATCTTAATTATTTAATTGATGAAACTAATTACTAACATAATTAGTGTCGAATTAAATTCAATTAAAATAAGATAAATATATTTATTATTCATTCAAAAATTGTAAGAGACTGAACATCATCAGAATATATTAACATAGACAGTTCCTAGTCCTTCTAATTATTAAATCATTTCTTGTTTTACTCTGAAAGTTTTATTAATGCAGTAACATCATTCACAATTACTCAAATTATCATTTTAAATTAAACAATAATCAAAATTAATTTTTGCTGATTAAATATAGAACCATCATTAAGACATTTCTTTAGAATTATGCTTCAAAACTTCTCTCACTGGCCTTCATACCCCTAAATATTTTGACATATTGACAAGGTAATTAAAATACTTTACTCTTCAAAATCCTATTAAAATTGATGCAATATTTAAATGAGATATAATTCAGATAATATTATTAGATCTCATTAATCTTATTTATCAAAATTTTTCTAAATTTCTTTATTTGAAGGAAATATTTAGCATTCTTTGAATCTGAAACTATTCAATTCCATTTCAATATAATTGTGAGAATCCATATATTGGCATAAATGAAAATAGAGAACTCCACAAAATTACTACATTTACATTAGTCATATAACTTATTAAAATGCATTCTTCTCTAATTTGAAGGAAACTTAATCTTCACTATTTCTTTGATTAAATTAGAGAGCTAAAATTCTATAATAAAAATATTAGGACAAAATAGCTAATAATTAGGGAATGTTTTTTAATTCTTCCTCGCAATTTATTTATCTTGATTCTATATAATATAAGTTAGATCCTTATTAGATGTTTAATTATATATCTTTCAAAGTTTCATAAATAAATGACAATTTGATGTAATATCATTGTTTTATGTAATCAGGCTCAAAATGGTTACCAAAACATTTTATAAAAATTAATCAACAAAAACAGAAGGAATATAAAAATATATCAAGTTTTTAGATTGTTTTTGACGTTGAACTTTTTCTACCTAAAATAATTTCAGTAATTACATCGTCGTGAAAAAATTAGTAAAGTTATATCTTAATTATCCTAAACTAATTTCTATTTTAAAATAAATAAATGTTAAATAAGATAAGTCATTTAAGAATTTTCTGGATTGATTTTAGTTTTTCCTTTGGATAGAAGGGCTTAATTGGCAGTACATTTTGAAAAGATTACCCTTTTAAAACAGCTCTATATTTGTTGATGTTGCTTAAATATCTATTTTGATTTGAAATATAGTTATACATTCCATTCAACTAGGAAATCACACTAAGTGGGATCATTTATTTGATGAGTTTCAGATTCTTTATTTTTCTACTTTATTAAATGATCAATTCAGATATACACTTAAGTATTTAAGTTACAGTTAGAAGTTCTCCTTTCTTTCTTACAATAATATGATTGCCTCAAAGGTTAATTTCCTTTATCTTCAATTCATAATTCTAATTGTTTTAATTTTGACAACATCATTGTATAATAGAAAAAATACTAGAGTATATAAATAAAATTACATTTATCTAAATCCAGCATTGTTTACTATTTTATTTAAAACGTTTTCTATTTTATTTCTATTAAGTTTCTATTTATATCCAGATGTTCCTTTAATCTGATTCTTTTAATTTCTCTATTAGTGTTCTCTATTCTGTTAGAAATTCTTATATTTTAGTTATCAGAAAATAGAGGGGCCAATTAAATGGCTTCTAACTTTAGTCGATGTAGATGATAAATTAAATATTAATTATCCATTTAATTTTGTTGATGTCTTTTATTTAATAGCATAAGTGTGCTCTTTTATTACTTTAGTAGTTTCTTGGTAAAAGTTTCAATTAAGAACTTGTTTACTCATTTTAATTTCAACATAATTTATTGTCTAAACCATATTATTGGTTGAGTATTTTCTTGATCGTAAAATTTGGAATTTAACCTGAACATCCTCATATATTTCTTAAGTATAACTTAATTGCCTTTAGAATATAAAGTTGTTTGATCATCTTCTCAATTCCTCAAATAAATTCATAAGTAATAAACTGATATTAAATAAATATCAATAGCTTCACCATAAAATGTAATTTTTTATTCCTCATCTCTAAAAGAAATGAAGTAGAGCTGACTTACGACAAAAATATTATTGCGTTTCCTTTTAAAAAATTTTTTCATCGTAATATTTCATTTCGTACCTTTTTGTCAATTTTAATAATTTTTATCAGTTTCTCACATATTCTGCTTTCAAAAACTATGATATTTTTATATTAAATGATACTTCTTAATTTTAGCTTTGTATAATATTATTTAAATTTACAATGCAATATTTTTACATCTATAAAAATTGTTAATTTTTTGATAAATTTATTGCTTTCCACTAAAAGTATGTAAATTAATCATTCTATTCTAACCTCTAATCTAAATTAATATTCCCTAAAATTGTTCATTTCTACAAAGACGTAACTCAATTTATAATCATAACAATAATTTTAGTTCCTAAATTTCAATCAATATATAAGAATCATGATCTAAAATTATGCAATCAGAATCACAGATATTTGTATTCATCTGCAGAATTTCATTCGATATAATATCATTTCAAAAATTACTGTGATAAATTTTCGTATTTAAGAAAATAAATTTAGCAATCAAATCTAAAAATATTAAAAAAACTTTATAATTAAATCTTTTATTAATATCACTCCACAATACCTTGTAAATAACTAAAATCCCCAATAATTGATTAAATTTAAGTAAATACAACACTTTTATAATTATATAAAGATATTGAATATAACATATAATTTAAATATTCTAAGATATTTCATAATTTTTAGATTATAATATTCATTAATCCTTACACTTTCTTATTTAGATTTCCTTTGATCCCTTATCCCAAGTGATCAAATACTCTCCATCATCACTTAATTATCCATAAAGAGCATGACTACCAAATTCAATAGATTATTAAATAATAAAGTCACCATTTTGTTACTTTCTCATTAAATTCAAATTGTTGCCATTCTTATTCACAAGTAGGCATTTTGACTTTATGTATTATTATGGAAATAAACAATCACAATCACATGAATCACACTTTAATTCAATTTCCTTAATCTTATTATACTATTTATTATTAGTATCCATCTCATATATATACATTTAATCTTTACAAAAAGGTTAGAATGTAAATAAGTTATCATTAATAAAACATAATCTACATCCATATTAATCAACTTTTATCTTTTATGTTACAATCCACTATTTATCCAACTTAGACTATTCTATTATTAATATTTATGAATCCAAAGAACAAGATATCAATTTATTTTATTATTCATTTAAACTTAATGAATATATACAATCAGTATGATGACTTATGGTTTATTAACATATCCATTAATTCTATTTCATCCAAAATTTGATTTTTTTATCTACACTACCTGATATTATTAAATCATCAGTATTATTTAACAATAAACAAAATATAGCATAAGAATGTCCATTTAATATTTATTAACAATTCCATTAATTATTTCCAATCACCTACCATATTATAATTGATTGGTCTCTACTTCCAGATACAAAATTATTTGTCTTTTTCATAAAATTTAAAGTAAGCACATCATATGTATGCTTACTCAACAATTAAACTTGATTCAATTTTCCTTATTGATTTTCAAATACTTTAATATCCTTACTATATCCAGCTAAAACAATAGATTAATCTTTATTAAATGCAAAAGCATTACAGTAATTATCAACCTTAATTGAGTTTTATTTCATAAGCTCAAAGGTAAATTGGTTTGAATTTGCTTTAAAGGTACTTTCGTTTTATGGCTATTCTAATATTGATTGCTTTAAGTCAAATTTTTGAAATTACTAATTACACTTTACCTTTTAATTTGCTTAATTCTTTATGTTTTTTAATATTTAATCAATAATCTATTTGATTTATTCGATAAATTATTTAAGTTGTTTAAATAATATTTCCTCACAACCTTCCAATTAACATAAGCCCTTTATCATGTTATCTATCTTTGAAATTCCTATTTCTTAGAATTATTATATATTAAAGTTCAAATAAGGAATCAACTAATTTAGAAGATAATCAAGAGATAATTTACACTCTTAAACATTCTTTTATACATTTTAAGCATTAATGATTCTTTTCTAAATCCATTCATGAAAAAGTTCAAAATATGTTAATTTGTCAAGATGTTGACCATGTTGAGGCAAGCAATAGTGACAATAAGGCCTCTAATTTGGGCATGTGCTATCTATGCAAAATCCAATTATTTATTGATTTCGATGATCAGCTTAGGTACATCTAATCTACATTTCCTAATTCTATTAAAATGATTATTTAAATAGCAAATAATTTTTGATCAATATAAATATCTAAATTTCATTATATTACCATAAATTTGAATAGGCAGACATAAAATAGTATAAATAATATTCAGGCTAATACTTAGAGAAAACCCTATAATAAGGCCTTAGCTAAAAAATGATAATGATAAATGCTGTGATTTATCAGAAAGGGAAAAAGTAATTTATCGATTTAAATTAGTTGAAAAAGAATTGCCTTTTAAAATTGCAATGATTAAAATGAGTACAATTAATTTTATATTAAAAGCATTTGGTTGGTTTCAATAACTAAACTACATTTTTTTAATTTAATGCCAGAGAGTGTAAAAATAGTTTTCCCTCAAAAAAAGATTGCATCATGACCCCATTAGTATTAAAGATTTAAACGAAAACATACCTCCAATCAAAATTTCAACCTAATTGATTGTTTTTTATATAAATACGAAATTTTTAATGAATCAAATCTCTTTAAAAACTGCCTAAAATAATCAGTTTTTATAGTAAATAAAAAATTATAAAGTAACTTCTAATAAGAAGTATTTTTTATGGAAAGCAATATGTTTTAACTTTTCAATAATATTAAAAAAGTATATTGATTCTTATGCATACTCATACTTATATTATTGTTTTGATAAGTTAAATATTGTTTATAAATCATGATTTGATAATTATAAAATATCAGAAATTAATCTAAATAAAATATAATATTCTCCATTTT
>CAJJDO010000068.1:471231-486951 GCA_905183005.1 Paramecium pentaurelia
ATGAGTTATTTATAATTATTTTATTAATATTAATTTTAGATAATTTATTGAAATGCATAATTGATGAATTATAAAATTAACAAGAATCAATAGTAAAATTACTTATATATATGTTTATTCTTGCCTTTTAAAATAAAAATAAAGTAGTATTTGTGAATACACAATTCTAAATCCTAAAATTATTAATAATTATGGTTTCTCCTAAATCTTCACATTAAAATTTAAAAATAACTTAATTTTCAATGCTAATATTGAAAATATATATATTTTATAAATTTACATGAAGGAAAATTACTCCTTGAATAGACATGATGATTGGAGAACTTATTGTAGAATAAAATTATGAATCATATATCTTTAAATCAACTGATTAACCTAATACTCCAAAAATCAAAATCAACTCAGCTTATATAAGAAAATTAAGCTTATATAGTACCCTAAATTCTTAAACTTCTTTTTTTAATAGAAAATATATTTTCTTAATAAGAATAATCAATAATGTATTCAGGATTAAAAATCATACAATATGACAATAAATGAATTATAAGAGTAAATTATTTTAGTCCAATTTCATTGAAATATTGATAATTATACAATTGATCTTAATAAAGGTGAATTGAATTCAATTAATTACAATCAATTTCATGCTAATTAAAATATTATATAATACATTATTTTATTCAAAATTGTAGTTACAATTATTTTCATAAAAAATTATGCAATTTGTAAGTTTGGATCAATATGAAAAAATTAAGAACGGATTTTCTGGTTACATCTAAAAGTATACATCAAATTTTCAGAAGTTATCTAAAAATATGGATTTATTGACTATTTTAATTAGGATAATATACATTTATTTCCTCCTTTGATCTCTCTTAACAAACTTAACATAAAGAAGGACATTAAATACATTTACCATTAATTTGAACTCTTATTGGTTCTTTGAAATAATTTAATTTGCACTTGAATTAGGAATTAAACGAATCCCTGTATTGGCTGATACTAAATAACCATCCTCACAAGTTAAGGATTTTATAGTTTATTATAGAGTGTATATGCAATATTTGCAATTTAAAATGTGGATTTGACAATTTAGTATTTCTAAAGCAATACTGAAATCATTAATATCAGATAATGTACAAATTTCATTTTCATCTAAATTAATAAAAGATCTCAAAAAATTTTATTAAGATTAACTCTTATAAATACATTGACCAGAGCTGAATTAAAAAATGAATCCTTCTTTACATTAAGCACAACCTACTTTGATCTCTTCATCAATTAGAGAATAGCTTTCATAAAATCCCAGAGTAGTTTTTGTAGGATCACTTGCTAAATAATTGAAACAATATAAGCAATGGTGTAATTCACAAATAACACATTTTTTATAAAAATCTATAAAATTAGGAGATTTGCAAGTTTCTTTATTTTATCCCTATGGGCGATAAATAGTAGGTTGATAATTGAACAAATAAATTGTGTTACTGAAATTTAACATTCAAAGCACTCATCTCCACATTAATAACAATTATTCTTTATTGTTTTAATTTCTTAGATAAATTAAAGATTAGAAAGATAATATAATCAATATAAAAGTATAAATTAAATACTGTAAATTTATTTACAATATTGATTGGCATAATTATTTAAATTAAAATAATTATTCTATATAATCAACTTAACTATTAGATGAACTTATTGAATTACAATCAGGACAGTATTATATATCATCTCCTACTAAAATATAATATAATTTATTATATGTTTAAAAATATTTTAATGTGTTTCCGTTCTTATCTGTCCATAATATTGTTTAACAAAAAAGAGTCTAAAACCATAAACTAGGATTTTATACACATTCCAGACATGTAATAAAATTTTTATTAATTATAGATGGACTTATATATTTATTATATAATAATACCATTTATAGTATTCATCATTGAATTAAAAAAACCATATTGGCATACTGTTTTTAATTCTTATTCTTAAACTAAATTAAGATTCAAATTTTAATAATTAATACATTCATTATTTGAATCAATTGTTCCATATTAACAGATGCATTCCTTAAAATCTGGTAAATATCTTCTATTTGATAATTCAAAACATGACAAACAATCTTCTTTAGTTGGACCATCACATTCTTTGCAAGTAAGATGGCAATTATTATTTGGTTGATTAATATCTGGACAATTTAAAAATTTAAAACCTATAATTTATATAATTAAATAATCTGATTTAGACTTTAAAGTATTCCCATAAAGTAATTTAAATTATACCATATTAAAATGATTAACTAAAATATTTAAATTGAATTATTCTTGATCAAAACCTTAATAAAATGTTATTGAAATAGAAATAGAAGTCTCTGTCTTTTCTATTAATATATAATGCCATAATTAAATATCACAATTTATATCAAATTTTTATGTCTTTAAAAAAGGATTTTTTGAAAAATCAATATTAACAGTTGGGAAAGTATAACTATATGATTTTATGATAATTTAGTTCCCTAAAGATGAAATCTTATATAATAATTAAAATTATCTTATGTCAATTATGAATTAAAAATTTCCTGACAGTTTAAATAATTAATAATAAAATTCATCTGAATATAAATTAATTTCTTTAAGTTTAATCCAACCTGATAATAAAAACTTATATTAATTAAGTTATTAAGATAAAATTAAAATTGATCTTATTATTATATAATAATATCTTCAATTTCTGTTTTAGCACTATTTTAGCAATAACATTAATTTTCATTATTTTATTCAATAATATCTAAGAAATTTTCAGGTTTATCAGTGAAAAAATCAAGAGGATAAATCATTTATCCTGGAAAGAATGAAAGTAATCTATTTTCATATGTATAAAGTGATGAATTTTAACTTACTTTGAAATGTCCTACGATTATTAAATTATAATTAGTTCCTTCTAAAGGAAAATGAATTTAGATTTATTATGAAAAATTCTAAGACATTTACTCATATAAATAAATAGAAACTTGTTTTTATGATGGAATTGTTATGAATCCTTAAAAATACCATATAAATTTATATGATGCTTCATTTATTGATATTTCTTATTGAAATTAGCTGCCATCACTACCTAAAAATTAAAAATATTTCTTGATTGTTTTCTATTCAAAATTGACACATTCTATTATTAAAAAATGCAATTCATTATTTATCCTATCCTAAATTCTATACAAATGAAAACAACTACTATCAAGTATTCCAATTTCACCAATTTATAAAACATAACTTAAGGGTACAAATCTACTCCAAACTCCAAAACCAGCACAAATGATATCAGTATCCATTTAATTTTCTATTGGTTCAATTATAAGTGGATAAATTGATGGTAAACTTAAAATGCTCCAGGATAATGAATACTAAACAACTATCATTGTTATTAAATAACATGAATATGTTTTCATTTTTATGAAAATTGTAATTAAATTATAATGAGTAATTATTAGATTTAAATATGTATATGAATCTCATTCCTAATAAAAATCAAAAAATAAATGTATATTAAATCCATTTTTACTATTAAAGATTAATTATCAAATCATAGAAACTAATTAAAAAGATTTTAATTTAAGAGCAGTATTGAATTTTATCCTTTATAAATTATTAATATAATTATCAATTTTTATTGAATTTATAATTCAATATAATATAATATTATTAATATTTTCCATAAGTTTAGCTTAAATAAATATAATAAAAAACTAAAATATGAAAATTGTGTTTTTCTTTATGTTCTTGAGTGATTTATGAGTGTAATTAATATTCTATAAAATTATGTAATATAATTAAATTAAGTATTAGACATATTTAATAAAAATTTATAATTAAATTTTAATAGTTCAATAAAGATTTATCTATTTATTTATACTATTTTAGACGGCATTATTTATGGGAATTCATTATCTATCAATCATAAGATTCAATAATATCTATAACTTATTCATTAACATGATAAACTTATATTAATACTAGGGAGATTTACATGAGAAGATGTTAGAAATATTCAAATTGCAGTATTAATTGCAAGTCGTTCATAAATTTTATAAACTCTAAAAAGAATAACAAACTTTTTAATATGCTGGTATGATTGTGCAATTATTTTTTTAATTCTCATTCATAAAATTTCTTTTATTTTTGTAAAAAATGAATGAAATATTATTAAACCAATATTCATTTTTGGAGACTTAATAGAGGATCTTGTAAACAGAACAACTTTTAATAAATTAAACTTGATAGAATTATTTAATTACAGACAAAAATATATTTATATTGAGAAATTATAAATATAAAAATTATCAAGGCAGTTGTTTGATTATATTAATATAATAGAAGAATATTTCCCTTCTTTCTTATATGAGAATAATACCTAATAATCATTAAAGATTTCAATCCCTTACCAATTCAATAATTATTAACAATAAACCAAATGGATATTGATTATCTATAATTTAAATTTATTTTATTATCATATGGTAACTGTTATATGTTTGTTAATTACTGTTCTTAAATCGTATTTATTTCTTAAGAATAGAATATATAATCAGCTAAGCCATTTGATCAATAGTTCAATAGAAAATAATATTAATATGTTATTGGAAGTTAAATAAAGGGATTATCTCCATAAGTTGAAGCAGAAAAAAATACTGATTGACTCACATATCAATAGATGTAATGGATTATATTACAAATTTTCGAATTATTAAATAAAATAATCTTTTCATATTTTTAGAAAGAGAATATGGATATTCACCAAAAGATATTTACTTACATTAAAAATGGGAATAATGAAAACTGATGTACTTTAATAGGCACTATCAAAATTTTATAATTTAAATTATTGTTTACATATTACATAAATTATTATTCTAAGCATATTAATAATATGAACAATAAAAGTCTTGAAAAATAATTTTTTGAAATATTTTTCATTCTAATAATTCATAAGATCCACTTTAAGATTAATTATTAAAAATACTCCAATAATAATGATTATTTAAAAACCTTCTATTTTTATAATCCACATTTTAATTATTTTCAATAATCTAAAAAAATAATGAATATTTTTTCTAGAAAATTATTCATAATTTAAATTGTTTTTTAAAATGAGTAAACAAATTGGTTTAGAAAATTTAAATGAGTTTAATTGTTAAAACAATCATAACTCATAAATAAAGTTAGTTGTTCTTGATCCAAATTTACAAAAAAATAAAAGATTCATTTGTAATCTATGTTTAGAAAATTTTGAATCAAATTACCCTACTATTGGATTTGAGAAAATAATACAAATTATAAATGATTTATAAAAATAGAAAATGAAAGAATTAGAAATTCAAACTACAACAAATATTAAATAATTAGAAAAATGTGTAAAATTGACTTAAGAATTATGGATGTAATTTAATAGACTTTTTGATTCTCTTATCAGAATAGCTAAAGATTGGAGTAAAGATTTAGAATTATAAATAAAAGAATGTTATAAATACAAATTTGAAGATGAATTAGATGATTATATAAAAAAATAAAATAATAGTGAAATTGCAAATATATAACTTATTAAGAATATTAATAGATCTTGGATGAATAAATTATATAATAACTTAAATTAATATAATTAAAATGAAGATAAGATTAACTTTAGAGAATTAAAGAAATAATTCATGAAAATTATAAATTAATAGGAATCACAAGAAGATGAAATCAAATTCAATTTAATTGATTAATCTGTTAAATAAAGTATAAAATGCAATGCAATATCTTTTGGTTCTTCTGGATAATATATGATATCAACTGAATATCAAAATATAAAAGTATGGAGTTTCAAAAATGGAAAAATTAAGTATTTATAGACTTTGTTTGGACATAGTAAATGGATTTAGTGTTTATTATATAGTAAGAAATAAAATTCCTTTATTTCAGGTGCTGGAGACAAAACAATTAGATGTTGGAAAAATACGAACTTTAATGATTGGATTAGTTCAAAACCCTATATATAACATACGGATTGGGTAATGTGTCTTGAAATGAATAAGAATGAGAATCTACTCTTTTCTGGAAGTAGTGATTATTCAATAATAGTATGGAAGCTTGATTTTAATTAGAATGAATTAACATATCTTTATTCATTAAATAAACATAATTATTATGTTATTTCAATAAGTTTAAATTAATTAGAGAATTAATTAGTATCTTGTGCACAAAGAAAGAATTAGATTATTATTTGGGAAAGAAAAGAAATAAATACTTATGAATTTAAATATATTGTTAAATAATCAATTTATAATTATGGATTAAAGGTTAGTTTTATTACTGAAAATTCATTTATTTGGATTACAGGTGATTAAGGAATAGATATGATATATTTATTTGAATTAATTGAAGGTATATATTAAGAGATCTAACATAAGTCAATTCAATTAATGAATAATGATTAGGATTATGATGAATATTTCTTTCCTATCATATATAATAAATAGAGGAACTTGATATTAGTAAGACATAAATCATAAATTTATTTAATTAGAAATATTAATAATGGAAACTTTAAAATAGTTGATTAATTGAATTGTAATACATCAGATATTTATGGGACAATGACAGATAATGGACAATATTTGGTTTTTTGGGATAGTAAAATTAATGGATATTCAATTTATGAATTATAAATTTAATGAAAATAGTCTAATTTTAATCATATTGAAATCTATATATTCCCAATCACCCAATGCAAATTGAAAAAATAAATACTTTAATAGGTTTTTATGGCTCTTTTTATTTTTACTTATAAAATTATATATTAATAATAATATTTACTTCTTTAATTATCTGAATCTAAGAATATAGAATTAAGCGTCACATATTGATGTTATTTTAATTTGATTACTTTTTGAATTAGAGAAATATTGTAGTTCTTCTAGATTTTATTAATATCTCCATTTAAATTCATTAAAAAGAGAACCATTCAATTTAGTGGGATTCTAAATATATGATAACATAAACTAGAAATAGGAAATAAAATAAAAGTGACTGTATTTCAAGTTCTTTATTATAAATAAATCCATTTGGCTAATAGTGATGCTTATATTAGCAATTTTAATTTCTTTTTAAAGAGATAAGATTGAATCTAGTCAGTAAGTTTTAAATTATAGCCTCTTTTATTTAAAAATTGAAATTAACTCTATCTATTTTATGTAAGTGATTTATAAAAGGGATTCAGTATTTTTCTAAGCAATAGAAGTGCAAAACATAATTACAATTGTTTAATTTTTTTTTTACACCTCTGTTCATCTTTAAATATCAATCCCCTTGAAAATATAAAAAATTATCCTGATTATTGGTTATTTTTGGTATTTTAAATATTTTCACAAATGTTGTTGCTATGAATTTCATATGAGTATCTTTCATCCACAAATCTTTTTCCTCTTAACATTAATTTATTGAATTTCTACCTGTATTTTATAAATTTGTCTTTAAATACCTTCATTTTTTTCTTAGATCCGCTCTAATGTTACAGAATCAATTTAGAATTGACTAGAACTATATTTATTTCTAATGAATTAATCGGATAATATTTTGATTGATTACTATTTTTTGTGATTGTTTTGTGATTATTATTAATTAATTCCTTGGAGTTTAAATAATAAATAGATCATGATCATATCTTCTTTGCCAGTTATTTTTCTTTTCTATGAATATACTAACTTGATTTCTCCATTATTATTTATTCTTTAAATATTTTTACAGCACCTGCTTTATTAAATACTAGATTTATATATTATAAATATTGTTTTTGAAAGCTTTTATGATTCATTTAGAATTCAGAAATAAAATTGATAGAAGTTTTGTTTTAATTACAAAAATTAGATTTTTATTGTTAAATATATTGGAAGTTTTATTATTATTATGATTATATTTTTTAACTTGGATTTTATTAAAAGAACATTGAGTTAATATTTTATTGAAATTCTTATTTTTATGGAGTGAATAAATTGTAAATGTTTAAATACTTACATTTCATTTTGTGTTTAGAATAAGTTTTTAAAGAAAACTCTGGGGTAAATTTAATCATTTTATCTACTTTAAAATTTAATAATATGTTAATTATATATATTTAATATTTGTAAATTGTTAATAAATCATTATTAAAATAATGTAATTCACTGTTATGATTAATTTTTATATAAAATGAAAATATCTCATTTTTATTCAAAATTATTTTATTAATAATTCTAATGGTTCTATATTATAATTTTATGCATCTAAATCGATAGATTCTACAGGTTTAATTTATAATCTATTTGATTCTTTTTTGCTTAGAATTTGATTTTCATCTAATTTTCCACCCATTTAATGACTTTAGACTAATACCATATCTCCAAAATTTTGCTAAAGTATAAATTAAATTCTTGATAATTCATATAGTATATTATTAAGTTTGCATTTTTCTTTTGCTTTTTTCCTTAAAATGGAATAATTTTCTAATAAATTTTCAATTGTTGTATTATTTATATTATTATTTTAATTGGAGAATTTAAATTGATTGAAAAAGTTAAGTTAAAATTCTTTGAATTCTGGATAATACATTTTTAAAATTTCATTCAATAATTCATTTTCCAATAATTGAGAATTGTAATAAACTAAAATATGTTTCAAAAAAAATATTAATTAAATGAAAGATCCTATTTAAGCTAAAACTTAACCTAATTTTGGATGAGTAATCTCTTCTTTGATAGATATATTGTCAATTCTTATTAGAAAGCATCCAAAACTATCAAAGTTATATGTAAAGTTTGACATTGAGTTAATTACTTTTTATCTAAATTAATTATCAATCACTTAATTTATGAATTCGTAATTATTAAGAAATGAAAAACGTTCATAACTATTAAAAATTATACCACTATCTATAATAGTTTCTTATTGTTTCAAAAGAATTTAAGTATATTGAGGTTTAATAGTATCAAAACTAGTATAATATAATTTATTGAAATTTTCAAGTTATTTAGTTTTATAATTAAATTGACTTAATTTAATATTCAAAAAGAAAAAACCATGATATTTGGATAAATAAGTATTAATTGTATTATCATCAGCGCAATAACTTCCATTAAATGCAAAAATACTTGAACATTTTGCCAAAACTAAAAAATACTATTTCTGTTTTTAAAATTTTTCATCATTTTATTCAAAAAGAGTATTTAATACTAAAGAGCCTTTATTCAATTAAATTAAATATGGTAATTCTTTGCTACTAAATAAAGGTATAGGTTCATCATATATAGTTACATCTTAATAAGTAAATAAAAGAGGAGTAATTATATTATTTTCCTTTTAAAAAGGATCAACATCTCCTGAAAAATCTTATAATTAAATTTATATAGTTGAATCCTCTAATTAAAATTCAGAATAACCAATTAGTTATTACTTAGAATTGATATTAGGACTGATTTAATAATTCATCCATAAAATCATAACATATAAAAAATAAATTAGGCTGATGCTNTTTTGCTTAGAATTTGATTTTCATCTAATTTTCCACCCATTTAATGACTTTAGACTAATACCATATCTCCAAAATTTTGCTAAAGTATAAATTAAATTCTTGATATTTCATATAGTATATTATTAAGTTTGCATTTTTCTTTTGCTTTTTTCCTTAAAATGGAATAATTTTCTAATAAATTTTCAATTGATGAATTATTTATATTATTATTTTAATTGGAGAATTTAAATTGATTGAAAAAGTTAAGTTAAAATTCTTTGAATTCTGGATAATACATTTTTATAATTTCATTCAATAATTGATTTTCTAATAATTGAGAATTGTAATAAACTAAAATATGTTTCAAAATAAATATTAATTAAACTATAGATCCTATTTAAGCTAAAACTTAACCTAATTTTGGATGAGTAATCTCTTCTTTGATAGATATGTTGTCAATTCTTATTAGAAAGCATCCAAAACTATCAAAGTTATATGTAAAGTTTGACATTGAGTTAATTACTTTTTATGTAAATTAATTATCAATCACTTAATTTATGAATTCGTAATTATTAAGAAATGAAAAACGTTCATAACTATTAAAAATTATACCACTATCTATAATAGTTTCTTATTGTTTCAAAAGAATTTAAGTATATTGAGGTTTAATAGTATCAAAACTAGTATAATATAATTTATTGAAATTTTCAAGTTATTTAGTTTTATAATTAAATTGACTTAATTTAATATTCAAAAAGAAAAAACCATGATATTTGGATAAATAAGTATTAATTGTATTATCATCAGCGCAATAACTTCCATTAAATGCAAAAATACTTGAACATTTTGCCAAAACTAAAAAATACTATTTCTGTTTTTAAAATTTTTCATCATTTTATTCAAAAAGAGTATTTAATACTTAAGAGCCTTTATTCAATTAAATTAAATATGGTAATTCTTTGCTACTAAATAAAGGTATAGGTTCATCATATATAGTTACATCTTAATGAGTAAATAAAAGAGGAGTAATTATATTATTTTCCTTTTAAAAAGGATCAACATCTCCTGAAAAATCCTATAATTAAATTTATATAGTTGAATCCTCTAATTAAAATTCAGAATAACCAATTAGTTATTACTTAGAATTGATATTAGGACTGATTTAATAATTCATCCATATAATCATAACATATAAATAATAAATTAGGCTGATGCTTCCCAGAGCAATGGTTGCTATTCCACCCAGTTTACTTTAAAATTAAGTATTGTTTTTATTAGTTAAAAGACAAATTGGAACGCCAAAAACATCAATTTTTTCAATAGTATTCATGAAAATGTTCATAAATTCTGAAATAATTTATTAATTAAAATATCCAAAAAAAAAATTAAATATTGTTTCAATTTTTGGATAAAAGAAATATCAAATAATTCAGTTTTTGAAAAGTGTATTTTATATTAATATTATGTTTTCTTTTCTTGGTTCATTTTCATTATCTGAATTAAATTAGTGACATGAATGATGGCAGAAAAATATAAATAAGAAAAGTAATGTCATTGTTCAGGACTTTCATTTATATTAATTATTTAAAAATTTTCACAAATATTTAAAAGAAAAGTAATTCAGACCAATGAAGGTACAAATACACTAAGTAAGATTATTTTATTAATGTAATCAATATTTTTTTCATTTAATTTTGAAAACTGAAGAATTATATAAAAAATATCATGAACCAAGTTAAAAAGTATTTCTAAATTATGAAAATAGATATTTTACTTAATCCAATTTTAAAGTATACACACATTATTTTGTTCATATTGTAAACTACATAGGATTGATAATATAAATTTGATTTAATTCTATTCTTCTTAATTATTAAAAGCAATTAATAATTAAGAAGAATTAAGATCTAACTAATTTGCTTATATTCTTAAATTTGCCCAAATTTAATGGTTAATTGACTTTCCAAAAAAATCAACATGAGATGAATTTATGGAAAACAATTATGTTTTTAATTGGATATATTATAAATTTTTAAAGATAAATTATTAATTATTAAAAATTTTAATTATAATCAATATTTGATATCTAGTATTGATTTGATTTTGACAGTAGAGTATTTCCAAATCATATCAGATAAGCTAATCATTTTGGCATCATTTTCTATAATATCTTCTTACAATTAATTTTCCATAGAGAGTTAGTTTGAAAGATTTTATTGAACTGGAATTTATATAGTCTCTGAATTTATGGTTAAATTATAGATGAAATATAAGAATAATTCTGAAATTAGTCTAAAATTTGAGATGAAGATGTTTGTTATAAATAAACTTTTAACATAAGAGTAATCTGGAATTTCGTCCTATTTTAGGGTATCTATGTAGGACATAAATTTCAAGAACTCTTAAGGAAATTTATCGTAGAATGCTATTTTGTTAAATAGGGAAGTCTTCATCTCTTCAATAGATTTAATTTCTGAATTTGTAAACTCTGTAGAGATTAGTTAAGACCATGGCAATTTATCTAATTTAATATTCATAAATACAATTTCTCAAATAGACAAGCACATATAATAAACTTTCTAAATCATCTTTAAAACTTAAATACTCACCTTTATGAGATGCTCTACTTGCAAAGTTTAGAGAACCAATAAATAAGTTTTTTTAGTTTTTTAAATTTTCTAGAGATTGAGATAATCCAAAATCTATTATTTAAATAAATCCAGGCTTTAGTAGTTGATCTATTGAAGTATTTTGTATCGTTTATAATAACATTATATTTTCTGGTTTAATATCCAGATGTAAAATTGGTTTATGATGAATTTTTTCTAAAGTCTCAATAATATTTAATCCAATAGCTAAAATTTATGATAAAGACAATTCTTAACATATTAAAACATCATGTAAATTACAATTTAACAGAGGCATTATAAGAAATGATCTAAATAATTTCATATTATTATACTTATTATCAGGTGTCATTCCGTAGTTGATTATTTTTGGAATTCCTTCTATTTCATCTAATTCTTTAAGTACTTTAAATTCATTTTCAATTTGTCCTGATCTAGGACATTTTTCCATTTTTATTGCATATAACTATGAAGTTAGATTATGCTAAGCTTTAAACACTTAATGTGCTGAACCTTGACCAATCTTTGACAGCACTTCATATTTAGAAGTTTGAAGATACATATTAAAACAATTTTAAATTATTGAATTTTTGAAGAACAAATTTCTTATTTAAATTAAAATAAAATGAAAGTGATTTATAAATATTATTGGATGCTTAAATTGTTATTTTCAAGTTTTATCATTTGAGAATAGATGATTCTATATAATATATTAATTTTTCTTAATAAAATCCTTAAAATCTAACAACAAAAAAGTAGAAAATTTTATCCTTTAATTTATATATATATTTTTGTTTACATTTATACAATTTAATTTAGAAATCATTATTAAGATAAGGAAACTTGACTTTATTTTGATATAAATAAATAGATTATTTAAGAATATATAGCAATATTTTAATAAAAGATAATATAGCAAGTTTCTTTATTAATGAATTAAATTTAATACTTAGCATTCAAATATTAATAGTTTGCTAAAATAAAAGTTTGAATTTTATTTAAAAATCATGAAAATATTTTATTGATTTATTGATATTGAACTACGAAAAAATATTTAATTAATTTAGTTTATTGTTATTATTTACATCCTCATGTTTTAATATTTTATTTAACTAAGTGCTCTCTTTCAGTTATATAGAGTATTTGTTATTAAAAGCTTAATCTATTAATGGGATGAAAAGTTTTTATTAAATACTAAATAATTATGATCAAAGTTAACAATAATTCTCTATTCAAAGTAAATTCTACTTTAATGAATAATTTATGATATTACTCCATTTCACTTTTTAAATTAGCTAAAAGTTTCTTATTAATAATAAATTATTCAAGGATAAATGATATTTAAATGTAAATTAAGTGCTTGATTTAGTATGAAAAAGTTTTTAGATAATTCTTAATTATTAAATAAATTTCTAAATTGTTCATAAATATAAGTTCAGAATATCAAAAATTTATTATACTTCAATATACTAAAAAGCATAAATAAAATATAATTAAAGAAAATAATTCATGATTTAAAAAGATATTTGGATTTATTAGAAACCTTCAAAATTTTTTATTATTAATAATAAATTCACTCTAGAAAAATTATTTTTCATTTTGGATCACTTAGTAGAAATAAAATATAAAGATTTATATAAACTAATAAATCACACAAAGTTCTTATTTTTTATAATTGGATTTAAAGTATACAATAATTTATGAAATACTGATTTTTACCTGTCTTAAAGTTATTTTAGTAATAAAAATATACTGTAATTTTATTATTATAATGAAATTAATATTAAAATTTTATTTTATTAATAATTCTCTATCTTTATTTTTAATAGAATAAATAGGCTTTATATTTGTATTCTTTCCTGAAAATAGAATAATAAAATGAATATGAAACCTAGAGTAGTTATGGTTGGAACAATAGGATGCAGTAAAACAACTTTACTCAACAAAATTTGTAATAAAAATCTAAAAACATATTTGGTAGGATCTCAAGATACTAAAGAACCAAATATAAGTCACAGCGCTTACGGGAAAGGATTTCTATTATTAGATGTACCTGGATTTTGTGATTATTAAACAAGACTAAATGATTGCATTGGAATACTAAAATCTATAACAGATGAACCTATAAACTAACTGCTTTTTGTAGTTAAATTTTATCGAGATACTGAAGAGAAATTGAAAAGGATTATAAATATTTTCAAAAGAATTAAGGATGTTATTACAGTAGTTATTACCTTTTTTAATCATTCTGATGGTTAAAATTAAAATAGAGAGAAAATTGTTAAATTTCTAAAGTAAATAGAAGTAGAATCAGTGATATTTAATTGTATGAATACATCAGGAGAAGAGCTTTGCAATTAGATCGATAGAATAAATTCTAATTCAAAATAAGGAAGGATATTTGAGTTAAAATAAACAGAACTCTTTCGTAATTTTAATTTATTTAGTTAAAATGATGACATATTTGAAAATTTGATAGATGCACAATATTAACTTATATATTAGTTTTTAGGCATCTGGCGAATAGTTCGAAAAGTAATTGAAGATTTTCCAATTAATGATTCAAAAAGTTCAGAGTTTGCACATTAAATAATATTACATATCAAAGATCAAGCTGATAATTGTTTTTTTTAATTTAAAGAAAAGAGGATCGATTTATTTGAAGAAATATATGCACGTTTTCATTATAAAGAATTAGAAATTTTAGCAGACAATCGAATTAAGAAAAATTTATCTCAATAAATTTAGCTTACCATTTATTATGCATTATAGAAAATGAAATAAGGTGGGTTTTTAGATGTTAATTTTATTAAACAATGTCCTTATTGTGGAGAAATTTGGATATAGCCAAATAAATTTGAGGGTTTAATATTTTGTGGATCATCAAAGTCTAAAGATATTTATCATCAATAAAAATTTTAAATAAAAATGTTAGGCTGCGGTAAGTAATTGTAATGGAATGATTTGAAATCTTTACCATTATCCTTTTTGAATAATGAATCTAATATAGAATCTTTTAATTATTTATCTGCTGTTTTATCATAAGAGGAGGAAGATAAATATATTAAAGCAGCTAAGAAAATTGAAACTTTAATAAAAGAGAAAAAAATTATAATAATTTCATTTTGCTATCATTTTAATATATTATAATTGAAATATTTATTATTATTAATAATAATACAAGTTGATTTTAGGTTATTTAAACCAGACACCAGAATTCTTATAATTGATAAATTATTTTTGCCATTCCTTACTTTCTTCAGATCTTTTGAATTCAAAATTGCTAATAAATCATTAGAATAAATATAAATCTTATCTTTTCCAAGACTACAAATATTATTGATAAAACTTCAACTGTTTATGAAATTTCTAATCTAAGTATTTTTATATTAATGAAATTCATACAAATATATTTAATTTCACAAAACAGGTGATAGTTTTCAGAGTATTTCATTATTTGATAATTTTATATAAAAGCAAATCAAATATAATAAAGGATTTAATAAATATATCTTTATACTTTTTAGATATCTTTCGTTTAATAATCCCAATCAAGAATAGTTATAACCAATTA
>CAJJDO010000069.1:8622-34809 GCA_905183005.1 Paramecium pentaurelia
GAAGGTGAATGTCAGTAATGTATAATTGGATATACATTTGATTATATTGAAAAATATTGTTAACCTATATGTGGAAATGGTGTTGTGTCTGATGATGAAGAATGTGATGATTTAATATAGAAAATGGAGATGGATGTTCTAGTTAATGTAAAATTGAATAGAATTATATTTGTAAGAATTATTAATACTCATTTTCAGAATGTAATTATGAAAAATATCCTTCATTCTTACTTTCATTAACAAATATGCAATATCAATGTAACCTATTTTGGATAAAATTAGAATTGATCTAGTATTAACAACATTTATGATTGATTAATATTTGGAATCTTCAGGGAAATTATTATTTTATGAAGTAAATGCAGATATCTTATGTAATATATAAACCTAAGTCTTCCTAATTATCATACTTATGATTACCTATTATTCAAATTATTTAGTCATAAAACTATTAAGGAAATTAGAATATTAATAGTTTTTTTATTTTGGTTAATAAATTGCTAAATTTTTTATGAAAGTCTTAAAATCTATGTAAAAATTCAAAAGAAACTTTGAAACTTATGCATTCTAAGACTTTCTAAACAAAAATAGTTGGGATTTCCTTTTTATGGCTTTTCTCTAAATCTAGTCAAAAACTAACAACATTATTTCTAAATTAATTGCATATCTGATTTTGTATATCAGTCTTTTTCTTTCATCAACAATTTTTTATAGAATAGGTATTCCAAATATAAGGAATCCTAAATAATTATGGATTTCAAAGTCAAATTAAATCAAAATATTGAAAAAAGCTTTATTTATAAGCGTATTAGTGATGGTACAATAAAATCAAAAACTACAAATTATGTTATTAACTTTTGTATGCTAATTTTATTTAATCTATCTTTTCATTATGAAACCTATTAAGAACATCATAGATTAAATTAATACTATGGCACTGGAAATAAGTTCATTTATATTTTGTTTTTCATCAGCATTATATTTGAATGATTTTACAGATAAATTGAATTATAGTATTTAAATATAATTTGCATGGTTTTAAATAGGAATGTTATTGTCATGCTTATTTATTAATTTCGTATCATAATTATGCATGATAGGTGTAGAACTGAAAAGATTATAGTTAAAAAGTTATATCATTCCAAATAAAATTAGATGCCAATGAAATCTAATCCATTTTTAATTCCTTGAAAATATTTTTGAATTTTAGTGTAATTGTATAACCATATTATATAATAAAAGCATATAAAATGTTAATTTGAATATCCTTTTATTAATCGATAGATTCATAACTTTATTTCCAAATTTAATACAATCACCTTATTTGACTTAATTATTTTCAAACTCTTTTCCCATTTCTTTTTCTGTAAAATGTATAAAATTTCATTTTTACACATTTTCAAAATATCCCCATATAAATTTATTATTAAAATAATTTATAATCATTAAAAAAAAAATTTATCGAGAACTGTTAAATTAAATAAAAAATTCTATATTTATTTTGAAGATACTTGCAAATTTAAATAAAACTATGTATTATTAATTAAGATATTCATTTCAAAAATAAAATATACAGTTTGATTTTGTTTTTAAAATACTAAACTGAGTTGAATTTTTCATTGAATTTTAACTACAAGCTCCTCTTATCTTTTATTTTTAGAAATATCAAATCATTTAAATTAAGGCCTACAAGAAGAGACTTTCTTTCAAAATAAATGGGTTATATTTTCATTAAAATATATTTGATTTCAAATTAGAGATTCTAATTCTTAATAACATATGATCGAAAGACTTATTTATAAGATAGCCCCATACAACCTAAGGGAATCATTTCAGAAATTACATAATTCTTTAATATTTTGATAAATTGTACAACAATTAATGTTAAGACATAAATAAAATATGATTAAATTGACAGATTACCATTTAAATAAATTATCATCTAGTTATTAGCTTAACAATAAACTTGATAAAATATGATTTATATTCTTTTTAAATTTGCATATTAGAAAGTAAATTATCATTGGAAATAACAAAGAGAATCAAAAAGTAGTTGTAAAATGAGATTAGCTTTGTTTTAAATTAAGATGAAAATCGAAATGCCTATATATATTTTAGTATTAAGAATTTGCCATTTCAAATATTATTTTTTATTTATTATATAAATATAAGTAAATAATCAGCTAAATTAAAATCATATTTGATACCTATAAGTTTTAATTTTTATCAAACATCATAATTCGCTTTCAATAAACCTTGATTAAAATTTATTCATTTTTTGATAATCAAATTCTTATATTATAATCAATTATTTGAACAATATAATTCTTTTTAAGAGATAATTTTAAACATCATAAAAACCTAAATAGTTGAAATCGAAATAAACAAATAATCTTTTATTTTATTACCAATACTTATAAAATATTCCTTCGATTATCACAAGAGTAATTTTTATTTATTAATAAAAAATTTATAACTTTCTTAATAATTATTATTAATTTAATAGAAAATAAAAAGATGATATCAATATGAGCAAAATATTTATACATTGTTATTCTGTTTTTTAATAGTGATTATATATATGCATAGGCATTCTAATGAATTTTTGACTAACTTATCAAAATTAAACTCCCAGAATATAAGATTATATGCATATTTGTTATAACTTAAAGAATAGATTTTTTCTAAGGATTTATGATTTTAATGTTTTGAAAATTCAATAAATAGTATTGAATTCTTATTATTTATATGATGAAACATAATAAATAAATTTAAATGCAAACTATTGAAAGATAAAAAATAGATGATATGCTTAATAATAATATGGTTGACGAAGCTTTAAATTATATTAATGATTCTTTAAATTTGTGCCCTAATTCTGCTTCTGCTTAAACATTAACATTAAGAGGTAATTATCTCTGAAATTCTAATAGGAAAAATCTTATTAATCAAAAAGTTATATGATGAAGCAATCATCAATTTGAACTAAGCAATTCAATTAAACCCATTTTTAGAAGAATCATTTTATCTTAGATGTAAATTTGTTTTATAATTTCAAGCAAAATGGTTTATAAAAAAAAAGATGTGGAAGGATGCTCATGAAGATTGTGAACGTGCTCTTAAATTAAATCCAAATTATGCTTTGGCATATGCAGGATTGGGTATAATGATAAATAATAATTAGGTATATTGATGGTAAAATAAAGTAAAAATTATGATGGACTTATCTTTTTTAAATAAGCTATAGATTTAGATGATAATTGTTGCTTAGCTTATTATAATTTAGGTTTTAAGGTTTGTTGATTATTTAGGGAATCTATATTTTCAAATTGATAATTATGATCCGGCATTAAGAAATTTAAATAAGGCTATTTAAATTGATAAAAAATTTGCTAATGCTTATGAAAAAAGAGGTTTCAACTTATAATATATATTAGGAATGTTATTTTGGAAAACAGGCTATAAAGATAAGGCACTAAAGGACTTTGACAAATTAATAGAATTAAAACCAACATCTTATAATGCTTATGCTTGTAGAGGTAAACTAATTATTAAATTACTTAGCAATTTTAAACGAGATTATTGGAGAAGATGAAAAGGCACTCATTGATTTTAATAAAGTGATTGAATTAAAATCTGATTCTATGATGCTTTATCATCAAAGAGGTAAATTATTAATAAAAGAACATAGGACTTTTATAAATGAAGAGTTTGAAAATAGATGAAAAAGAAATTACTTAAATATTAAACAATAAAGCTTTTGATTAGAATTGTGATGCATGGGAATAGTCTAAATTAAGAGGTAAACTAAAAAAATATTATAAAGAAATTATATTAGGATAGCAATAAATTATAATGCAAGCTATTGAAGATTTTAATAAAGCTCTTGAATTGAATCCTGAATTTCTTCAAGCTAAATTTTGTAGAAGTAATTGATATTTAATACATAGATTTATTAAAAGGAATGATTAAAGGTGATAGAATAACTTTGAGTGGATTTATTCAATTCCTTTAAATTAAACCTAGTTTATTTGATAGTATTATTAATATTTAATAATATTCTAGAAGTCGTAGATTAGGATCCTAATTAATCTGAAGAAGATGAGATTAGTAGTAAGTATTTTAACATAATTAAATAGTGTTAAGATATTATTTTTGTGGAATTAAAAATTTGAAATTAAAAGATTCTGAAAAACCAATTGATATTGATTACAAAACTATACTTTAATATTTTAGTTAATGTAATAAGAAGAATTATATTATAAGTACCTATATAATAGAAGATAATTAAGGAAGAAAAAATGATAAAAGAATTAATCAATAAGATTGAATTAAATTCAAATTCAGCTGAATTGTATATAAATATAGGTAATATATCACTAATAATAAGGAAAATTATATATGAAATAAAAAAATTATGAATTGGCACTTGAAAATTTAAACAAAGGTATTGAATTGGATCCAAAATCTTTTTTAGCTTATTTTAAGAGAGGTATGAAATAATAGAAAACATATTAGCAAAACTGTTTATTAATTTGTAATATTATTATAAATCTCTTGAAGATTATTAAGAAGCTCTTAAAATATTAGAGTTTGATCAAGAAAATCTTGAAAAATAAGTGAATATGAATTAATAGGATTATTAATCTAAATCTTTATATATAATTAAATTANTAGGTTTTAAGGTTTTTTTATTATTTAGGGAATCTATATTTTCAAATTGATAATTATGACCCGGCATTAAGAAATTTAAATAAGGCTATTTAAATTGATGAAAAATTTGCTAATGCTTATGAAAAAAGAGGTTTCAATTTATGATATATATTAGGAATGTTATTTTGGAAAACAGGCTATAAAGATAAGGCACTAAAGGACTTTGAAAAATTAATAGAATTAAAACCAACATCTTATAATGCTTATGCTTGTAGAGGTAAACTAATTATTAAATTACTTAGCAATTTTAAACGAGATTATTGGAGAAGATGAAAAGGCACTCATTGATTTTAATAAAGTGATTGAATTGAAATCTGATTCTATGATGCTTTATCATTAAAGAGGTAAATTATTAATGAAACAACATAGGACTTTTATAAATGAAGAGTTTGAAAATAGATGAAGAAGAAATTACTTAAATATTAAACAATAAAGCTTTTGATTAGAATTGTGATGCATGGGAATAGTCTAAATTAAGAGGTAAACTAAAAAAATATTACAAAGAAATTATACTCGGATAGCAATAAATTATAATGCAAGCTATTGAAGATTTTAATAAAGCTCTTGAATTGAATCCTGAATTTCTTCAAGCTAAATTTTGTAGAAGTAATTGATATTTAATACATAGATTTATTAAAAGGAATGATTAAAGGTGATAGAATAACTTTGAGTGGATTTATTCAATTCCTTTAAATTAAACCTAGTTTATTTGATAGTATTATTAATATTTAATAATATTCTAGAAGTCGTAGATTAGGATCCTAATTAATCTGAAGAAGATGAGATTAGTAGTAAGTATTTTAACATAATTAAATAGTGTTAAGATATTATTTTTGTGGAATTAAAAATTTGAAATTAAAAGATTCTGAAAAACCAATTGATATTGATTACAAAACTATACTTTAATATTTTAGTTAATGTAATAAGAAGAATTATATTATAAGTACCTATATAATAGAAGATAATTAAGGAAGAAAAAATGATAAAAGAATTAATCAATAAGATTGAATTAAATTCAAATTCAGCTGAATTGTATATAAATATAGGTAATATATCACTAATAATAAGGAAAATTATATATGAAATAAAAAAATTATGAATTGGCACTTGAAAATTTAAACAAAGGTATTGAATTGGATCCAAAATCTTTTTTAGCTTATTTTAAGAGAGGTATGAAATAATAGAAAACATATTAGCAAAATTGTTTATTAATTTGTAATATTATTATAAATCTCTTGAAGATTATTAAGAAGCTCTTAAAATATTAGAGTTTGATCAAGAAAATCTTGAAAAATAAGTGAATATGAATTAATAGGATTATTAATCTAAATCTTTATATATAATTAAATTATTGAAAGATATATAGCATGGGATTACTTAAATCAAATTATAATTTAGAAAAGCAGAGAAATTAAATTAATAATAAACTTAGACTTCTTACGATTTGTTGTCACTCTTAGAGTAATAAGTTAAATAATAATTGAGAGGATAATCATAATTTAATAATAATTAAGAATATCATTTAAATTAAAACATTTATTTAAAATAAATTAATGTATAAAATGGATAAATTAACAGTGATTTAAATAATGTTCGAAATTCAAATTCTAATGTATATGCACATACAAGAATTCATGATCAAGAAACTAATAATGAAATTTTATAATTAGAAATGTAAAAGGAAACTTCAACTATTGATTATCAAGACTTATTAAAATAATAATAAAATTTATATCAAAATTATAGAATTTCATTAGATAGATCAATTTTTTATTTATTAAAAAATTTTCCAGATTTATTTACATTTAACGAATAAGAATCTGATTTTGAAGACAATTAAAGAAGTTAAATAGTTTTAGAAAATGGATTATTATTGGGTTTAGGAAGCTCAGGATAAGTTTATTATACAGTTAATCCAAAAACTAATAAACCTGCTGCATTAAAAGTATAATCAAATTGTACTTTTGATGATATAATTTACAAAACTATTGAATGTAGATTACAATATTCAATTTCATTGAAATATCCAGAATCTATTATAGGAATATAAGGTAAAATTATAATTAGATAAAATTCTTTCAATAATTATAATATGTATGCCTATTTAGATCTAGGTCTTGGTAGTTTAAGATAATTTAGAAATAAAATGGTTAGATTTACAGAATCATAACTTGATAATATATATAATTCCATATTAGATAGTATAATTAAACTACATACTCTTAAGATATCTCATGGAGATATTAAATTGGAAAACATCATTAATACAACAGATAATGGATGGGTTTTGGGTGATTTTGGCAGTGCATAAGCTTATTTAACTCCTTATGGAAATTATCCAATTGTTGGAACTATGGCTTATTTACCTAAATAAATCAGAAAAGCCAGAAATAATAATCATTAATACTTTAAAATGAATTTATTCAAAAAAGACATTTATGCATTTCAATTAGTAATGCTATAACTTATTTTTTATGAAGAGAAGTTTTCTAAGCTGCAATAAATATTAGATGAATAAAAATATATTCATCCAAAAATTGATCAATTATATAATAAAGATTTTATTTCTATTAAAGCTGAATTTATGAAATTGAAATTCGAAAGAAAATAATCAATTAAAGAATTAATACCCATCCATGTTCAAGTTTATTAAAATTTTAATTTAAATTACTAATATGAAGTTGAATTAAATTAATACATCTATTTGAGTAATTTTGCAAAAGAAAAAAAATTAAATAAATTTTTGTATATTTTACTAAAAATATAAAATATTGAAAATCTTGAAAATAGAGTGAAGCAAATGAGAATAGCCAAAAAATTTTATAGAAAGTATACTCCTTTGATATCAGCTTAAGAGATTTTTGATGAGATTGTATTTGAGTAATTAACAGAATTAGAATATGATTTATACTTTGATATTTTTGAAATAAAAGGAGCTAAAATGTTACAATTAATGATTTGTTAAGGTTATTAATAAATATAAAAAAAAGAAAATTACAGCCTAAAATTATAAGAGGCTGAGATTCTTTATGTAATGGGTGATTGGGATGATGCAAGAATTATCATAAATGGCATTGAAAATGAATTAGAATTAGATAATGATGAATAAATTTTAAAGTTTTGTTTTTTAAATGCAAGATTAAATAATCAATGGATAGAAGCATTTGAGGATATCATTACATATATTAGTAATTATAAAGAGCCCTTTTAAATGGTAATTGAATGGCAATTTATCATATTGGATTCGCTTTGGATTGATAAGTCATTAAAATAAATAAATATAATGTATTTAAAATATTAAGTTTGGTAACCAGAAAAATTTAAAAGAAAATTAAATTTANACTTTTGATGATATAATTTACAAAACTATTGAATGTAGATTACAATATTCAATTTCATTGAAATATCCAGAATCTATTATAGGAATATAAGGTAAAATTATAATTAGATAAAATTCTTTCAATAATTATAATATGTATGCCTATTTAGATCTAGGTCTTGGTAGTTTAAGATAATTTAGAAATAAAATGGTTAGATTTACAGAATCATAACTTGATAATATATATAATTCCATATTAGATAGTATAATTAAACTACATACTCTTAAGATATCTCATGGAGATATTAAATTGGAAAACATCATTAATACAACAGAAAATGGATGGGTTTTGGGTGATTTTGGCAGTGCACAAGCTTATTTAACTCCTTATGGAAATTATCCAATTGTTGGAACTATGGCTTATTTACCTAAATAAATCAGAAAAGCCAGAAATAATAATCATTAATACTTTAAAATGAATTTATTCAAAAAAGACATTTATGCATTTCAATTAGTAATGCTATAACTTATTTTTAATGAGGAGAATTTTTATAAACTTCAATAAATACTAGATGAATAAAAATATATTCATCCAAAAATTGATCAATTATATAATAAAGATTTTATTTCTATTAAAGCTGAATTTATGAAATTGAAATTCGAAAGAAAATAATTAATTAAATAATTAATACCCATCCATGTTCAAATCTATTAAAATTTTAATTTAAATTATTAATATGAAGTTGAATTAAATTAATACATCTATTTGAGTAATTTTGCAAAAGAGAAAAAACTAAATAATTTTTTGTATATATTACTAAAATTATAAAATATTGAAAATCTTGAAAATAGAGTGAAGCAAATGAGAATAGCCAAAAAATTTTATAGAAAGTATACTCCTTTGATATCAGCTTAAGAGATTTTTGATGAGATTGTATTTGAGTAATTAACAAAATTAGAATATGATATATACTTTGATATTTTTGAAATAAAAGGAGCTAAAATGTTACAATTAATGATTTGTTAAGGTTATTAATAAGTATAAAAAACAGAAAATTACAGCTTAAAATTATAAGAAGCTGAGATTCTTTATGTAATGGGTAATTGGGATGATGCAAGAATTATCATAAATGGCATTGAAAATGAATTAGAATTAGATAATGATGAATAAATCTTAAAGTTATGTTATTTAAAAGCAAGATTAAATAATCAATGGATAGAAGTATTTGACGATATCATCAAGTATATTAGAAATTATAAAGAGCCCTTTTAAATGGTAATTGAATGGCAATTTATCATTTTGGATTCGCTTTGGATTAATAAGTCCTTAAAGTAAATAAATATAATGTATTTAAAATATTAAGTTTGGGAACCAGAAAAATTTAAAAGAAAATTAAATTTAACAAATTATCTTCCTTAATTATTGCTTGACTTTAATAGTTTTGAAATATTTAAATAATAAGAGGTTACATTTCATTCATTCATGGAATAAATGAGATAGTTGAATTATGATAATTACTCTATTTTTTTTCAATTCTGGGCATATTGCGAATTATGTGATTATAATACTGAAAACTATTATGATCTAATCACATTATTTATAAATTTTATAGAGGATAATTTAGAAGAATATTATTTTATTTGGATTGCATATGATTAGTTTGCTTAATATCTTACTTATATAAAAGATTATAAATTGGCACATTAATATTTTGAGAAAGCATTAAAAATAGTTTAAAATGATTGTCCTTTAAATTAATATAATGTTTATTACCATTTGTGGAGATTAGAATTTAAAGAAAAATAATAATGTAATTGGGATATATTTGGTATCATATTGAAGATTTTAATTAAAATGCCAACAACAAACTTAAATGATTATCTTGAAAAAATTTTATTTGATGAATTAAATTCCTATGTTAAATTATTTAATTTTAAACTTGATACACAACCTTTTGTATAGGAAACATTATCAGAAGAAGATATCAGAACACTTAGTTTAAACTCAGAATTAACGAGAAGATTTTTTAAAAAAAATATTAGTTTTTAAGAATGTATATCTATTATTGAAGAATTATTTCCATAAGTTTATATAAGATCAGGAAATAAACATAACTTTGATGATTTTTTAATTTTTTCATTTGCAAATTTGACTAAAATGAAAACTGAAAGTGAATTTTCACAAAAACAGTTTTAATATCTTGTAAGATTATTGTAGTCATTTACAATATTATCATCAATTAATCCAAATAGCTAAATTTTCTAAAAATTAATTAATGAACATATTGAATTTAAGTCTTACATTTAAAAGTGTTTATTCTATTTTGATATAGAAAGGTCAAAAGAAGCATTTAACATGTACAATTCTTATTTGTATCATCAAATATATTATTGATTAATAAATTTACAAAAAAGACAAATAAAAATATCACAATGTTTTTATTATTTTCATTTAATATTATACATTTTTCAAGAAGTTATTTATAATTTTATTAGTTTTTAATATAATTCATTAATAAATAATAATTATTATTAATTATTGATATTCTATTATACTTAATGTAATGATTCTAAATGAATGGTTGAATGTTCTCAATAAGAGGAGGTTATAGTCACACATATGTCTATTTGATATTTGTTGGAATTAATTTTTATGATTTTAGACATAAGATAGATCTCTATCTAAAATGATTTTATTTAGAATTTAAACGAAATCATCTAGATACCCAGAAATACTATATAATTTATTAATTAATTAATTAATTATTTTAAGTGAACTCAAGATTTAAAATAATATTTATTTATCAAACTTATTTTGATAAAATAAAATATTTTTTTTAATTTTTATTAAATATAAAAAGTTAAAATTAAGTATGCCTAATTTATCATAAAAAAGAATCTTAATATCATTTAAAAATAGGTTTATCATTATAACATTTATATCAGCATTAAGAAGCCAATAAATGCTATGATGAGGCTTTAAAAATCAATCCGAATTGTAGCGAGATATGTTATAATAAGGGTAATAAAATCGAAAATATTTTTAATATTTTAGGCAATGCTTTATTATAGAAAAGATTCGTTTCATTACTGTTAAAATAAGTTAATTATTGAAGTTAAAGAACTTGAATCATTACTAGGAAGCAATTAAATCTTATAATAAAGCTTTATAAATTGAATCAAAAACTAAACTAAGAACAATATTAATTAGTCTAATTGAAATTAATAATAAATTTTTGTTATTTACTTTTCTATATATATCACAATTTATTTATTTATGATTTTAGATATTTTTTCATTGTAAATATGATTTAAACTTTTTTATATTTAGTAACATAAAAACAGATAAAATAACAAATAAATTCATAAAAATAGCAAAATTGTTATCTTAATAAAAGCCAAAAAGGATATAAAATTAATAATAATGATAGTTGATTATCATTTATTCATCTTTATTGTTTATTATTTAATTCTAAGTTAATTCATACATTACATAAATAATTATAGATTTTACTTCTCTCATCATTCATTATCAGATAATTGAATGAGCCTTTAAATTATAGATTTTAATTTATTTGATTTCTTAAATTAGAATTATATTATAATTTAAAAACTTATTAATGAATTAATTGATATACTAATTAAAAAAAAAATTATCAGTAATGATTAGAATTTTTCTTCTAAATTCCACTTATATCTATGTGAATTATATATTATATTAATGAATTAGAATAAATTATATGAACCTAAGGTTTGCGAAAAGGAATAAAAACTTTATTATATGAAATAAGAAAGCTATAAAAATATAAATATTTTTGTTTGCTATGACTTAACAAAAAAAGCCTTGATACCGTTGAAATTTGCAAAATATTCAACCAAGATAAAACCTGGTTTGTGCATAGTAGAATTAGAATTAATATATTCTAGTGAAGAATAGAATGATCGAATAGAACTGGAATACGTTTTTTCAATTAATGAAGATGCAGTTGTTACTAAAATGGTTGTAGAATTATTTGGTGCATGCTATCCTATTTTTACTCTTTTTATTTAAGAAAATCTCAAATCCTATTCACTATATGCCATTGTTTTTCCTTGTTGTAAACCTTCTTCATAATCTTATTTAGCTTCCTCCTTTTCCTTCACTACACCATAAACTTTAATTTCTCCTAATAAGCAATTGAAAATTACTTTTGAATATATATAACCTTTAGAGGTTTTTCTTAATAAATTTTTGAAATTTAATTTATTCCCTATTGTTGATCAAAATTATGTATCTTAGAATAGAAAAACAATGATTGGTATTCATGGCATAGAGATTTATGAATATTTAAATAGATTATTTAAGATTAATGATTTCAAGTTTTAATTTAGATAAGAAATTGAAGTGGAAATAGATTTTGGATCACCCATTAAATTTTGGAAATCTCCTACTCATAAACTGTAATCAACAAATGCAAAATAAAGTGAAGATGTAAAATCTTATGGAAATAATAAAAAATTAATACTTGTTTTATAGGATATTCCTGATAATTATGAACCAACGAAATAATTTACATTACTTTTTTCTTCAGATGAAATTAATCTACCTGACTAAATATTGATTTAGATTGATATAGTTAAAGGAAGTATAGAAGAATACTCATCCACTATTAGGAAATTTTTAGAGAAAGGAAAAAATTATTCTTTAATAAAAAAGAAATTCTTATTAATTTTAAGAAAAAAACTAAAACTTACTTAGAAGAATTTGTGAATTAAAAATTTGATAAGAAGAGGAGAGAATGCAAATAAAAGTAAAAATCCTCATAAATCATAGGTTCTTGTTCATATATAAAAAGTATAAACCAATTTAATATAGTTCATTGAAGATTTCTTGATAACGGATACGAAAATATACAATGAAAACCTAAATAGTTTCAAAAACAATTGAGAAAGGCTTGTTCAGAATAACTGATTACAAAAAATCAATAATATCAATCAGATTATAAATTATTTTAATAAAATAATATAATATATCCCGATCATGAATACATATCAATACAATTTATCGGTTTGATAGATAAAATAGACTATTTTTAATTCCCAATATATTTCATTTATATTTAATTATTTCCTAATTTGGAAATTCACGATAGAGAAAGAGAAAATATGAACTATAAGTTTTTTAAAGAGAAAATTGATATCGTTAAAAAAAATAGATAAATATTCACATTATTTGCTGATAATATGAATATTTATACAAACTGTGATATATTTATATATTAGGTATGAAAATATGGATTATATGCAAAATAATTTGACATAAACTTTAACTTTAGGGCTAATCAATAAACGATTAACTGTGATGAAAGGTTTGCATAAGGACATTTCTATTAATTGTTGTATACAAAATAAGAATTATAAATAATCTTTCATTTATTTTGATATTTTTAATAAATTATAACAACATAGGAATTATGCAGCAATGTTTTATTAAATTTATTTATTTTGCTGTTATGTTCAAATTATGAATTATGCAAATCCTTTTTTTATAAAATATTTGTCTTCAATATTTTATCCATAATGAGAATTATGTTTTATCTATTCAATAATTTATTTGTTTTAATAGCCAATATCAGTAATTATTTATAAAATATAATAAATATTGTAAATTCATACTGATATCAAAAATATTGATATCTTTTATACAAATAGTAATGGATTCAAACTTGAAAAACGAAGAATCAATCACAGAGAATCATGAAAAACAAAAATGAAAGAGAAAACATCAGGTAATTATTTTCCTGTAAATGGGGCTATTATGATTATGAATAAAGATGGAAATTCTGCTTGTGCAATTTTGAATGACAGAGCCTAAGGAGGGTCAAGTTTAACTTAATTTCTTTTTATCATTACTTGGTTCTAACTTCTATCATCTGTTTATTAAATATTATATTAGTCAGCATTATTTTAAATGTGATAAAATATCTCATCACCTTCGCTTTGTTACATTTTCTAATTTTCTTCTTTGCTCATAATAATTAAATACTAAAAATTATAATTATGAGTTTATTTAATCTGTAATGGAAATTAACAATGTTAGTTTTTGTAATCTAAAAAGAAATATAGATATGTAAAGTTTAGAATTTGATGATTATGAAATTAAATATTTATAAGAAAGAACTTTTCAAATTTATATATGAAAAACGCAGTTTTAATTCTAAGTAATAAAATATATTTGAAAATAAATAAAAAATAATGTAATCAGAACTTGAGATTTAAGCAGTTATAGGATTTACAGGTATTTAAAATGTTTATAATAAAAGGAAAAATAACTTAAGGATTAGATTTACTTCCAGATAATGAAGTATAATATATTATATTAGCTTAAAGCATATTATTTATCCATTGAGTTCAACCATCGTAGTTAGACATATCATTACTAGATAATAAACATTTTTAAGGTATGGATAAGTGATATATTAAATTAAAAGGCATGATAATTAGATCTCTTTGATAACAGTTTCTAGAACTGGAGATTATGTTGCATCTGGATAAAAAACTTATATGAGATTCTAAGCTGATATTATAATATGGGATTTCAAAGACAGAAGCATGATTCATAGAATAAAATTACATAAAATATTAATTTAATCACTAAGCTTTTCTTATAATGAATTATACTTGGCATTATTGGGTGGAATTGATGATAAAAATATGTTGATTGTTTTGGATATTAAAGCAGGAAAGGCATTGTGTGGAACACCTAATCGTGATCCAGTAAATTAAGTCTAATTTTACAACTAATCAGATGGAAAAATGATAGCAGTAAAAATACTGGAGTAGAGATTTTAACAATAGATAAATAAAATAAAAAGGTATAATAGAAGATTATATAAAGATTTAATTTGTTGATGTGAATTTTGGAAATTTTAAAAGAACCTTTAATTATGTTGCAATAGAGAAAAATGATAAATTTTGTTATTGTGGAACAAAAACAGGAGATGTATTTGAAGTGTAAATGGATATGGTCATTTATAAAAGATTGGCACCAGTCAAAAAATTATTTTCTTAAGGAGTTAATTGTTTAGGTCTATTACAAAATGGTGACTTAATAGTTGAAGTAGGAAATTGTATGTATGCAAAAGTGTCATTTTAAACAATGTAAATAGTGGCAAGTAGTGAATTATTAGGAGGTGTGACATCTATTTCATTTACAAATGATTAGACTCACTTTTTTGTAGGAACTAGTTAAAGCAATATTTATTGGTTGGATAACCTTCCCTCATAATTATTCAGATGTATTTGCTACTAGTTCATTAAATGATATAAGAGTTTGGAATGCTAAGAATAGATAAGAGTTACTTAGAATTTAAGTTCCAAATCTTGAATGTCGGGCTATTGCTATTATGAATGATGGTAAAAGTATTGTAAGTGGTTGGAGTGATGGAAAGATCAGAGCCTTTTTACCATAATTAGGTAGATTGCTATATGTAATTAATGATGCATATATTCATGGTTGTACATCTTTGACTTGTGCATCAGATTGTTAAAGAATTATTTCAGGGGGATCAGAAGAAGTTAGAGTATGGGAAATTGGAAAATAAACTTAAGTTATGAAATTTTCAATGTAAGAACATAGAGTAAGAGTATGGTCTATTTAGGTTAGAAGAATAATGAGTAAGGAGTTAGTGCTAGTGCAGATGGGCCTTGTATTATTTGGAATCTTAAATCATTTACCAGAGTTATGTGTTTATTTGAAAGTACTTTATTCAAAATGGTTTTGTATCATCCTGAAGAGAGTTAATTATTAACTACTGGAAGTGATAGAAAAGCATCTTATCATTTTATAAAAGATTACTTACTGGGAAATCTTTGATGGATAAGCTATAAGAATGTTAGATGGATCTGAAGAAGGTGAATTTAATGCTTTAGCAATTACTAAGGAAGGAGAGCATTTTGTATCAGGAGGAGAAGATAAGGAAGTTAAATTATGGGGATATGATGAAGGAATCTGTTATTTTAAAGGTTAAGGACATTCAATTACTATAACAAGAGTATTTTTTAATTTTCAATTAGATTACTATAAGTCCTGATTAAAAACTATTATATCAGTTAGAGCAGAAGGAGCCATATTTATATTGAAAATGCCTGAATCTGTTAAAAACTCTAAAACATAATAAGAATTACCAACTGTTCAAAGTGTAAAAAAACAAATGAGTTTCAATAATAATAATAATAATACCTAAAGACACATAATCATTAAAATCAATTCTAAATGCTAAATCAGTCAAATCAGGAACCAAATCATCAAAAAAATGATAGAAGTTTATTTACATTCATAATATTGTATCTAAATTTTATTAGAATTTAGAATATAAAATTTCTTGTAGATAATCATTTTTTTGATTATCCAAATTAATTCAATTTATTGCGATTACTTTCCAACATATCATCCTATTTTGATTTCACTTAATTTTTAAATATTTGAATCAATATTTTTAATATCACTTTATTTACATGAATTTAATAATCCTAATTTAGTGCTTAATTCTACTATTACTATTTGTCATTCTAATTGTATTATTTCCCTTACTAAGTTTGAGTAGTATACTCTGCTTTTTTAATTAAATGTTAATTTTTTTAATCTTTATATTGAGCTTAAATTTATTAAATAATTGCTATTTCTGCTGATTTCTTTATTTAATTCAAATCAAATTAAGTGACATCATAATGCTTTTCTAATTCCTCTTTAATTTATATCCTTATTGTATTAATTAAATTGATATAATCTTAGTCATTCATAAGTTAAGCTTACAGCATTAATTATCTGCAACAAGCTTTCTTGTACTTCCAACTAGGATATGATTAGCATCTTAGTGTAATTTATGATGTAAGGTATAATTTTCAACAAATTACTACCCTTCCCAAATTGTTGTTTCTTTTGGAATGGATGAATTATAGCAAATGTATTAAATAAATATAAAAATACCTATAATTATATACACTAATGCCAAATATCCAAAGACTCCTATCAAAATATAACCAGAATAATTATAGTAAGATTCAATTGCAATAAAAGTATAAAAGAGAATAAAATTCAACATTAATTAAGTACCTAATTTTTTCTTCTCAATACTTCTCTATGGAGCTGATGTTACTTATTTAGTTAATTAAAGAAATTACCAAAAATACGATATCATAGAAATTTTGACAAAAATCCAAACTATTCCTAATTTTTTTGTAGTTAATTGAAAAATTAACACAAAAAGTACAAAAATTAATAAAATTATTTCATAATTTGATTATTCAGTTAGTAATATCTCACCATGTATGATTATTAAATTTGCCAAATTAAATACTGATACTCCCAAATCTAAATAATTTTAAGTTTCAATTAGATAATTAATATACACACTAATGTATTTCAATTAAGAAAATTTAACAATTCATTATCCATAGAATAAGAAGTATTCTTAATATATTCATCCTCTTAAACTTCAAAATTAATTTCATTTTACTTATCATATTCTTTAGTGAATAATACATCAATATTTGAAGAACTTACTGAAATTTGAAATAAAAATGATATAGTTATGTTAGTAATAGGAATAATAAAACATTAATGGTATAGAAAATTAGTAGTCTAACAGCCAAAGCAGTATATCCAATTGATTCCTCAAATAAGTTATAATTGAGTTAATATGGACATTAAAAGGAAAAGAAAAAACCTAATATTATTGAAATATAAATTACAAATTGAAATCCCAAAGTAATTATATAAAACGTAGATTTTAGAAATAATCCATTGTAAAACATTCTTAAATAAACAAAAAAAAATCTGCATTTCCTTAATTAATTGTTGATATTTTATTGGTATTCACAAAATTAATTAAATACAATTTCAAATTAATTCTCAGAAAATTACTATTTGATAATGTAATTTTTTATAATTTTTAATTCTTTACCTGAATATTCAATCATAATTCTAGGTAATATTGAATTATATCCTAATATACAAGAATTAGTAAAATATTTACTCTCAAGTTTACGGATATAATCATTTATTATAGGTTCAATTCTAGACTATTCATAAATACAAGAGAGAGGATTATGAAATTATTTAATTTTAAACATGGAATCTAATTTAAGTGCAATATCTGCAAAATCTCCTTATTAATTATTCCAAAATCTCCCATTATATTTAATTTTTTTTTTCTAACATGAAATTCCAAAATATTTATTATTCTCTAAATTTGTAAAAAGTTATAAGATATTAATATCATGAAGAAAAACTTCATTACTAGATGCAATTACAAAAAACTTTGGTTAAATTAATTTTAGTATCCCTTAATAAATCCATTTAATTAAATCTAATTACTCTAATTATCTGCCAAAAACAAAATAATATCCTATTTAATTTTATATTTAGAAATAGATGGAATGATGATTAGAAGTCATAAATTTTTATTAAAATGGAACGTATTTAGTTTAATAAAAATCTAAGAATAATGCTTCATTAGATCTCATTAATTTCTTAAATGCAGATTTACCATTTATTTATATTATTGGTTTTATTTTTGTTGATTCATTGCTATACTTCTATATTTCAAGAGTTAAACTTTCATAAGTTTCTCATTTATAAATTAATATTGTTACATTTGATCCAGGAATGTTAGTTGTGTTTTATTCAAAGCTAATTTATGCTTAACTTTACTATAATACTTAAGTCTAATATTCTTTTAAAAATTCATATTATCCTGCATTAGGTTAGAGTGATTTAGGGCCAAACATTACATCAGGTAAATAATTTTCTAGATTTTGGTTTATTTTTTATGAAAACTATAATGATTGTTCAACTATTTCAATATATTTTTTCATATATTCTATTTTTTTAATAAGCTAATTTTTGTGTTTTATAAATGAATCGTATTATATCAAATTTATCAAGTGATAGTGGGTAAGGAAGGTATTATTTATTTTTTTTAATCTTCTATTTCTATTTGAAAAGGTATTTCTTCTTTTTCTATACTCATTTTATAAATATTAATATTCATAATTGTTCTATAATTAAATTACTTTAATATAAGCAGCAATAGATTATAAATGAACGAATCTTTGAAATAAATATTTTTGTTATTTAAATATGAAATGAATCATTATCAGATTTATATAATTGTATTTAGACTTTTGATAAGATATTTTTGATGATTAAAATAGAAATAATATATATTATATATATAAATATATTATGGATTAGGTGGATAATAATTAAGTTTATTAACTGATTAGGTTTATAAGATAAACCATTAGATTATTTTCATGAAAAATAAGATGCTTGTGATTTCATTAAAGATTCTATTTATTAATATGGAAAGGATTTGTGTATTATTTGTATTGGATCAATGACTAATATTTATTTAAAATTATAAATGTATCCAGCTATTGTAGATAAACTTGGATGTTTATTTGCTATGGGTGGAACATATATGGGAGTAGGAAATGCAGCTAATTCAGTAGCTGAATTCAATGTATAAACAGATGTAGAAGCTACAGCAGCAGTAGCTATGGGAAAGTTTAAATAAAAGATGTTATTGCCATTTGATGTTGTTTTAGCTTACACTTTAATAAATAAAATGGAAAAGTCATTTTTGAGAATAAAGCTAATACAAAGAAATCTCAATTTGTTGAAAGTATTTTCAAAGCTGTAAGTCATGATGGAAATTACATACTTTTTTGATAGTGTATTCATTTACAATATCTATTATAGAATTGGCTGTAATGGTAGCATTAGTACCAAGTTTGATAGTTTATTCTATATAAAAGAATATATCTATTGTCTCTGATGGATAGGCAAGAGGATAAGTTATCATAGATTGGTTAACATTGCTGAGAGGAAATCAAAAATCAATACTAAGTATTCTAACAGCTTTTGAATGGGATTCTGTTATTGAAATAGCTACTAAAGCTAATTAAGATCAATAATGATTTATAAAGATCAAATATTTACATTAATTTAAGAATTTTAAAATTCATAATCCAACTTCAAATTATTCTTCTATTTTTGGTTAATAATTTAATAAATCTCCAGGATTATCTACTTTTAGTAATTTATTAATTAAAGGAATCAAGTATATAAGAAGAAGGATCAATTCAATAAAGTAAAGTAAAACAATAAAAACTAAACTACAATATTACTATTTTTAAAAGCAATATGAATAATGGATTATTTAAAATATTCTGACTCTCATCAAATTAAGAGTATTAATTTTCCAACAAGAATAATAGCTGGAGAATTAAATCATAAAATATCTTAAATTTATTATGATGAAGTATATATGAAGGAATAGTAATAAAATCTATTTATTCCAATCTTAAAAGAAATACTTAATATTGATAAATCTATATCATTTTTTGATAATTATTTTGCTTTAAAAAAATAGATTAAAAAATAGGAAATATTGTTAATAATTATAACTTTTTTTTTTAAAACCTAAACAATATCAAAAAATATCAGAGAAATGGGATTGCTATAAAAAATATAAATATATATTGTTATAATCAATTAGACTTTCACTAAAGTTTTATTTAGCTTCCAAAATTAATTGGATATACTAATCTTCTTTTTGATTGTACTATCAGGAAAATAAGAATCTAAATTAGATAGACTCAATAATAATATTCATTCAATATACTACTCTCTCTTGTCATCTCCCTCCACTAAATTCTCTATTAATACCCTTAGAGAGAAGCATACTGAATAAATCCATATTGTATGGCTATTTGATTAAAATTTTTATTTTCCTGATGTAAATAATTCTTTAGATGGAATTTTATGTTCATCCATTTACAATTGAACATCTAATCTCCATTAAAATTGACTCCACTGATATCCACATTCTCAAATTCTGATCCATTCAAATCACATCTTACAAAGTTTCCTCCAATCAAAGAAGTATTCTTTATTCTGATATTCTCAAAGCATTGATTTCTGACATCTACCTTCATCATTACCAGCATATGAAGTGAATTGGATCCAAATTAGATGAATTGATCATCTATACTTGTAAGCATGACCAAAAATGTAAGTAACTCCATTATGTTCTTACTATCTGATATATTCTTTATCAGTTCCTTTTTAATCTCTTCAAATGGTTCTGAGGAATAATCTTTCAAATTGAATTCATGATCTTTTAAGTTCTTCAGGATATTTATTATCTTCTTCATTTGCTCCTTCTCCTTTTGATCTTAATATTTAAATGATTAGAGATATGAGACACAATCTTTTATTTACTCCTTCTTGAGCTTATCTAAGAGTTTCGTGAATATTGATGATGAGTCATCATCATCAATAATAATCTAATTAGCATTGGCTAAAATTTATAAGAGATCCTCCTGTCTCTCAAATACCTCCTGCTCTTCTTGTACTATTTCTACCTTCTATTATTACACACGTCTATATAAATTAATTAAAAACTTATTATACCTAAATGATTTGGTCTCATCAGGAGTGATATTGATGATCACATCTATTTTTACTGGAGGAGGATCCGGTAATTTTACAAGTTCTGTACTTGTTCTTTGGTCCTTCTTCTATTCAGGTGCTGCCTTTAAACAAATTTACTCGTAAATGGAGTCAATGAAGCCATTAACTCTATTGGATGATTCCTAAGAGGGTAAAAAGAAATTCTTACATCCATAAATTGATCGAAGTTTTGAATGCACTGTTTAGCTCTTCTTAATTCTGTTCCTAAAAGGATACAGATTCCCTTTCTTAAAAGGAAAATATTTAAATAAATGATTTGAAGAAATAAACTTCTATTAAGTTTTATATGTAGAATTTAGATCAATATAGATTAATATCAATTATTTTTCAAAGTATTCTTATAGAATATGTATTTTGCCTCTAAATACAATCCAATTTAAGTTGACATTTATAAAAATATGATGTTACCTAATTTTATTTAGAATATTTTTTAGTTGTGCTCACAGAAGACTTAGCTTCAGAAATGGTATTTTCAAATAATTTCTAAGAAAATGAATAACGCTAGGAGCCATGAGGCAGTACATTTGATAGGGTTTCCTCTAATTTTACTAGTCATAAGTATTTAGATACAAGTTCATCATAATCATAGAGTCATTTTTGTTCTGTATTATTATGATAATGAGGTATGATGTAGTCTCAGGTCATTTATTAATGTTTAATAATTCTATATGATCCTAATTGCCATAGAATTAACTGCATATAATTTAGATAGTATAACATTAATTTTTGTTCTACATCTAATTATGAAATGTGTAATTTTTTGGCTATCTTCCTTTGAACAGTATGATATAACTAGATGCATTTTATTTAAAGACAGACAGCTTTCGTTAAGGAGAAAAGTAATCGAGATGTAAAATGATTTCACTTCTCATTTTGTAAATTATCAAAAATGAAGTTTTGCAGGTGTCTTACTCTATTATCGTTATTGGATTACATTTTGAAGGCTACATCACTTTGGTCTTCGAATTCCAGAGTCTATTAAAGTGTGGCAAATCCTTAAATTTAGTAGAGAAAACTTTGAATGTGGTAAGCTAATCGCCTAGGCTTTTATTAATGTTAATCTAATGATCTATATATTAATTTCAAAAAACTTAGGATTATTGCTCAGCTGTGTGTATTAATAGATTTTATAAGGTCCATTTATATTTCTATTGGTGGCAAATTATGATGCTCATTTGAATTTTTCTTCATTTCTTCTGTAATATCTTTTTCGGTTTTGGGACATAATTTAAAAAATGGATAAAGTTGCCTTCTAAACTAATTTAGAGCCTTTTTTTTAAGTATATTTAATTCACTAAAATATTTTAACTACCAAAATAAACACTAAAGTATTTTAATTAAACCTTCCACCCTAAAGCAGAAACATTATTTCTAACCAAGGTCATTAAAGGATTTCTTCTCTCAAGAAAATATTGGTATTTTAATTTTTAATCATCCTAGTGGGCTTCTTCAATAATTATATTGAGGTAATAAAATTTTTTTATTACTTCTAATAATATCCTTAAAGATTCTTTTCGGATGTTAAAAGATTTAAAAATAATCATTCATCATATCCATAAATAACAGCGATTACCCAGTCTCCATTTTTCAGCCTTATTTCATATCGATTTCTTTTAATGGACAACTGACTAGGACGAGCAAGGTCCTACATTAAATACTTTTTTTATTTTTAAATGAAAAATCACTCTCTAGAAACAGTAAGGTAGACTTTGGCATAATTAGAATTAGGAATGGAGCCTTTGAACTGCACTGTAATAAAACTTAATAGTTGATAAACTTTTCCTTTCTTCATTTTATGATTTATCATTTGGAGACTATCACTTGATAAATCATTTTCTATTTGAAGCAGGTTGGAGTTGGGATTAAATTACTTTCACATGAATATTTTTGCAAAAATGTCATCACCAAACTAAATTAATGTATTATATTCTTAATTTGACTCAAGAAGAACAAATTTTTATTTAAAAAAAAAATTGAGATTTAATTATTTAAGAACTCTAAATAAATAAATAGATTCTTTTGTTAATTCTAAATTTATTAAGCACTTAGACTTCTTTATCCCTCTTTATGATTTAATTCAAAAATATCAAATTAATAGGACAATTTGATTATGAATATTTTTAATAGGACCATATGATTTTTGTGTAATTATTATTAAAAACCATTTTTCATGCTGATGGTTAATTTCTAAGAGTTATTTTTTATATCATCCACTTCAATTAAAAAATGTTTTTTGAAAAGACACTTGACTTTAATATTATATTCCACTTTTTTGATAATCTTGTAATAATGATATGGATAATTGGGTAATATATATAATTTGCTTATTTTTTTTTAATTTAATAGGCTTATATTTTCTTCTCATTCCTCTTTCAAATTGTTAGTTTTTAAGGTTTTCTGCTATTAGAAGTTATCTGATATATCTTTTAATTAATAAGTTTTTTGGAAGCTTCAAATTAAGTTCAGATTAAATAAAATTAAGAAGCTCTTCCTAAAAAGGGTCTTTGCTGAATTTTTAATTAATTTTAATTCTATTTAATTATGTTTTGAAATATATTCTATCATTTCTTATCAATTTTAAGAGCCAGAAGATGTAATTAGATTTACGAAGAGCAAAATATATATTTACAGCCACTTTGGTGAAATCTTAAGACTTTCAAAACAAAATTATCAGTAAAGATATATAACTTATTATATAATAAATTTTAAATTTATTTATCATCATTAATTTATTTCTTTACTAAGATTTATCAACTAAATTTAATCTAAATGAGTGTTTTTTAATAAATAAAATATAAACATTGATCAATACCATAAATCATTTCAAAGTAACAAAGATTCTTGTCGTTCAGTCTATATTCTCCAAAATTAATTCTCTTGTTCTTCATCAGGCTTAGAACAAATTCTGGAATGATTTCCAAAATTTGAAAATTAACTTTACCTTATATTATGGTCAAAAATATTTTAAGGATCTTCCCTTCAAAGAGTATCATAAAATCATATAATATAGCTAATTACTATTTTCTCATTATTGTTATTATTCTTACTTAAACCTAACAAATTGAATATTTTCTTTACTTTCTAACTTTAAAATTTTCCCTAGCTAAAGTTAATAAATATTCTTTTAAAATTCAAAATCTTTTTTAAATTCTTGGAAATTTACTTTAACTTGTTTCAAAGGTTTTCTAAATTTTAGGTTTAGAACGAAGTTAAGTGGAAGATAGATGAATAATTTTTTTTTGATGCGATCAATTTTATCAAAAATTCTATTAAAGTATGCTAAAATGATAGAAACAATAGTAACATAAAAAGGCCAAGTTATTTCATTAAGATTTTACTACTATCCAGAATGAATAGAACATGCTAAGACGATTGAAATGGCAATAAGGATTGATTGTTTATCTAAGATATTCAATTACTTAGTCATACAAGGATTAATTTATTCGGCTAAGTGACTATAAGAAAATAACAACAGAAAAATTAAAGATGCTTTTCATAGTAATTTAATCATCATAGTTCATTCGAGCCAAAGCTGAATAATGTTCAATATTAATATTTCTGACAAAATCTTTATTATAGATGTCTACCTAAAATGAAGAATTTTAGGATAAAATGTAAGAAGTTTATCGTTTATACTATTTGGGAATTCTTTAAGATTATCAAAAAAAGTGTTCAATTTCATTTATGAAATTGCTATTAATATTATTTTTCAAAAGATGCTCTGTTTTCATAATTTCCCTAATTATGAAAGTTAAAATTAATCGAGATTTTAATTTAAGATATTTCATTGTTAAGATTAATATAACTTAGTATTCTCTATTATATAAGAGAGCTACTATTTATGAACCAAAAATAAAAAATATTAGTTCACTCTTAATACTAAGATTCTTAATGAACTTTATTCTAAAATAAAAATATACAATTGGTTAAGTTTCTTTTATCAACTTTAAATTCAAATTAAAAAGTCATAGACTAAGAATTAGAAAAAAAAGCTGACTACTAAAGTATTTGTGTAATACAATACAGATTTTCTGTAATTCTTTTCATCATAATCAATCATTAATTCATAACATACTGCATCTCTAATAATTAGAGCAAGAATCGTTGTAATAATCATGAAAATAAGTATTAACATCTTGTATTTTAGAGGACCGTTCAAAATTTTCTATATATTATTCTATCAATAATTAGTAACCTGTTTACAATCATTCATATTGTTGTATATAAATATTTAATGATGAATACAATTATTAATCTTAAAGAATCTTTTGAGTTTATCTTATGAATGATAGTTTATTTGTTTAAATCTCAAAATAATATTAAGAAATAAGGTTGATTTATATTAAAATCCGCTTGAATAATCTTTCACAAGATTATTATAAATAGTCTTTGAAAATGGAAGTATATAATCACTGATCAAATTAAATTCGCTTGGCATTCTAAAACTAACATAAGTCTCATAATTTTAGAATTTAAAATATTATATGTTCAACTTGAAACTTTGAATTTGGAGTCAATTTACAAAATAGATATGATAATTAAGGATAGTAAAATTATGAAGCAAATAATTTATTTGATTTTTTTTCTTATCTTTTGAATTAAAGAAATATCTAATAAAAGATTGTCCTAAATC
>CAJJDO010000069.1:35411-64684 GCA_905183005.1 Paramecium pentaurelia
TTGTATATAAATATTTAATGATGAATACAATTATTAATCTTAAAGAATCTTTTGAGTTTATCTTATGAATGATAGTTTATTTGTTTAAATCTCAAAATAATATTAAGAAATAAGGTTGATTTATATTAAAATCCGCTTGAATAATCTTTCACAAGATTATTATAAATAGTCTTTGAAAATGGAAGTATATAATCACTGATCAAATTAAATTCGCTTGGCATTCTAAAACTAACATAAGTCTCATAATTTTAGAATTTAAAATATTATATGTTCAACTTGAAACTTTGAATTTGGAGTCAATTTACAAAATAGATATGATAATTAAGGATAGTAAAATTATGAAGCAAATAATTTATTTGATTTTTTTTCTTATCTTTTGAATTAAAGAAATATCTAATAAAAGATTGTCCTAAATCAAAATATATTGTTTATTAAATTAAAGAGATAGTAATGGGTTAAATAAAAGTATTTCGAATATTAAGCCTTGAAATAAAATAAAATCAAATAATATTCAAGAATTCTTAATATAGTTTAAAAAGATTTGATTATTAAATATATTTTATTCAAAATAAGCTTAAAAAATCAGCTAAAGAAGGTGAAACTTAGAGTTAATCCTTATTCTTTGATGTCATAACAAGCTTTAGCAATTACTCCTAGAGAATTTAGTGTTTAATAAAGGTGCAATTAAAAGTTTAACCTTATTTCGCTTTTTTCATTTTATAACAATATTTCTTAGGTAATTGCATCAAAGTTCTAAGTTTCAAACTTCATAGCCTTATCGATCAAAAATAAAGCTATATTTTGCTTTTATTATAAAGCTAATTTTTTAACTTAGATTGAGCTTTATGTCAATTTAAGATTTTACTAAATCTCTTAAGATTTAGACTATTTTATGTTTAGATCATTGCAATTGGGATTAATTTTAATAGAAATCTAAAGTCTAGAATTGTTAGAATTTATAATTTAATATTGGCCACATCAATGTAATACTCAAAAGAAATATACTAAATTTCAGTTGCTTTAGTGCAGCTAATTGAGTTTGTTAAATCTCCTATTAATGTTGCATAATTCTTATATATTAGCAAATTATAGATATATTTTTTAAAATCAAATTCTTTAGAAACTAATAAAGACTAAAAAAACAAATTTCTTATCTGTAGAATTTTGAAGAATGATAATTATTATATTATATCCTTATCTATTTTAAGATCAATTCATCATTAATTACTTAATATAATTCAATCAGGTATTCCATTATTTAAATATTAATAATATAATTTATTTTATTTTTATAAATAATCCTTAATAGAATCTGAAATTACTTCTAGTAACTCAGTAATCATTTAAACGTATAAAATGAATACACTATTATTGTGATCATAAATTATGTTAGATTAATGATTTATTTTAGCAAAACTAATAATTGAAATTGTAATATAGTATAATGAGTTCTCATTATTTTAAGTTAAAAAAGATAGAAAAAATTATCCTATTCCTTACAAGTAAAATTTAATGTATATTTCCAGTGTATCATTTAAATGTAGTTAGACGCTTTAAAAATGTTAAATATATAAAATAATTCTTTCTACACATTCACATTATATTATTATAATAAAATCTTAAGACATTTATAACTTTTATTGATGATTCTACAATATTTGCACTCTTTAATTCATTTCTTATTTGTGACAATCCATTTTTCAAAGACCACTATAAATTGCCATTTATCAATACTCTTTACAAATTATAGTACTCAATAAAATTCATTAAAAATTTTAACTTATACAGAATTTATATATTTTGTTAAAAGTTAATTCAAAATACTACAATTTCNTTATATAGATAATGCAACATTAATTTATAACGAAACAAGATTTTACTAATCAAGAAAATTTCAAAATAGCAGTAAAAATATATTATTTATATAATATGTATAATTATATAAAGAAATAATCACGAGTCAAAAATTCTCATAGCATCATACTAATAAATTACAGAATATTCAAACTTGACAATTTCACCTTTTACCTTTTAAATTATATAAATACAATGATTGCTAAATGAGTACATATATTTTTACTTGTTATATTCTTAAAATTATATTTCAAATCTCCTATTCTTAAGCAATTATCATACTCATCCTCTTCATAAGCCTGAACTTCCCTATTATATAATAAAATTAAACAAATTTTCATTAATTCTAAATTAATTCTTTCCACTTGCCCTATTTTTTCCATCATAAGTGTGTATTTAAGTGAAATAGTTGTTAATTTTTTCTTACACTAATCTATCCTTCTACACTGTCCAAAGTTTTACTGATCCATGTCGCCATCATTTTCCTACCTTCCTATTATTTCCATAGTCGCCTCCTTATTTTAATCTATTTTAAATTAGTTAATGATTCTGGTAGTTTTTTAATATATTTTATTTAATCACTAATTTTATTTCAATATAAATATAACTCCACCCTTAAAATAGACCTATCATGAATTTATAGAATTTAATTATTACTTGTAATGTTGATTTTTAGTTTAGTTCATATAAATCTAGTACCAGGCAAAAATTCAAATTCAAAAGGAATTTCTTACAATTTAAAGTCATCGTTTCTTATCCTTTTAATTATTATACAACTCCTATTTTAGTTCAAATCTCTAATTTTTCGATTAAGGATCATTTATCATTAATTTTATGTTCATCTTATTCTAAAATTTTTATTACTACATTTTGATTCATATCATTTTCAAGTTAATTTTTTAAGGTTTGGCAAAATTTAAAAATTTTAAAGAAGCTATTTATTGGCCTGATACCAAAAGGGGAAAGTGATCTATTTCTATTCAATCATATGCAAGCATATTAAGCTAAGATATTCCTAATTTTCCATGCTTAATTGATTTCCTTTTCTTAAATTTTATTTACAAATAAAAGGATTGAAATAAAACTGACTTAATTTGATGAATTTCTTTATTTCTGAAAAATCTAATTCATTCTATTTCAAATCCATTATTGAAATTATTCAAATGATATTAAAGATGAAAAATTTTTAAGAAACTATAAGGATTAAAAATGAATATTTAGATAAAGAGAGAGTTGAAAATTGATAGTTATAAGAGAATTCTTAAAATCTCTAAAAATAATTAATTCAGTTGCAATTATGACTCAAGGTAGAAAATAGCTTGAATAGGTATAAATTAAACATAAATCTCATTTAATATATAAGTTGATTAAAAATTGATTTGAATCTTAACTAAAGCAAAAAGCAAATTTTCTTGTAAACAAATATAGAATTAAAAATATTGTATATTTTTCGAATAAAAATATTATTTAGAGATAATCTTGATAAATGATTATAGAATCTCAGCTTTAATTAATTAAGTTGCATATCAAAAGATGATAATAACATGTATAAGCATTTTTTAATACATTAATGTTTATTATAATTGATATATTTTTAGTTCTCTCAAAAAGTTTTTTGTCGCTATAATTAATAAGTTGTAGATGAATTATTTAAAGTGAAAATAGATTAATTTTAATTGAATAAATCATTTTAACAAATTAAGATAAGATAATAACATTAGTCAACAGATTTCAACAAAAATATAAGATATTTCTAAGTTAAATTGCAGATTACTTTAAAAAAAGGAAATAAAATACTCCAAATATGGATTCATCTTAAAGTTTATTGATTATTTTATATTCAAATATTGAGATTCATTACGAGCTTTCCTAATTTTTGAATAATTTAGATATATCTATCATTATTGTTAAGGATCTAGGTGTCTAAATAAAATTTGGTAATTTAAAATAACTCCATCAGAGGAATGGGTTGCCACATCAACCTCTAGTTATTGGTATTTGTCAGCATTAATCTAAATCTTCTAAAAAATAAGCTTCCTTAAGTTCTGACTTTCCACCTGTAAAACCGAGGGTGGAATGCAGTACAGACTGCATAGAGAGGTGTCATCTTGCACACATAGGGCCGTTGTAAGTAAAAACCCTTATTATTAAAATCACTTATTCTAAAATTAAAAAACAGTGGTCATCCTTTATTAGCCTTCATAATGGCCTTTTGAAAGGCAGCCTTAACTTGGCGATTGGCAGAAGACTTTCTTCGACTCAAAGCTTTAATATCAGAACTTAATAATTTAATTTTAATAATTCTTGAATAATTTAGTATAGATCAAATATCTATAATTGTTTGAGATCCTAAAAACTAATTTAAAGTGACTTGGTAAATAAAGAGCAGTTTAGAAAGAAAATTTCTTAGAAGAAATTGATAGATATAATAAGTATAAATAATTTAAAATGGCTAGATAAATTGAATAGAAATTTATATTTATAACATATGATTATAGTGATTTAAGGAATTTTTCACTTAATAAGAATATTATAGCTTTTTATTAATTAAGTATTAATACATTGAATAGTTTCATTCAAGCATCATTAACGCCTAATATTTAAATGTTTTGATTAAATTATCAAGTCGCCAAAATGAAATTTTTTATTTTATTTTTTTTGTCTATACCTAATTTTTCTGCTTGCTTACAAGTCTTGATTAATTTATCTTTTTCTTCCTCATTACATATCAGAGCACTTAATTTAAGTTAACTTAGTAAAGTACAGAATAATTTTCAATGCCTTCATCAAGAACGATTTTTCATTTAATTTTTTTAATATAGATCAAAAAATGCTACTTAACAAAAGTAGATGTTTATAGTTAATATACTCAATTTAATTCTGATATTCTACATACCATTTTTAATTCGTTTTAATTAAAAATTCATTCACCTTTTTAAAATAATTCAATTATTTTAAATTTATTCCTTCTTAGTAAAATCAATTTCATAATCTCAGTTCTTACAACATAAATTTTTGAGATAATCTTGAATTGATATATAAATAATATACTTGTAAAAATTAGAATTTAATTGAATCCATTTTCCAATCTTATATTCATAATCATTAAATCATCTGATGATTAAAATTTTTTGAATTATCAAAATATTGAATTTTTTAATTATATTTATGTCATCTTTCTATTTTTACTTTGCATTCAATTAAACTAATTAGAAAAGTTTTATTAATAAAGATTTAGATTAAAATACTGTTAAGTAAATATTTAAAATATCTAAAATAATAAGTAATTAACAGCTACGTATTTTGACTAAAGTGAAATATTAAATATATGCTTTTTCTAAATATCATATCAATAATTGTAGATGTAGATAATATAATTCTCATCATAAATAATGTGTTACTAAAAAATTATCATTTATGTCAAATCAAATTAGCTTCTCTAAAATAATTGAAAATTTTATTAGTAGGTTAAAAAATTACAATATTATCTCTAAGGTTTTTATTATTACTATAAAATTGTTATTTCAATAGGGAAAATCTTCTTTGCTAATATTATAAATTAATATGCTAGGTTTTTTCTTGTCTTCGATTTAACAATCCAAAATTATGATCTTTAAGAAAAATAGAAATGATAATTTAAATTGTTCGATCAATTGAAAATATATCAAAAATCCTTATTTATTGATTAGAATAAAAAAGAAGAAAATTTCAAAAAATAAATTAACTTTTTATTTTTTTCATGGTGTTGAGAAATAAGATATCTTTTGGGGCTTACCCTAGTTTAAGGCCTTCATTGGTTTTGCTGTTTCTACTGAAACTTTGGCAGCGTCCTGTAAATGATCTAGGAGCTGGAGGCTTCTTTCCTTTCATAGAGAAGAATTTAGTACAAGAGTATAGTAACATTCCTTTCTTGAATTACTCTAAAGAATGTGACTTACTACTTATTCTAACTTGTCTTAGATTCACAATAGAAGCTTTATGCTTGAATTCTATTGTTTGGATATGTAAACCCCAGGTCTTGAGGTTAAAATCAAGTTAACTAACTTATTAGACTGATAGAACCTTTATTGTTCTAGAAATATAAATGGAATTTAGATACATAGTCAGATTGCTCCATTCGCTCAGTGGAAAGAGAAGATGAGAATGAAATGATGTGGAGAGGAGTGGAGTGGACTCGTTTGTTGAAGTAGTACTTCTGAAACAATTTAATTGATCTTAATAATAAATGCTTGCTTGCTCGCCTTACAGCACTGGTGACTTTTATCTAGATGGGAGGAGTCAAACTTATCAGGATCATGAAATTATTCTAATAAATTTTGAATACTTGAAAAAAATGGATAGTTTTTCTCAAATCTTAAGTTCTATTCCTCACCCTTCCTAAAGGGGTGAGTTTAATATTTAGGCTGAGGAGTATGTTTCAATTTTTGAATCTCTAGCCACCTTTTTATTATAGTAATTATGAAATCGACTCTCATTCAGAAATTAATAGTCTAATCAGAATTTTATACTAGGAAGGCTTATAGATTCAATCTGATTGATTCCTATTTATTTCAATGTAATAGTAATCAGGTGAATTAATAATATTTTATTATAAGTTTGATTCTCAAATTTAAGAAAAATTATTTTTTTATATTTCAATTCTGTGTATGAGAAATAGCCAAATATATATATACATTCTATTTAATTTAAATTTGATATATATTAAACCTTAAACCCTTCATTCTTATTAAACATTCCAATCTAGTATATTATAAATACTTATTAGCATAAAATGTATATATTTGAATTGAATTTATTAATATATTAAATAGTAATAGAAATTTTATAATTTAATAATAATGAGTTTATATAATGTTTTAATAGAATTAGAAAAAGATTTAATATTAATATTAATTATGAATCAAACCAATGATACTAATATCAAATGCCCAAATTCAGAACATGTCAATAATGTAAAAATAGTATGTTTTAATGAATCTTGTAAAGCAGATAGATTATAATGCATTTAATGTATATAAAATGGAATTCATGTTTCTCATCTTTAACATTAATAAGATTTACCATTTTTGTTTGAACATATTTCAGATATTGAAAAACATTGTGAAGACTTAATTATAGATTTGAATAAATAAATAGATATGGCTTATTAATAATTCTATTTATTGATTGGAAGAATTAGATCAAAATATCAGAAATCTAGACAATAATTCCTTAACTTAGATTCTAAATAAATGAATTCTTTCTTTGCAGAAAGTATTAAATTCAAATCATTTGAATAAACAAACTTAATATTAATCAAATAATCAATAAAAGATTTTCAAGATTCAATTGTAAAATTATTATCTGATTTAAAATTATCTGAATTAAATTATTATCAAATATCTAATTAAGATATTAATTAATCAGAAGAATTATATAAAAAAGGTAATAAATCTATTAAATTAGGTTATAAACTATATTGGGATGATAAAAATTTTAAAGAGGCAATTAAAATATTTGATTAATCATTAATTTTTAACCCAAAAAATTGTAATTCATTATGGTGTAAAGGTATGATTATTATTTAATGTGTTAGCGGACAGTTTAAGGATGCTTGGTTAATACAATGAAGCAATTGCTTGGGCCGATAAAGAATTGTAAGTAGATCCAAAACATTGTAGCTCATTATATTGTAAAGGTATGATTATTATTTAATGTGTTAGCTGCGAGCTTAAATATGCTTGGTTAATACAATGAAGCAATTGTTTGGGCCGATAAAGCATTGTAAGTAGATCCAAAACATTGTAGCTTATTATATTGTAAAGGTATGATTATTATTTAATGTGTTAGCTGCGAGCTTAAGGATGCTTGATTAAAACAATGAAGCAATTGTTTGGGCAGATAAAGCATTGTAAGTAGATCCAAAACATTGTAGTTCATTATTTACCAAAAGTACTAATTATTTTGATTTGAAGGTAATTCATTAAGATTATTGAAAATGTTTAAATAATCTATGGAAGTGATTGAGTAATCACTAAAAATTAATCCAAATCACTTTGATTCATTGTGGGCAAAAGGTGTAAGTATCTTTTTAATTTATAGGTAAATGTTTACAAGATTAGAATTAATATTAAGAAGCTTTATTATTTTATGAAAAAGCATTAATGATCAATCCAAAAAATTAATGGATTAGAGACAGAAAAGGTATTATCTATATAAAATATTTAGATGAATGTTTAAAAGCTATAAATTAAAAATGAGTATTTATAAATATAAAGATTGAAAATACATTAATATCATATTCAATATTTCGACACCTCAATCACTCATTTTTTTTCATACTTCTTTAAGTGTTTCTAAAATATTTATTTTACAATTCTTACTTTAATATTAAAATTATTGAAATAAAGCCATGAAATATATAGAAACTAGAACAAGATCTTGGCTATTTATTAATGATCTTTATACTTAAAATAAATTGTCTGGTATTTAAAAATGAGAAAAACTGTTGATAATTCAGAATAAATTAAGACTATGATAAATCTTAAAAGTTATTAATTTTGAAAAGATTTTTTCATATTAAACTTCATTAATTTACTTAAGGCATGACTTTTTTATAGAAATAAGCATTCTAGATTTAACAATTGTCCATTAAGCCTGTGATCTTAGACCAAAAGCTCAAAGTTAATAAAATAAATAGCAGGATATATTAAAAATACTATAAGAGTATTCTTGATATGGCGATTTTATTTAAGGCAGATAAAATTGTAATTATTAAGTAAGAGTTATATTATTTTGGATTTTAAAATTATTGTTTTGACATTTTATATGATATGAAAGCAATTTAAATTGAATTATTAACAAGGGATTCTCATATCATTTTTTAGGTTTTCAATATCAAAAATTATCAAGACATATTTAATTAAGCAACTAAATTCCTATTATAACTCTAAGAGACAACTGAAAGCATTCAAATTGCTCTTCTAATTTGAAAAAGGATTTTCCATTTGTTGCTTGAAATAATTTTTTTATGAAATAGTATCAGATTTCTTTGAATAGCAATTATAATCTACTCTTTTTCTCCCAATCTAATTTTTAGAAAATTACAGAGCGCATTTTCGATTAATTTACTAAATGAATTCTAAAGATGTAGGTATATTATTACCAACTAAGCTCAAATTATATATTTTCATCTCAACTAATTGTATCTATTTTGCATATTTTTTTAAATAAGCATTAAGTTTCTTCAGAATTTGAGCAAATAATTAAATTTATAATTGATTAAATAATCTTATATATAAGCTCAAATATGGCATCAATATACTTAATTTTTTAGGCTAATTTTATTCAAATTTCAATAATAAACCTTTCATCATCATTAGACATAAAATTTTGGATAAATGTTATTAATTTAGATAAGCAAACACATTCTTAGGTTTTAGTTTTAGGCGATGAAATTTTTTTGTTTCTTTTTCAAAGAAAATCTCTTTTCAAGAAGCACCTCATTCAAATGCTTTTCTTTATTATTTAAAGTGATAATTGAAAAATTATTCAATAGATTGACCATAAAGCCAAGATTATGGATGCTTTTGTAAATTATTAAAGGCTTACTAAATCAATAAGATCTAAAATTCTTTCCTAAAAAAATATAAATTTAGAAATAAAATAGTTTTAATAATAATAATCATCAAAATATAAATTTTACTTAAAATGAAATGAAAAAAACATTCTAGATTTTCAAAGGTAATCCATGAAATTAATTTCTAATTAGTTAACCTATTTTACATGAATAAGTAATGAATCACATCATCGTTAAGAATATAAAGAAGGTTCGGTGGTGAAGAAGTCTCATTAACCATACCTCTTAAATCAAGATTATTCTTATATTTATGATTAAAAGTCTTAAACATTCATTTTCTAGTTTTATTGAAAGAATCATAAGAATAAATTCTTCTATTGGTTTTTATTAAGATAAAAATAAGTCCACTTTCAAATGCCAATCCCAACAAGTTTTTCAATATTGAAGTTCATGTTTATTTTCATCATCCATATTAACCTCTTCAACGATAAAAAATTTAATAAAGAATGCTATAACGGGATAATGTAAAGTAAACCATAAAAGATCAACCTTATTAAATTTAATCAAAAAAATACGTTGATTTATTTATCCTCATCAACTAATTGCTTTTTTTATAATTCAAATTAACTTTTCCCATCGTTAGAATATCAATTATTCTAAATTATATTTAACTTTCAGTCAAATTGTAAGCCTTTAAGTATTAGCTTTACCAAAGCCATTCGATTTTTTTCCATTAGTTAAAATTAAAATAACAATTCTTACCCTTTAGTAAGTTCAAATGTAACTTTTTCTAAGTTAACTTACAACGTATGAATTTTTTCCAGATTATGTATTATATCCATAGATGAGGGAAACATTTCTATTTTTCAATTCCTCTATATATTCCTTCTCTTGTTCTTAGTTTCCTTAGACCATATTATTGATAGTTAAGATTTATTAACCAATGTTTTTAACACTAACTTTAAGTGTTAAGTTTATTACCATAATTTACTTAGATTATAAGATTAATCAATTTCTCTTTGGTTATTTCATTAATTGGATTCTTATTTTAAAACAGCTAAATTAATTTAGTTCTCGATTATATTAAATCAATAATTGCTAGTTTAACTTTAATTTTTTCATCTTCTCTCAAAAAAAATTTTAACTTTGCATGAATATAATTAAATCATATCTTCCCAAGTTTAAAAATTTTTATGCACACGAATAGAATAGCCAAATCATTATTTACAAATTCAAGTTATTCAATTAAAAAATATCCCAATAAATTTTTTTTTAGTTTTTTCTCTAGCCAAATAATTACAATTTCAGGAGTCCAAAAATGTGTTTTTATAAATTCTTAATACAAATGAGCATTATTCCATTTTTTTTAGAGAGATAGAAATAAAAGGAAAAATTTTCAGAAGAAGAATTGCTAATTAAAAGAATGGTCTAGAGTTGGTTTGAAGTGAATGCCATGAACCTCAAGAATAACCTGACAATAACAAAATAGAATGAGTGTAAAATGGATAAATACATGGTGTTAGAGGCTCCATTAGTAAATAATCTAAAGGTGGATTTTACTAAATAGAATGAGTAAAAATAGTTTAAATTATTTAAAAAGAAAGATTTTTATATAATAATAATTAATCAAGAATAAGCTGTCCATCACTTTGAAACCTCAATATTTAGATTTTCATATATAGTAATATTTAAGTTGTGGTATATAATTGTTAGAAATCCCAGTCTAAATGTTGAATGAAGGTAAATATTTTCCGTTAAATAAAAATAAGTCTTATTTTAAATTATTTAATTTTTTGGGGATGAGAAGATTGATAATTGTAGGCTTAGGATTAATCGTAAGAGTATATAAAGACAATATTCAAAAAACTATAGCGATAATAATCTGTTGATGGTAAGTTGAATGTATTCAAATTAAACTAGCAAGATAACTAGGAAAGAATCTTAAATTGATTAAATTAGGTTGGGGATGAAATTATTACCAAACAAAAGATAAGATTCTAAACTTTATTAAGAAAATTTGAGATAGCATCAAGATCTCTTGGATAAACTGAGAGAAAAATATATCATATGTTAAAAACCAGGGTGCTCTAAATTAATCTAAACTTTTGATATGTTAGTAAGGTTTTATTTAATCATTTCAATTTTTGGATGCTCTATTTAACATGAAGTTCTCTTGAGCATTTGTGAACAACAATAAAAAAATATTAATTGCAGATAAAATAAAAAACATAGAATAGAATAAAAGAATTTTTATTGATTAAGAAATAATTCTGAAATAATCTGTGTAAACAGAGTTGTATTATGAAATGGTTTAGAAGCGAAGAGACTAATTAAGCAAGTCTTTTTCGTTAAAATTAGGAGCTAGAATCTTTGTTTATATTATAATCTAATATATTAAACTAAGTATTGCTTCAGTAATATTGAATGCGAATTTATCCTAAATTAGAGGGTGATTAAAAGATATGGATTTATGATTTAACAATTTTGTAAAAACATCCAATAAATAAAACAGATATTTAGTGCCATAAGATAACGGTAGTTTGTTTATTTTCCATCTACCTGAAGGCAAGCATTGTTTTTTCTTAAACCTGTAAATAAACAATTCCATACCTATTCATCTTCAGAATTAAAATTATTATTAAAAAATTAAACTTGATTGCTAGGTAATAATAATTTAATGCCATTACAAATTCACATCCACACCATGTGTGGCAATATGATTCACTCAGTCATCTAAATATCTAAGAGAATATTTATCGAGAAGATTCCCATAAACAAAGTTTAAATAGTATATGATTCGTAAATAATAACTTGATAAATATTAAGATAATTAAAAAAAAATTAGTTTTCGGTATTTTAAATGATGTAACTTAATTTTTTTTTAAACTTTCAAATGCTTAATTTTCAAAACATTTAAAGAAGTATGAAACAAAATGAGTGATTGAGGTGTCGAAATATTGAATATGATATTAATGTATTTTCAATCTTTATATTTATAAATACTCATTTTTAATTTATAGCTTTTAAACATTCATCTAAATATTTTATTTAGATTATACCTTTTCTGTCTCTAGTCCATTCATGATTTGGATTAATCATTAATGCTTTTTTATAATATATTAAAGCTTCTTAATATTAATTCTAATCTTGTAAACATTTACCTATAAATTAAAAAGATACTTACACCTTTTGCCCACAATGAATCAAAGTGATTTGGATTAATTTTTAGTGATTACTCAATCACTTCCATCGATTATTTAAACATTTTCAATAATCTTAATGAATCACCTTCAAATCAAAATAATTAGTACTTTTGGTAAATAATGAACTACAATGTTTTGGATCTACTTTTAATGCTTCATCTGCCCAAATGATTGCTTCATTGTATTAACCAAGCATCTTTAAACTCGCAGCTAACTCATTAATAAATAATCATACCTTTACAATATAATGAATCACAATCTTTTGAATCTACTTTCAATGCTTTATCTGCCCAAACAATTGCTTCATTGTATTAACCAAGCATCCTTAAACTGTCCGCTAACACATTAAATAATAATCATACCTTTACAATATAATGAATTACAATTTTTTGGATTAAAAATTAATGATTAATCAAATATTTTAATTGCCTCTTTATAATTATCATCATCCCAATATAGTTTATAACCTAATTTAATAGATTTATTACCTTTTTTATATAATTCTTCTGATTTATCAATATCTTAATTAGATATTTGATTATAATTTAATTCAGATAATTTTAAATCAGATAATAATTTTACAATTGAATCTTGAAAATCTTTTATTGATTATTAGATTAATATAAAGTTTGTTTATTCAAATGATTTGAATTTAATACTTTCTGCAAAGAAATAATTCATTTATTTAGAATCTAAGTTAAGGAATTATTGTTTAGATTTTTGATATTTTGATCTAATTCCTCCAATCAATAAATAGAATTATTCATAAGCCATATCCATTTATTTATTCAAATCTATAATTAAGTCTTCACATTATTTTTCAATATCTGAAATATGTTCAAACAAAAATAGTAAATCTTATTAATGTTAAAGATGAGTAATATGAATTCCATTTTATATACATTCAATGCATTATAATCTATCTGCTTTACAAGATTCATTAAAACATACTATTTTTACATTATTGGCATGTTCTGAATTTGGGCATTTGATATTAGTATCATTGTTTTGATTCATAATTAATATTAACATTAAATCTTTTTCTAATTCTATTAAAATATTATATAAACTCATTATTATTAAATTATATATTTCTATTACTATTTAATATATTAATAAATTCAATTCAAATATATACATTTTATGCTAATAAGTATTTATAATATACTAGATTGGAATACAGGAGATCTATTCGGATATTGATTCTTGATTATTGAATCTTTTTGGAGTTTCCATTCGAATTGCTATAGTTTTAAAGGATTCTCAAAATAAATTTGATTAACTTTAAATATGATAATCTCTGATGGTTTATAATCAATTTAAGACTTTATTTGCTAAAGATTGTCATATATCATTTTTAAGAGCATATATATAACTTTCCAATACAATACTATCTTAAGGTGAAATTGGATAACTTTCCAAATAGTATTTCAAATTTTAGCAAATAGCAAAAAATTGGTTTAAAAAACAACTTCATTAATTAACTATAGTTTAATTCATATTGAATTAAAAGATAAAGAAAAAGCTTGTGAGATTTCTTTTGATGAAAGCATAATCAAATCTACTTCTCAAATTTGTATTCCTCTCCTAATTGAGATAATTTTTATCAGTACTCTATCACTTTAGACAGATATTTTCCTCTTTTATCCTCTAATTTTTAATATAAATAATATCTATCGATCATCAAATCCTTTAAAGAATAACTTTGAAATCCTTCCTTATTGATGCCTTTAATTTAGTTGAAATTTTAATTTTTTTATATATTTTAACAATGAAGAGTCTTTACTATTTATTATTATATGGATCAATAGAAATAAGTACATCTAGTGGGATTTATCAAAACATGATTTTTTTGAAGCGAAATGATCTGAATTTTTTAGAATAATTTCATTTGAACCTTCCAAATTTTCAAGCTAAACTGCATATTTAAGATATACTGAGTCTTTTTATTTCTTACATCAATAAATTTATAGAGTTCTTTATAAAGATCAGCTATTTTAGATTGTTTAAGAAATTTTCATCAAATATATTTGGGGTTACTAAAATTAAAAAAATGCTTCCTAATTTTTTTCAATTACTTATTAATTAGGATTTGTTTTAAAATAATCTTCATCACATTACTAACTTCTAGAATTTACAACTATTTAACAGGCATGATGATTAATTAACTTACTTCTTTGAGCAATACTAATAATAGAAATAACTATCATCAATATCCCATTTGCTCATTTTTAATTACTAACCTTTTTAAATGGTTCAGTTTACAACAACTTATCAAATAGTTCGATAGCTTCAGTTTATTATTTTGAGATACTTAATTAGATACCTAATAGAATATAAATTAAATCCAAACCTTTTTGATATTCTTTTTTATTGATTGTAATTTATTAATCAGTGATTTAATATGTTATCAGGTGTAATTCTAATTAAATCAAAATATCATCTAACTTTGTCTAAAATTTGGTCAATAATCCTAAAAGATTCACATTAATTATATTTCCAAAATTTTCAAATAAAATAGAGGATTCTAGCATTTATTATCATTGATTAGGCTTAAGATTATCAAGTTTATCTTCAAATACACAGAACTTGTATAATAAACCAGATATGAATTTATCAATAGATTAAAATATTGGTTAGTCTATATTATTAATTTTTATTCAAATTTGTAAATTGATTCAAATCAAAAATCAAGAAAAGATTAGGAACATAAAGAGAACTAACAACTAGATTAAGAATTATCTTAAGCTAGTAGAGAATATAAAATTAGATTTCTCATTAGAAAAGTTTAGAGAAATTAGGTTTATGATGCCTTTAAATTGATAAATGATCATTTTGAAACTCAATTCTCATGATACTAAGGGTTTTGTAATGATATATTTCTGGAAGGTATAAAAATTAAGGGGATTATTATTAAAATATAGAATGAATGATCAGTCAATTAAAAATTTAAATTAAGCTATTGAATTAGGATCTAAAATAAATAAAATTGTATCGTAGTGCTAAGGTGTAATAATGAATTTTATAGAAAAAATATTTTTTTCTAAGGTTTAAATGATTGCAAAAAATTTATTCAAATTAATCCTAAATACTTTTTAGCTTATATGAAAATATGTTAATAGCTTTTACTCAAATTAGGATTTGTGAAAAATAAATTTTGAAATTAAGATTAAAAATTCTTAGACTATAAAAAGAATATTTAATTGGATACATAATAGGTTTTTGCATACATGAGGAGATTTTCTTAAATAAATAGTAAATGAAGAGTAGGCACTTTTGAAATAGGCTATTATAATTTTTGTATTAATCATTACAAAGTTGTATTACAGTATTAAGTTAAAAGGCGGCGCTTTTATTTTCTAAAATCATAAATTTTAATTAGGTATGTATAGGCTTTAAAAGGCAATTATATATATTATTATTCTATTTTTTATTAGAATTAAGACAATCTATATTATTTCGAATAGGAAATCTTTTTGAAATTAATTAGCTATAAGCACTCTTAGATTCTGATAAAGCTATTGAATTAGATATCAATAATCTAAAGTATATAGAGGTGTTAAAATAAGTATAATGAATAGACATTTTATGATAAAATATCTGAAACACAAGCAGGGCACTTATAAATTATAGCAATTAAATTGAATTACATCATAATGATGCTTATACTTATAATGGCAGAGGTATTAAAATATTAGGATGAATAGGAATAAAAATGAAGGCTCTAAAAAATTATAACAAAGCCATTGAATAAGATTTTAATATTGTTAAAAAATTTACATTTAAAGATTGAATTTAGTTTGTAGGTTATTATAGCAGTTTGTATTATAGCTTAGGTAATAAGGATTAAGCCATTCAATCAGATATGAAACGTGCTATAAATTATAATAAAAGTAGTAATCAAAGTGTTAAATTAAATAGAATTTATTTATTGAAGTATTAGGAAGTTTGATCAAAAATTAAAGGTTATAATAAAGCAATCGGATTGGACTCTTATGAAATTAAAGCACATAAAAACAGATATACATTTAATTATAATTTAAATAAGGAATCTTTTATAGGAAATAGCGAATATGACTAGGCCATTATGATTATCTTCAAGCACTTAAATTAAAAGCAGGCAATTCCCTTCTAAACTCAACTTGAATGAAAGAACTCAAATTTAGTTGATCTAAAAGATAAATTCAGTATTTTATAAAGCTAATTAACATTTTGATTGATAAAATAACTGATTTGAATTGCCATAAGAAAAAAATAAGATTTATATTCATTATCATTAAGAATCTGAATATATCCCTAAATGATTTATTAATACTAACCACGTACACAAATTTAAATGATTTGCAAAGTATTTTAAAATTAAAACAACCAAATTTTCTTTTATAACTTAAATAAGAAAAAGATAAATCACTTCCTACATTAAGTTATAGAAGAAGCATTCTATGACCAAAATATACATTAAAGTATTATTCTCATATCAAGTAGGAAGAAAATTAGTATTTTCATTAATTTCATTCTAATAAATTTATTTCAAAACTAAATATCATGATATCACACTTAACAAATCAAATGCAAGATCAGTCACAAGCTTTTATATTAAATTAAGATAGAGAACAATAAAATTTAGAATAAGAACTTTTATCACAAGATACCTAAAACAGTCAAGTATTTAAAATTAACTTCTATAACAATATTAGAGAAAACATTTGCTCAAGAAATAATTTATTGAGAACTTTAGCATTTAGTTTGGCTTTTAGTGATCTAAATTTTATTATAAAATCAAAAATGTATCAATTAATAATGACAAATATAATGAGTTTCACTCCTAATTATAAAAAAATAGTTCATATGACCAAGATAATCAATCACCTATAGAAATTAAATAAAAAGAAATTATTCCGATAAACTTCAAAAATAACAGGAAAGCTTAGAATTATTAAAAGAAGCACCTACTAATCAAAAGGCTCTATATGGGTTAAGTATATATATTATTTTTAATTAGGTTTAATTTTAATTCATAAGAGATAATTCATTTAAACAGAGTATAATTACTAGAACTCTTATATTTAAATGTAAATATAGCAAAGCAGAAAAAAACTATTGAATTTAAAAATGGATGAATTTCTCATTAAACTAAAACTATTAGAACCAAAGTAGGAAGATATGGAAGATTAGTTTTCAACCTTTGAAATCAGTTTGGTATAAATATATAACCTTTTTTCAAGTTATAATTTAGTTTAGAGAGCTGACATTTTATCTATTTACTATATTTTAATTTGTATCATTAAGATTACTGATAAAAATGTATCCATACGTTTATAAAATACTCTCCATTTATAATCTTTAATGAATTAATTGGGTTAGTAATCATAAAAATAATTAAAAAATTAGATTACAAGCATGTTCAAAAAAGCATTTTATAAACTAATTGAATAACTAAAATTATATATATGTATTATTTATATTTAAGTACAAAAACTAAATATTAAATGCTTAAGATTTCATCAAAAAGACTGATCAATTTAAAAATCTGAATCCTTTTAAAAGAAATATTTTCCAAATATTAAGCAATAGTTCCAGAATTAACTTAAGATAACATAACTATTTTAATAAATTAATTCAATGATTAAGGTTTGGTGTCCATTCCTAAATATTAAGATTTTTACATAATGTAGATTATTGATATATTTTAAATTAATATTAATTATATGAATTTATAAAAAATGATAGAATTTGGCAATAGCTATAAATTGTCTAATTTTCAATTGAAATAAAATTATATAATGGATATTTTATTCTAAAAGAAATGTTCTATACATGATTAAGAAATTTTAGCAGCAAGGAAAGGATTAGATAATAACAACGAGAATAAATATTTATGCCCTTAAAGTTTAATCGAACTAATAGACCCTAAAGAATTGATATTCTAGGTAAAAATTTTATTAATCAGCTTATTTACTTTCTTGGAATTTTATTTTAGTTAAAAATATCTAATATTAATTTTGTGAAATATTTATCTAATTCCCATACAAATCGATAATACAGATCAAAGAAATCAATAAGCTAAAGTAATATTTTTATTAATTTAGTCAACCCAACATTAAATTTTCTATATTAAAATCATGACTAATAATAATTATGGTCAAACTTGATGAAAAAAATAAATTGTAGTACTCCTGTGTATAATGTGTTATAGAATATTAAGGAAATTACATAACACTTACTTAATTATAATAACCTTTTTAAGCTTACAATTAATCTTCTGAAAAATCTTTAAAACTTGAAAGAGCAACATATGAATGAAATAATTAAAATTTTTAAGGAATTAAGTGATAGATATATTTAAACCATAGATTTACCCATTAAATAATTAGAGGAAATTTAAGAGATAATCGAAAAAATATATAATTTAAAGATCAACATATCTTTAAATTCAAATAAGGGCAATCATTATAAATACTAAAACCAATATTTTAGGATTAAAATTCTAATCATTATTCTTAAATTATAGAAAAATAATTATAATTAGATTAACAATAGAATAGTAAATTTGAATAATAAATGTAGGAATTTAAATATTTAGTTCAAATTTGTTGTAATAAAGTGTTTTAAATGAATAGTTTTAATAATTATATAAAATAATTGTAACTAGACAATGATCAAGCATAAATAATTTAAAAAATAATTAGCGTATGAGATAAAATAAAAGAACAATAGAAAAATTGTGCAAATGAACAAGGAATATTATCATAAAATTTTGAATTAAAAATAAAATATTTAGAAAGATTAAAGACCATACTTGATTCCATTTCCTTTTTTAATTAAATAAAAAAGGAATTCCAGAATAAAACTAATGAAAAAATTGAAAATTTAGAAAAGGATATAAATGAGGTTGAATATAGAAAATAAATTTTAGTGTAATGAAAAAATTAAAGGAATTCAGTTAAAAACCTTTTAATCAATATTACTTAATCCATATCAGCCTTAATTTAATAGTAATTATAAATTAGCTGCCTATTAAGTAATTAAACCCAAAGTAGTCTCAGGTAACCAATTTTCTTATATTATTAGCTTCTTAAGGAGGATTTGGATTAGCTGTAATGAAACCTCCATTAAGTAAAGATAAAGTAACAACATTCGCTTTTACAATAAATGTATAAAGTTATATCTTATTAAGAAATACAATAAGTGGGCAGGAATTGGAATTTGCCATTTGTAAACAGCTTAAGGTTTTAATTATGATATGAATGAAAATTATTCACAAAAAAATCACAATGTTTACATAACATCTACTGGGGGATATAGAATTTCCAGTTATTAAGGTTATAGTATTGATGAATATATATTTTTAAGAAAGTAGTAATGAGATTCAGAAAAGATGAAATTTTATTTTAAATTAATTATACCTGAGTAAACTTTACTTTTAGTGAAAATAACATCATTCATTGTTAATATGATCGAAAAAATTATACATTAAATTTCTTACATTAAAATGTAATATAAAAATAATTAGGAAGGAAATACATATTAAATGGATATAGCTAATAATAATTTAGATATTTCCCTTTGTGTTATGCTATATGGAACAACAAAAAAAGAATAAATATGAAAATTATCATTCCTATAAATAGATATTACTAATAATTTGAAAGTAATTCCAAATATAAATAAAATATTATAATATTAAGAATGAATAATTCAATAACAAATTAAATCAGAAATATTATTGAAGTTGCTATGATGATAAAATGCATTATCAATTTTCCACAGTTTATTATATCATGTGAATTCCAAAAATAGTAAAATTAAATGATGTTTTCAACTTTTTTAGTTTTAATGTTCAATTAGGAACTATTTATAAGATGGGATAAAAATTCATATCATATTCGATATCAGCTTATAGCTTATATTCATATCAAAGTACTTAAAACTTTAGGATTCAGTAAACGCAACTATTTAATATATAATATGATTGTTAAACTGTTAAATTATCTCATTAATTTTAACATGTAATTCTATTATAAATATATTGGTGATTAATTTCTATAAAAATACTTTAGGCTTTTTGAAAAAGATCATTTTGAATAATTTATTTTTCTATTTATTTTATATTATTGAGATTAAATCATAAAATAAGCTAAAGGGTTGGTTCAAGGATTTTTTATTCTATAAACCTCTTGATTTGATTTGACAATATAATATGTAAAAGCTATTTTATTAGAACCAATAAATATTAAAAATAAATTTTTTTATATAAAAATGTAAAATAAAAAATTATATGGCATTGACTTTGCTTAAACTAAATTATTTCATATAGATTCGCTTAAATTTCAATTATGAAAAGCTTAAATAAAATTCGATTTTTAATTAAAATATTTATGAAAATATTAATTGTATTTTTATTTGCAGTTGCTTATTGCTATCCAATTGTTGTTACTAATACAGACTTGAGCCCTTCTGATTTATTTATCAACCAAATAGATTTGATGAGTAAAATAAGACAGCAAGTAAATTAAAATATTATTTAGTAGGAAAACAAAAAAGTTATCTTAATAAATATTCAAACATCTCATTAAGATAATGAAATATTCTAAAGTAAATTACTCAAAAGGATAGAAAGTTTAAAGAATTTTAAAAAATTGTTAAAATCTAAATCCACTTTTGTTTCCCCATTTGTAGATTATTCTTCAATCCAGTTTGCTTAAGGACTCTAAAAGGATAATTAAGTTATTAGCTTTATTTATTCAAGGTTGAAGTATAAAATATCCCAATGAACTTTTAAAATCTGAAGGCACTTGATAAATTTGCTTAACAATAAGATGCTATCTTAATTGTGTTATTTTCAAAAATATCTTCAAATGTGAAGGTTTTAGAAGAAATTACTGAAACTTCAGAAGTAAATATTGATAAATCATTGTTTTAGCCCTCTGATTAAATTATAGCTGTCGAGTTAGGTGATGAAAACGAACTAACTACAAATACTGTAAAAAAATTATTATATAAATAGATATACACAGTCACTTCTAATTAATTAACTGGATACATTGTCTTCTTTGTATCAATGTTTGCTTTATGGATAGCTGTCTAATGTAATGGAGCAATTTAAACTCCAGAAAGATTTTCAAAATAAAATTATTATATTGGAAAAGAAAGTTGAATTATTTTATGAATATTGTACCTAATATATTCTTTTTAAATGTATTTCTGAATATCTGAAATGTATTTTTGTAGTATCCAGCATTTTTGAGTGAATTTCATAATTATTTCTAATCTTATATTGAATCTTTTCTGTTCCAATTTGGATTGATGAGGCATTTGAATCTAAAATTAAAAAATGGATTACTTGTATAAACTTTATTAACTCCCTGCTTAACCATCTATTCCACCTATGCCTTTTTTGCTTTTTAAAAAATTAAACATATTATGGGACTTCATTAACATTTACTATAATAAATATCAATAATATTTAATAATAGCTCAATATATATGGTATAGTTTAGTAACAAATCTAATTTCAAATAGCCACTCTTTTCATGATCATTAAGTTCTCTCTCTAATCCAAATGTCTTATTGATATTTTGAAATTAAGAACATTTGCTGAAATTTCTAATTTCACATTCATCTTCAGGCTGTTCATTTGATGATAAATCCCCTATAGCAATTTTTAAGCCCTAATCAAAATAAAAGATAACAAAAATGCTTTAATAATCAATCCCTTTGTAAATAGTGAATAATTCACTTTGCAATAGCTCTTATTCAGATTTCGAAAATAGATGGATTTCTTTAAAAAATTTTCTGATCTCTTCTACAAATTTATTTTAATGATATTGAATGAGAATTATTATTTGAAGCTTGTAATTTTTCATAGATTTAAACTTAATTTTCAGCCAAAGATATTCTAATCTATACATTATAAACAATTATTTTAATGTAATTTATATTTCTTAATATCTCTTAGAAATTGTTGGACTATTCTTTTATTGACAACCAATTGCCCTGAAATTAATTATTTCATATCCATCAAACATGTATAAATAATAATAAAATCAAAAAAATTTCTCACTATTCTATTTGTTTAATACATCAATACTTTAAAAACATAGATAATTTTTCCCCTTCTCATTATTATCTTAAGCATTAAATTAAAAATATAAACTATAAATAATTTATGTTCAAATCAAAATTATTTATATTAATAATATAAAAGTAATTAATACCTAAGTGTATTTCATGTACAACTTCTTTCTCAGCCTTAAAATGTAGACTTTCCTTTATATACATTNTGCTTTTTACAAAATTAAACATTTTATGGGACTCTATTTCCTATATTGATACAGGCATAATCGAGTGAGATTTATCCTTAGAAATTTCTTTTATAAAATTTAAAACATTGTTATTATCCTCTTCTGGCTTTTTTTTTGCAGTTTAAGATTTTCAATTAGTTTTATTAGGTAGTATGTGATTAAGTCTATTATACAGATTTAATTAGTTTTCATTCCTTAACATTTACTATATTAATAATCAATAATATTTAATAATAAACCTTTATTATATATAATATTAATGTAATCACGAAAAAGAATGATGAATTGGAACTAAAATAAAAAATATTTTAGAGAAACTAAGATTTACTTTAAGGATAAAAGATAGTGAATAATAATTCTCTTGTTAATACCAAAAAGTAGAACTATAGTGGACTTAAATCCCAAATTCGTACTTGGAAGAAGAGTTAATTGTTTTTTTTATTAAATGGTGTACTTTTGCTCCATTGATTGAAAAAATAAATTAGAGTTTATTTATAAAATCTTTATGTGCTATTTTCATATGGAAGACTCCCGTATCCATCCCTATTTAATTTATAAATGAATATATTCCTTGATTTACTTAAGCACATTTTAAATTTCAATATTTAAGTTGATGAAATAGTTACAATTATCAATATAAATAAAAAAATCTACTTCAAATAACAATAAGTTCTTTCAATAGATTAAAACCTATTAGTTAATTAAAAAGAGAGTTTTATTTGATTATTTTAACTTTTTTGTAATTAACAGAGAAAATGTTCAATAAATAATAATCCTCTATCCATAAAATAAATTTCTTTAATAGATCTGAAATGCTCTTATTATTATAGGACTTTCTAAAGTTAAAAAGAAATTTTTGAAGAACAATCTTTAAAAAATCATTTGAGGCAAGACTAAACAACTCACATTTAGAATAAAAATAATTAAGTAATTTAATGATGGTGGCATTTACCTTGTTTCTGAATCACTGAGTACAGTAATTTTACAATATCTTACTATCTCAATTATTTGAGCAATTTTATTCATGGAGATAATTTTACTAGTTTTCAGTCAGCTGGCCTATTACTGCCCGGATGGTTTTTTGTTACCAACTTCATTTTCCAATTTCTTATTAATTTCATGTTTCTCCAAAGATAAACAAAATAGAGCTTGGCTTATCAACTCTAAATTAAGCTATAATCTTTTATATAACAAGTTATTATAATCTGATTATTTCTAAATATCTAAATTAATTTGCATTTAATACTTCTTTAAACTCATCCAATTTTGTTAAATTGGCCACTTTTTCTACTATATTATTTTATATTATCAACTACATAGTCATTAAATATCTCACTATTAAATTCTGTTATGTATCTAATAACATTACTAATTTATACAAATTTAATTTTATCAATTAAGAGATCAGTTTATACAATCATGTACTAAATGATGAAGCTAATTAATAAAAATTTATCTTAAATGATGAGAATGCTGTCAAATCAATTTTTTTTTTTAAATAAATGCTAACTTTCTTAGCTTTTATTAATTTCAGTATTTGTTTCATAAATTCTTCATATCACTCAATAAGAGTTAAGGTATGAATTGGCTATAATTTCAATCGGAATTCTTATTTGTTGCAAGTCCAATTAAACTATAAAAAGTAGCATATAATATTTTAATAAATAAAAGATAATAACTCGTTTATCCAAAAATTTATTAATTCTTTATTATCCATATTTATATAGAATAAATAAAAGTTTACTACACAAGATAGATCACCACTTTAAATTCATTAATAAGTATTTTAAATAATGAGGACATCAAAAAATTCAATCCTTGATGGCTTAATTGATGTTTCTAATTCATAATTGATCACAATATACAAATAATTAAGAAATTTACTTATGAAAATGGATAATTAACCACATGTTCTTATTCCAAATAATTTTGATAGCCATAAAGTAAATAATAGCAAATTTTATAACTTAAACTACACCTTAAACAAGTTATATATCTATCTTTATAGTAAATATCTTATCAAGTATAATAAATTATAATTTTATTATTAATTAATGGACATCTGAAAAAAGTACTATTACAATAATTTTAATATATGTATCATAAATAAATTTTGTGATAAAATTGCTTATGAAATTAAAATTGTTAATTTATAATGGAAATGCTTAGTTGAATAAATGGCTCATTGCTTTTTACATCATTAAATACTATTGATAGATAAATTTAAATTATAAATATCTTAATCCCAGCGCTTAGCTATTATCCATCATTAAAATATTTTACAGGTCCAAAATTCAATTAATGTAAAAGTTATTAATATCAATTACCTGGAAACAATATTTGTCCACTATCCCATCTAATTAATATTATGTGAAGAAAGTTGCATGGAGATATATTTCAAATTGATTCTATTATAGATTTTTTTAATCTTATCCATGTATTGAAATTTAAATATCTTAGTTTGCCAAATTGAACATATACTGATTTTGCAGGGGAAAAATTAAAGAATTAATATACATGATACAATACATTTAGGTATATCCATAGATTATAAATTTTTATTAGTCTTAGCTAGGGGATTTGAAAATTTTATCAATCATTTTCTACAACAACTAATGCGATATATTTAGTTGGTTTTTAAGCCAATCTTCTAATTTTTAATGTAATTCCCCTTAATTTTACATATAATTTTTGATGATAGAAGTATTAAAATTTTATAATAAAAATAATTAGGAGTTCCCATAATATTTTTTTGGGGTATTTATTTATTCATCAAACTATTTTTTAATCCAAAAACCCTAAAAATTATAAATATTTAGATTCAATTTAGAGAAATGAATCAAAAATTCTAACACATAAATAAGAATCTATTCAACTGAAAGCTACTCGTCATATTAAAATTATACATCAAATAAAAGGTATCATATAATTGCAAATGTTGATATTCCTAATATTGATTTCTATTTTCGGCAATAGTAAAATTATTCATAAAATTCGCATTATATAAATTATTGATAACTCATATGGATTGTGGAGTTTGTTTAGAGAAGGTATTACTGCGGTTTTTGTCCTCAAATCTGTCAATTATGTGATGTATACAGAAATCATTTTGTATAATTAGACCATTTAATTGTAAGGTTTGTACAAATGGATATTATATTCATCAGAATGTATGACTTAAAGTATTAAAGGAAATATAATGCAGAAGACCCACATCATGGGATTACCGTCAAATTCTGTATATATTTTCTTTAGGTTGTTTATTTATTTATTCAGTTGAAAACTGCAAACAAATATAAAAACAACCAAAAGTTTAACTTAATAATATTCTGATAGAGCAAGAATTAGTATCAAATAATAAATCACCATACAAATAATTTACAATAAGTTTTGAATAGTTTGGACTAAATAATGAACTAGTTAAAGTTTATTGTGGATTCATTTTAAAGATGTCATTTAATTTTGTAACACTTGCATTTGATATTGTTTAATTTGCAATTATTTTTCAAAATTGAATATTTGGAAGAACATGTAGATGCCCAAAAGGATTATTTTATAAAGCAGCGATCATTCAGGTTTCAAGTTTCATTAATCACTTTAGACCTATTTTCAAAAAAGATTAGGCAATTATTAAACTTTTAATACTTCTTTCAACAGAATAAGGATTATAATGTGTATATACACATGTTTATTATGAATTAATAATTTATGTGCAATTAATTAGATTATTATAAATTTTAGATTGTCCAGATACAAAAGATGTTATGTAAAGTTCATGTTATAAATTATAAACTAATAGTGAATAATTATGGCATATAAATACATGAAATTCTATTTAATTTAGACTTCATCTTATATTTGGCGTTTTTATTGTAAGTATTTATGTTAACCTTCATATAAATAATATATTCAGAAGGAAATTTATTAGTTAATTAAGTTTTCCTGCTTGAAAATTTATGATTATGATCCTTATTCAAGATGTAATTCTTAATTTTTGAGCTGTAGTAAACTTAAATCTATTTCGTTTAACCATATTGGAGGATATGCTTGTTCAGTAAGTAAGAGTAGATTTGAAAATATTAATAATTCTTGGCATTCTATTCTTGGATATAAATTAGTTGTAGCTGATAAATAATTTGATGATGGCAATTTAATATCTAAGAATGATGATGTATGTATGTCCATAAATTTGTCTTTACACAGTTTGTTTTGAAGAGTTGAAAAAAAACTTAAATTTTAATATGGAAATAAAAGTTTAAACCTTGGTATGGATTATTAATATAAAACTATTAATTTTTAATTCCAGATCTAAGCATAGCCTAGACCTTTGAAGCCAAATTTGATTAAACTAATAGAATTCAAAAAAGAACTTCAGTTTTATTAATAAGTTTTTAATCAGATTGGCCTAGATGAGGCAATTATGAATACTGTTTCTTCTGATATAACCCTAGAAATCACTTTCCAATGTTATTAGAGATTGAATGTATTATGATAATGATATAACAATATATTTTCTTGATTATTAGTTCCTTTCTTCTAATAAGATTAAATAAACAGGCTTTTAACATTTACTCTTTGATTAAAAAACGAAAGTTGATAAATGAAGAAATATTAATCAAAATTACAGAGGATGCATTGAATTTATCCTTTATATAGTTTAATTTAAAAAAAAATTAAAATAGTTATTTTAATAATATATGAATAGTCAACATTTAGGCTATTATATATCACATTTTTTGGCGATTGATGAATCTATAATCACAATAAAAATATTAAAATAGAGAAAATCTTTCATTAATAAACATTTATTATTATTCTAATATTAAATTTTTAATAAGAGTAAGGAAGAAGAGGTTTAGTCAAAGCTTTCAAATATGTTTTGATCAAATTCTATTAATTAATTGTCATATTCATAATGAATAAAAGAAATTAATCTAAAATTTTAGGTTGTATCTATAACATTTTAATGCATAAAAAAAAATAACACTATTTAATTTAATGCAAAGCTTTTATTATATAGTTGATGACTTTATATAATAAAGGAAATGATGCAATAAGTTTTAAAATAATTCTATTTGATCCTTTCATAATGAGTATAGGCCTTTTGTAGTTTCTGATTTAACTTTTTTTCAGAGCAAATTGGTTGAAGAGATCTTAATTATCAGTTTAATCTTACCAAACTCATAGGTCTTAAGAATTTTGCTATCATAGGAAAGTCTATCAATTAGAATTGAGTTCTCTTTTATATTGTTTTTTTTTCATTAATACTTGTTTCTTTCTCTAGTACATTTATCTGTTTATAAAAATTCTCAATTTTACAGAATAATCATATTTGACTCTCAAATTGTTTCTGTTTTTGCTAACAATTTAGCAATCCCTATATAATTCAAATGATGGTTAAACAAACATAAAATTTTTTTCTTGCACTTCACTATCATTTCATCAAATTTATTCATGCACAAAAGAAAATGTGTTTATACATTAACTCATTTTACAAAATTGTTTAATCAAAATAGTCATATACACAACTTTCTTATCATATACACAAATAATTGTCTTTATAAATGTGATTTCAGACATCATTACTGTTTTTATTACATAAAATTAAAATTCTATAATAAATTGAAGTCTTTTTGACCTAAGCATTTAAAATATTCTTATTATATTCTTTACTACTTTCAAAAAGTTAACTAACATTTCTTTCCAAGAGCTCAGATTCCAAATATCATCTGCTTCTTGAAGTTAATAAACCTCGATAGTTTATTCTTGAAGCATGTTAATTTGTCAATGATAGTTTCTTTTCAAGAATTGATTGTTTCAATGGTTATTTAAAAAAAGAGCATTCAATAGCTCTTGATTTAAAAATTATTAAATTTAAAAAGGTACAATCAATTTATCATCTTTAAGTTATTCACCTAAGGTTCTTAACATTTTGCTATTTTTTGTTCCCCTTTTGACATTATTTTGATCTTAGTTATTTTCTTTCAGCCTTAATAGGTTATCTGCTTGATACCTAACTTCAAATAAAACTTTTACTATTCAATTAATCATAAAAATGTAAAAGAGAGAAATTTATATCTTTTCTTTTATTTCCACATTTTTATAGAAAGTAGTGTATATAAGTAATATTAAATATGTTAGGAATGCTAAATAAAATGATATTTAATTTATAAAAAGCAATTATGGATAATATTAGTAATTTTTATCATTCAAAGTTTCTGTTAAATTTTAATAGAAATAGATAAAATAAAAATATCATAATAATGAATAGTCAATAGATTGTTGAGTAATTTGAAAATAAAGTTTAAGAATGTCTTTAAGGAGTTTAATAATAATTAGATGTAAGTTATTATA